>CM055194.1:25934363-25994363 GCA_029224185.1 Karalla daura
TCAGATCTGAGAAGCTACAGGATCACGCACACACACACACACACACACACACACACACACACACACACACACACACACACACACACACACACACACACACACACACACAGACGGAGCTGAGCTGCAACGTTCTTCTCTCTGTTGGAGACATTTCCCGAGAAGCCGAGGAGAGGAAGAAGAGGAGCTGCTGTGCTGCAGAGGCAGAAGAAGCAGAGCCTCGTCATATCACATCATTTTATTTCACAGAAATAACAGGTAACAGGCAAAGCTGTTTATCTCTTTTGTTGTTTTCAGGACCAGAATCAGAAATGCTGAATAAAGTGAATGTTGTTAGTGAAGCAGCTGCACCGAATGTTCTGATGTAAAAAAGAAATGAGGTGAACATGCAGAGATCAGCAGAGCGGACGACAATAAAAACATTTAGATTGAGGGTTTCAGACTCTCCTGGCCTTCGTGTGCAGGCTGTCGCTGCACAAACGTCTTCTGGATGAACCCGACCTGTTTGTTGAACTCCAGCAGCAGTTGTGACCTCTGACCTCACACTTTGTGAATTAACTCATTAAACGTGACAAACAAATGAGCACTCGCTGACCAGACAGAAACCACACCTGGATATTTCAGTGGAATTGTATGTGAAATGTGAATTTGCACATAGAAGACACTTGTCATATTTGTCATAGTGGTGCTTAACACTGACACAGGAACACAGCAGACAAATCTGTCTGGAGTGTGGAAATGAGGGGAAAACAACGAGCAAAATACATGAAGAATATGGAGAATGAGTAAAATGTCTGAAACTGGAAAAGGACGAAATTTGCAAAATATGAACCGTGAAATGTGCAAATGTTAACAGCAGGAGTGTATCGACGTGTGTGTGTGTGTGTGTGTGTGTGTGTGTGTGATGTGCAGACACAACAGTAGTGCAGAGAGAGAGAACATGCTTTCACGTGACGCTGGGAGACAGATGTGTGGACGTGGAGGACAGATGTGCAGTCCGGAGGGGATCCTGGAGAGGACGACCAGGGGAATCCAGGATGCAACACACACACACACACACACACACACACACACACTCTCAGGTGCTTACAGCAGGGCAGGTGGAGTGCAGGGCTGGCAGTCCAGGCTGCTGAATCCCGGGGTAAAGAGGATGCTAATCGCAGCTCCTTGTGCTGGAGCATGTCTTCCTGGGCCAAATGAGATTAGAGGGAGTGGGATACGGCGGAGCGACGTGCGTGGGGTTCTGGAGGTGAAAGGTAAAGGCACTTATCAGGAAGGGTTCCCCTCGGGGTCCTCGGCGGCTGACTCAATCAAAAAGCCTGCACGCACTTCTCCCTGGATTAGACTAATCAGGAAGGAGCAGGGGATGTATAGACCACTTATCTGAAAAAAAACATTGGGCTCTCTTTCCCTTTGAAAAGAGCCTACAGAAATGTTTGTTAATTTTATTTATTACAGGATGCTTGTCTGTGTGGCAATCTTCCACGGGATCATTAAAGGGCTCTTCCTCTCAGTTTACACGCTGCACAGACAGAGACGCCTTTGATGTTTTCACTCATTGTCATTATTATTTATATATTTACTTAGATTTCTTTTCCTCTCCTAATTTATTTTCTCCATTTGTGTTTCTCTTGCCACAACAGATCACACTGATGGAAGGTAGTCAACGTAACAAAGACCCTGAAAGGTAAATGAATATTTATTACTGCCAGGACTTCAGAGCCAGACAGGCCGGTAGCAGTCAGAGGAACACTGAGGAGATAACGGCAATTTTCACACTTATGATTACCTTCAAATTAATCTCTATTTCTTGAAGGGATGTGGGATCATTGACTAGCATATCTTTCATTTCTCCATTAAAAAAGTTATTTAAGTTTCAGTGACTTGTTTGACAAAATAATCCAGACACAATCGTACGTTTTGATGGCAGAACACATAGGGAAGGTCAAACACCGACTGACATTTGTTTATCAATCTTTGCATCAATTATAACTCGACGGTTTTTCAGGTATTATGAAGCTTCTCTGGACTGCAGCAAGTTTTATTTTTGAAAAACAAATGTTTTTTATTTTGCTGAAAAGAGAAATCCGTCCAGAATGAGATAATGCTATAATCATTCAGAGCCACATTAGCGCTTTTTGCATCTTGTAGTTACAGTTTGTGGCCACAGAGAGCGCTGTATGTTCGATATATTTATTACTCGTCTCCTGGAAATTTAGTGTTTGTGATCGCTGGTGACGGCAGAATATAAGCATGAACACACACACACACACCAACCTGTTCTCACTCCGCTTTTTGTACAAAAAATACATAAAATAGTGCACCATATATTTTTTTTCCAACAAAATTTTCCTACAAAATTTTATGTAATAGAGCCGTGGTCATGTGACTGCTGCACGACATGCTGGTGATCAGAGACCATCCCAATATCATCTGCTTTACAAGTTTTTACAGTTTTTAGTTTTAGTTTTTTAGTTTTGTCAGCAAATAGTGCAACTTTATTTGTATAGTTGTTACAAACAGGAAAACAGAAAACTTCTCCAGAAAGATGTAGAGCTCACAGACACTGACTGAAAGAAGACAATGGACATAAATGTTCATTGGGGACTGTGGAAACACATGAAAACATGAAAACTTGGCGCACTAGCTTTTGTACATTTCTATATGAATTAGTCATTAGAAGACGTTGCACACACACACACACACACACACAAACACACACACACACACACACACACAGTGTCCTGTTCATAATCCAGGCAGCAGCTTCTGTTTCTGCCACATCATCAAATAATCCATATTATAGAAACATGACTGGGAGAAGAAAGGTTGATTCCTTCAAACTGAGATGTCAGTGATCAGTCATTAATGCAGACACGTAGGTAACTACACGCCAGCACTGAAGTGTGTGTGTGTGTGTGTGTGTGTGTGTGTGTGTGTGTGTGTGTGTGTGTGTGTGTGTGTGTGTGTCCCTGCCTCTCGTCACTCTGACCTGAGCAGCTACAGCTCTGCAGCGCGGCCTTGGGCGTCTCAGAGGCGCCTCAGAGGCGCCCTGATTGTTCTTAAATCATTTGGCGATGATTCTCAGATATATGGGTGAATTTGCATGCTGTTTAGATAATTTGCAGGCGAGCTTGTAGGCGAGTGGCGCAGTAATCTGTGGCTGTATTGATTTACCTTGGCGGAGGAACAAGAGAGCGAGGCGCTGCCTTCGCTCTGCGCTCAGATATCAGCAGCCAGCAGCTCAGTCCATTACAGCCACTAATTACAGCAGGAAACAGTCGAGGAAGCACAGAGTGGCCGATGGAGCAGATATCCGGCTCGTTGGCTGATGTAACGTTCAGGAGGCTCCAGGTCCAGATTCTGGGCTGGTTCCTCCTGGTTACAGACGAGAGCCGCCGCCCAGACAGAGAGCTGAAGACCCGGAGAGCGTGGCCCTGACGTCAGGCTCAGCTCAGGTGGTAAAAACACATTCAGACGAGTTGTGTGGATGGTTGTGCAGCTCAGCTCAGCTGCTCAGTGTGTTTGTCTGAAGGAAAAATGTCCACACACAGCCCAGGCTCAGCCTGAGGGGGCTCTGCAGTGGCTGCAGGGGCTTTTGTTGTGTAGAAGCTATGGTTGCTTGGTTGGTTTCATCAGAAATGTCCCAACATCCTGTTAACAATCCTGTGAATAGCTACACTGTGTTTCTGCATAGGTCTGGCGCCCTTTCACACTTATCACACAGACTTTGTGCTGTTTTACCTGTCATAACCAGTCATAAACATAAATATACATAAATATAAATAATAATATGGGTTATCTACACCTCTATCCACCTGACCAAAGCATACTTTATTTATCTTAAATTACTCTGCTTGCCATACTCACTATACTGATAATACATCAGTAACTATAATAAATATAGTGGTACAGCAAAATCTTATTATACGTAATATTTAGAAATATCAATTAAACTTATTTCACAGGAATTATCTATGTACATTATTATCATTCATGCATGCATATCACTATCTATATAATACTAACAATATGTCATCAACATTCACACAAGTTGCACGTTTCAAATTATGAACTGTATCTATGAAGAAAGAGCTGCAGAGCTTCTCTGTCTGGTACTCTCTCAGCTTCCTTTCTAAAGAATAAGATCAATAATGACTGTCCTGACTGACTGATGAAGAGCGGACCCTCGTCTTCTTCGCCTTGCCGACACGGTCGAGCTGTGGAGCTGAACTCGCGGTGACTCCTCCGGAGCGACCGTGAGACGTCCACCAACAGAGAAAAACGTTTGAGATTCCACGCGCATGAAGCCGAGCCTCAAACTTCCTCTTTGAAATGGAATAGGCCACATCATTAGAATTCACAACCAGGCCAGGTACAACATTTTAAGTTAATGGCAAAAATTCCTCCTGTGGTGGTGTGATATTTGACACATCCGGGCCGTATGGACGAGTGAGGCCGGGGCCCGGGCTCCTCTCAGCCCGGCCCGGCCAGCAGGGACGGAGTAGGACTGAGGCCGGGGCCCGGGCTCCTCTCAGCCCGGTCCAGTCCAGCCAGCAGGGACGGAGTAGGACTGAGGCTGGGGCCCGGGCTCCTCTCAGCCCGGCCCGGCCAGCAGGGACGGAGTAGGACTGAGGCCGGGGCCCGGGCTCCTCTCAGCCCGGCCAGCAGGGACGGAGTAGGACTGAGGCCGGGGCCCGGGCTCCTCTCAGCCCGGCCAGCAGGGACGGAGTAGGACTGAGGCCGGGGCCCGGGCTCCTCTCAGCCCGGCCCGGCCTGGCCAGCAGGGACGGAGTGTGGAGCGCTCTTTGCTGACTTTTAAAGTGGCTGCAGCGTCGCAGCATCTGCAGCTGTTATCCCAGCCTCTTTTGTCTCTCTGGAAAATGTCAAGACGTAATTGATATATTTCGCAGTGCTGCCTTTATCTCCGTGCCATGTTTCAGGGTCTATGATCTGGGCTCATGCTGACCTTTACCAGTGCTCTCTTTTCTCTGCCTGGCTTTTTCTCTGGGCTTCACTGAAAATAGCTCAATAGGATTTCAATGGGGTGTCTTTCATTTGAGACAATCTTCTCTTCCCTTTCCTGCCTGCAGCCTCCTTTGACGCTGGCTATTTATTTTGAGATCCAACTTTTCAGCATGTTGTTTGATCTGAGATTTACTCTGGGTGCTTTGTCCAGGAAGGTCTGAAAGACCCCGCTGCTGCTGCAGCCCGGCTGAGCTGCTGTTATCGCTCCCGACAAGACGCAGGCTGCACCAACCTGGGGTTGGTGTTCGCTGTAATTAGTCCTTCAAGTGGTTTTATTTAAAGAGACCTGGAACGATTGGATGGAGCGTTCCTCCGGTTCTCTAGTTCGTTCCTCCAGTTCTCTCATTCACATGGTTTTTAGCTGCATTTCAGAATCTGACATTTCTACCAGAACAAGGACATGATGATGTTTTTGTTCCCATCGTACGTCTCTGGTCGATACTGAACAAAGCTGAAGGTAACATCGTTTTTCATTCTCGATGCCTGTGAGACACGAGGACGTTCTCGTCACAGTGTGAGGCCAGGATGTTTGATTTGCCTCCGTTGTGGATGTAGTTTGAGTTTTATCGTTCTCTCTCTTCACAAACTTTGAGTGAAGCACTTGAAACTGAGACGATTGTTTCCACACCCTGAGCTCCTCCATTGTTCAGCAGGTTAATGGACTGGCTCAGAGGCCCGCCGTCCTTCAGGAGCCCAGAACAACAGCGCTCCCGTTGCTCTGCTCAGCCCGACACAGCCGGGGCTGCTGCCTTCACAGAGTCGCCACAAACACCAGGCTGTGCCTTCAGCTCTGGAGAATCAGCTCCTCCACCTCACACTCTCAGCTCCTTCACTGCTAATCCAGAGTTTTTCATCAAACTGCCAAGCTGTTCATTCTTTTGTTTTGAAACACAGAATTGATTTTATTGCGTATCACATAAAATATGGGACAAGTTCATGATTCTAACAGTATCTTCTTCCTTCCTCTTGCTGTTATAACATCAAATCACATCATTTCAAGATATATTTCATGTTCTCGCTCGGTTAATTTACACAATTCAGTTAAATTGTACTTGATGCTTGAGACATGGTGAGATTCTACACCTAGTGATCAGTGGATGCTATTCTTATCAGTTGACCTTCTTCAGGTGGCGTTGCTTCTCAAATTCCTAGAACCATGTGATAATATTATGTTTTAATGTGAAAACGATATTGTTAACAATTAACATCTTATGTGATAATGTCACACTGAACCCAATTTTTATTAGTGTGGCAGCAAGTTTCCGTCTCCAGTCAGTATGTTCAACAGCTGATGAGATGGAGGAGCCAGTGGCAACACGCGCCAACAGGTTCAGAGAGAACTGAATTCGTTAGATTACCTGCAGTGTGAAGGAATACGTTTCAATGAACCAGTGAGCCGAACAGTATGTGGCACAGTGGAACAGTGGTCGGTGGTTTGACCCCCGAGCTGGACCGAGGCTGGTCTGTGGTCAGCTCAGCCGACTCAGTTCAGGTGGTTTTCTACTGAATTCAGTCACTGAGGTTTGGAGACAGCTGCTCGTTGCTGTGCAGATACCCACTGGTTCATGCCTTCCCCACTCTTTACCACTGCTTATCCTCCAGGCATCCAAACACACACACACACACACACACACACACACACACCTGGGTCCTGCAGCGCAGCGTTTCTGATCTGAGCTTTAGTCGGGGTCGTCCCAAAGTCCTGATGCAGCAGCCGCAGCAGAGCTTCTGTTTGTGGACGAACGTGAGTGCAGGTCGTGGCTGCTGCACTTGTAAATCTGTAATTTCATCCAATAAGCATATTCTCAGCGGTGCAGGTGGACACGAGGGTCTGTTGAATCTGCAGAGGAGATAAACGGACTCGCTGCGTCTGCAGAACCGTTCCTCCATGACACATTTCCTGTGATATGTTGTTACATGCTGATGGTTCAGTCCAAGGTTTTTCTTTGTTTTCTGTCTTCTATTTGTTTCTATTTTTTATTTTCTATGTTTTCAAAGACCTTTGCATGAGTGCCTTCAAGTATATCAAGCTTTATTGTTTTTGAGGCACTTTTAGAACACTGGGGAACAGGAACCATGAGGCTGAGTGGATGACTTTGTTTGTTTCTAATGCTGAGGATCTTGTGATGTGACATAAAGGAGATCAGTTCCTGGAGTGAGACAACAGGAACTCTCCTTAGTTCCACTTGAATTTAAGAACCTTTTGGATGAACCAAGAATAGTTCCACAGTGCGTATACAGTGTATAGCTGAGTTGTTAGAACCTTGTCTGAAATCTTTGAAAGGCTCAAGTGTAAATGTGAGCATCTTCATCTGTAACCTAGTCTCCATCTTGTTTTTATTGACCTGGTTGTGTGCGTCTTTTCAGTGTGACACGCTGAGCTCGACTGGCTTCATGCACAATGGTCTGTTTGTTTAACAGCACAATATGATTCTGAATGCTGTTTTCATTTCAGCTCTCATGTCTTACGTCAGTGTGGGCTGCTCATCATGTGCTGGACCTGAACACCCGGACGACAAGTTTGGAGGCGACTCTGCAAGTTTGGAGGCGACTCTGCTTTGTGTGCGTTTGTGTTGTCATTTGTTGCGTATTGATTAGCAGCAGCATCAGATACCAGCTCAATGAAATTAGACTGAGAGAGCAACACTGACAGTCTTGTTCTGAGGCATGTGTGTGTTGTCATTTCCAGCAGGACTTATTGTGTGCTTGAATTTGTAATCCCTTTTGAAATGCAAAAACACGCTTTATATATGATATGGCTGAATGCATCCAATTATGGCCTTTAATTTTGAAATCATTTGCTCTTTAAGCGTTTTCCGTGCAAACGCTCCTCACTTAAATTCTTGTTCCCTTTAATCTTGTCGAGAGTGTGGAATGAAGGCTAAACCACACAGAACCAAAACTGGCTCCATAACTTAAGTGAAATCAGCCGAGCTCACACCAGCTGGGCTGATGGCCTTCAGTGCTGTGTCATTAGCATTCATTATAGTCCTATAAGCCAGAGTAATTACAGGCCCAAGTGCAGGGAGGAATAGCAGTTTACACTGCTAGTAATTTGATTTGCATCTACGCTAATAACTTCTTTTGTGTGTGTTTATGTGCCGTGTCAGAACACAAGTGCCATTTGGCTGCAGGCTGTATGAGGCAAAAAAAAGCCTTTTAAATTCTAAGATTGAGTTGCCTTTGCTTTCAGCACTCGAAGCTCTCAATCTGCCAAAGCACCCAGATTAACGCGATCACAGAACAAGTGATGCTGCGTTTTTCTGAAAGTCTTTTTGAAGAGTGTGAAGGGAATGTGGGCCAGCGGCCGGCAGGAGTCACCAGGGCCTCTACGACACGTTTACAGTCTGAACACCTGCACAGGCACAGGCTGACCTGGGCTCCATGTAACAGGATGCTACAGGATGCTACAGTCTGACTGTACACGTAAACAGATGTTTGAGGTCTGAGCTTCCTCTTTGGAATAAGGTTCATTCCAATCAGTTCATCAGCATCAGGTTGTTCAGGAACACCGAAGGACTCAACAGAGCTTCCACCATTTCCTTTTAAAAGGTTCAGCTCATCTGACGTGATGTGATGTTTATTCACTGCTCTGCATGTAGTGAGTGTGTTTGGATGTGCTAATCTGCTACTCTGCACTGACACAGAGAAAAGCACATCATCTGTTGGATAAATGGAAACTCCACAGAGGATGAACCGAAGTGGAGTGCTGGACACTCATAACTGGGATGCTCTGCTTTCACACTTGTCTCTCAGGATTAGCTGTAGTGACTTTGATGATCAGGTCACCAACAGGTGAATCAAAGCACCTGTTCATCATCAACATCTCAGTGCTGTTAGTGGCTGAAGCATTCTGATCTGAACATATCTGAACAATCTTACAGAGATGTTTCATGACCTTCACCTGAACCTTTGGACTGAGACACATAGAGGACTCCAGCCTCGGTCCCATGACCAGACATGGAAACCTCTATGCAGTAGAAATGTTACAGCATGATGCCGCATTTGGCAGCTGTCCGCTCTTGGACCACGCTGCCCTGGGTCATGTCCAGAGATGGAGAGGAGGAAGAAGAAGAAGAAGAAGAAGAAGAAGAAGAAGAAGAAGAGGAAGAAGCAGGATGATATGTACACCAGGAGGAGGAGCAGGATAAGAGGAGGAGCAGGATAAGAGGAGCAGCCAGATGTGAGGAGCAGCCAGATGTGAGGAGGACCTAGTATAATGTGACATCAGGCTTTTATCTGCTCTGTTCTGGAGCAAGATGATTCTGGATGAAACTCATGGAACCATCAGATTCTGATTGTTGTCGAATGCAGACTGAGGTAAAACTCACTTCCTGTTCAACAAGTGGCGCTGCAGGTGGTGACAGCGCTAATACCTGTGCTGTCTGGACGGAGCTGAAAGGAGCCACGCTCACTCTTCTGATGACTGCCTGAGAATAGAGGAGCATTCCCCAAAGCTGATGAGGTCACAGGGTTAAAACTATGCTTTTGTCTTGGGACAATAACATCCTATTTACCTGCCGGGCTCCGGCTTTCTTCTCTATCTAACTGTGACCTCGCTGTGAAAACCAAACCTTTGTCTCCTCCACAAATAAAGGCTCAACGTCCAGATCCGCTTGGTTGCACCTCAGTGGACCTGGGCCTCAGGCCTGCAGCTCCTGATGCAGTGTCCCTCCGGATCTGGAGCTACCTGCTGCTGCCTGTGTATCTGAAGGTCTAAATGTCCAGAAATCCATGTAAATTCATAATTTAAAAATGCTTTTAATGCCATTGTTTAGCAGCGTGTTGTTGCCACACGACACAAAAGGGCTCAGTATCATGTAATTACATGGAAAGTTTAATGTTATAACAATATCAATTTCAAGTTATAGTGTGAAATTGTTTGTTATTCGAAGACATATTTTTTTACGTTACAACCTGACAATGTGAGGCAGGAATACATCATCATTTCCATGATTCAGTGGCTCTGAAGGCTCCAACCTGACTGTTTAAAATAACACAATCATTTTATTTTCTAACATGAAATATCACATCATTCCATGAGATGATATTTGGGGTCGGATACGTTCTATTCTTTTTCTTTTCCTTTTTTTTTTTTTACTGTGGAAGCAACACACTGCTGTATCATTGGATGATACCAGAAAATATTCTAGAAGCAGTCGAATACTTGAGTGTGGAGAGATCAGCTGAGACATTTATTCCTCTGACTAAAGCTACTAATGGTCATGATAATAATTTGTGTGTTATCATCAGCGTGAGTTCATAAAAAAAACGATCTGAAGGTTTTCTGAGTTTGTCTCCGGTGTCCTCGAACGCCACTTGTTGAGCTTGTCCACAGACAACCTGTTCTCACTCAGCTTTCATACAAAAGAATATAATCTAGACCTCCAAATTTCGTGGTATTTGCTACGGATTTTTTACAGCCGTCTCTTTTCCTATTGCCGTCTATGGGGAAAATGCTTTTTGAGCCCAATGGGATTTCTGTTGCAGTACCAGGGTTGGCCACTGGGAGAAATCGGCCGCGGGGGTGGCGCCCTATCCAGTTCTTATTATACATCTATGCCTGAAACTGCATAGTCGGCTTGTCATGTGCGGCGCAGCTATGACATCATATAAAAGTGCGGCGCGGTGGCTGCTGGGAGTTGGAGTTGTGTCAGAGGAAAAGCGTGAAACAAACGGTGGAGCGGACACCGACACAGTGTCTGTTCCTGAGTTTCTGTCATAAGTTCTAGAAGCCAGAAACCTTTGATGCTACATCAGCTTAGTGGCGACCCTGTCTGTCTGCGGTGACGCTCCCAGAGCAGACCAGAGCACTCTAGTAGTCTCTGTCAGCCTCCCACCACATCACCAGTGGCAAACAGGAGTAACGCTGTGGTCCGTGAATACCTTTATCTTGCTGGTCAACTGCTAGAGGAATAAGAATAAGATACAGTGAGACGTGTCAACTGAAAACTACGTTGAAATATACGATTTCCACCGGAACCCTCTGCTTCAAACGGATAAGTTTTATTTATGCGGGGTATCAATTGTGTTTCCGGGTACGGGGAGCAGTGTGCACATGTGCACCCGTGTCACTAGAAATTCGTATGAAAATGCACAAAATTTTGGTCTCTAGATTACGTACTTTTCCATACGAATTAGTCATGACAACACGTCGCAAGAGAGGAACCAGTGGGTGTCGCCCCTAGTGGCTGGTGGAGGTACTGCACATTTACTTTTTTCGATGGTTTCAGGATGAGTCAGATACACACCTGCCAGAAACAAAAGTTACATGCTTGTATTTATGTTTCAGGAAATGAAATTATTAATAAAATGTGTAAAACAATAAAACCATAAAACCATATTGATCTATTGTTATTGTTTCTTCTATAGAGGGTGTGTGTGTGTGTGTGTGTGTGTGTGTGTGTGTGTGTGTGTGTGTGTGTGTGTGTGTGTGTGTGAGTGAGGCTGTGGGAGTTTTTCTGGCAGCTCCAAGAATAGCTTTATTTTAATAATCTGTCCCAAATGAGTCTCTCAGAAAGGTTCAATAGATGTGTGAGAAATGTCTTTGAAGCCTATTGACGTGTTTACCGGCTGTGACTGATAGAATCTCCCAGCTCCGTCCCAGCTGTGTTCTTATGAGGAGGAAGTTGGAGAGTGTGAACCTGCTAATTACGCTGCAACCATCGATTGACACGTTACCCTCAGCTCAGCTCAGAGACCGCTGCTGTCTTCACAAAGGGACCTAGAACAGTTAGGGAATGTTCCTCCCTGTTCTCTGATGTTAACATGGAAGCTCTGAACTCGGGTTCCATCAGAGCCTCGGGCTCAAGATGTTTCTGCTCCTGTGACAGCTGTATTTAAAAATCTGACATTTGAGCATAAATGAGGTTGTGATGATGTTTTAGGACCTGCTGAACATCTTTGGTCAGGAATCGACATCGTAAACAAAGCTAAAGGAAGGTTTTACATTCTTTGTCCTCTTCACAGAATATGACAAAGAAAGAATGTTTCGTGGCCTTTTCTTCCAGACTCATGCTGAACGCGTGAGGACGGTTTGATAAGCGAGTTCAAACTAAGAGCTGCTTTCTAACCCTGGGTGATCATGTGAGGACGTGGCCTCTGAAAGCCACCTGATAGCTGGGCCCCCGGAGCCCTTCCTCTCCCGTTCAGCCGCCCTCCTAATCCGCCACTAATGGTGAGCAATGGAGGCCCAGAGGAAGATCCAGCTGCTGGTGTGTGCAAATCCCTGCTGGAGAGCCGGGGTCGCGCTTCACCAAGCGCTCAGCCAAGCGCGCCAGGCGCCGCGCCGGGACCCTCATGCCATGTGCACCAAAGCGCTCAAGGTGACCGAGCAATACAAATTTACCAACCACGCACACACACACACACACACACACACACACACACACACTGATTTTGACTGCTGCAAAGACAGGATCTTCCTTCTGAAAACGCTCCAAATCTTTGGCATTGTTGATGGTGAATTGAATTTGTTGTGGCCTCTCGGTGGGTGTAGCGCTTGTGAGCACTGGTGTACGCTGAAATGAGGAAATCTGAGACAAGAATCAACTTTAAGTCCAACCTGACAATGAAGCAAAAAACCTCAGCACAGACGGAAACAAAAGGCCCGAGAGGAGCGTTCGGTATCAAACCCACGACAAAGTGCTGTGGGCGCTTTGGGCAATTGTAGAGAAGTGTTTGCAGATTTGATAGAGCATGATAGCACGTAAACTGCTAATTAAATGTTTCAGGGTTGCAGCCGTGTAATTTCCTTCATCGGCTGATAAGAGACTTAAAGGTTTGTTCTCAGCACATTGCTGGCAGTGCTGCGGCCTCCGCTTTGTGCTGGGTCGCTGCCTGCGCCGATTTCACCAGGAAACTTCATTCACAATTACTGTCACTCTCCAGCACAGAGAGGGAGGGATGTGTGTGTGTGTGCGTGTGTGTGTGTGTGTGTGTGTGTGTGTGAGGCCGAGGCCGCTCTGTTTCAGAGCTCATTGCTTCAGCCCCGGGGCCTGAGGTCACGGCTCAGATGCCATTTGTTAGCGTGGGTGTAAGTGTTGGAGGCGTGACCTCTGACCCCGGCTGTGTCTGAGTGGCTGCTGGTGTCAGGGTGAACAAAGCGACCTGACAGGACACAGTGATGCTCCGCGGCGGGGATGTTGCCCCAGGCCAACGTTTATCCTGCGCTGACGTCGACAGGGGAGAAGCTTTTATTCTGAGGAGGAAACAGGAAGTGGAGCTGTCGCTCACATCTCTGTAGGCTGAAAACCTTTTGTTGAGTCAAAAGGACCTCCAGTTCTCTATGTTAACATAGAAGCTATCAGACTTCAGAGTCTATTCTACATCCTGTTTCCCTTCATGCTGATCTGGCAACCACACATAGGCCTCAGTCTGACTCAAATGAGTATGTGAAGCAGTGATGGTCCAAAGGAAGGGTTCTCTGGTCGGTGCATGAACAGCTTCAGCTTCATCGCTGCAAGTCTTTCCTCTCTTCCTCACAGACACAAACTTGTTGTGTATCTTTGCATCTGCATTAAGGGATCAGTTGTGGCCTCAGAGACTGAGGCAGAACCTGAGGAGGAACCAGAGACTGAGGAAGAACCTGAGGAGGAACCAGAGACTGAGGAGGAACCTGAGGAGGAACCAGAGACTGAGGAAGAACCTGAGGAGGAACCAGAGACTGAGGAAGAACCTGAGGAGGAACCAGAGACTGAGGAAGAACCTGAGGAGGAACCAGAGACTGAGGAGGAACCTGAGGAGGAACCAGAGACTGAGGAGGAACCTGAGGAGGAACCAGAGACTGAGGAAGAACCTGAGGAGGAACCAGAGACTGAGGAAGAACCTGAGGAGGTACCAGAGGCTGAGGAAGAACCTGAGGAGGAACCAGAGACTGAGGAGGAACCTGAGGAGGAACCAGAGACTGAGGAAGAACCTGAGGAGGTACCAGAGGCTGAGGAAGAACCAGGAGCAGAGACACTGACATTTCACCAGAAACTGAGCACCAAACAGTCCTGTCCTTCATGGCCTCATCTTCCTGAACTGAGGCTTCACACATTTTTAGCTGAATTTCCAAAACCTGAAGTTCTATGAGCCAACATATGTCTTTGGATGGAACAAACTGTTGATATTCAGTGAATGCAAGGCAGATTTGTTTCATTCTTCTTTAAACTGAGGAAGGAAACCAGAGCATCCTCTGGTCTTGAGTCTGAGGTGATCCACATGGACTTTGTTTAGATGTGTGAGTGAGTGAGTGAGTGAGTGAGTGAGTGAGTGACTGTGTGTGCTGAAAAATGCCAATTTAGGGTTTTATTCTCACACGCAGTGTTTCACAGTGTCCTCTTTAGACCAAAATTGAATGTCAGAATGATTGGGGAGGGGTGGGGGTGCTAATCTCAATGAAGAGGAGGCTAAAAAGAAGATTGATATTAATATCAGATCAGGGTGTGTGTGGGAGAGGCAGCGTAGCGCGAAATGCTCAATCTAAGCAGCGGGGACGTCCGTCAGGAAGCACTAAATGTGGACTGACCTCCTTCACCCGTCCACCAGGATCCTTTCTGCTGTAATAAATAATGGAGGAGTGTGTGGCGCGGGTGGAGCAGCGAGGGTCAGTTTGCTGATCACCCCCAAGACACCGTGCTGCACACATCCCAGAAGCCTCGATCAATTATTGATGTTTGATGAGAGAGGAGCCAAGACAATCTCTGAACTTCTAACTTCCTGGCGATATGAGAGGGAGATTGAAGGTCCTGGAGTGGACGGCACAGCCTCCAGGTTAATTGTGGTTAAGCATCATTTGTGTGCACGCAGCGTGATTGCTGCCCAGCACAGCTGAGATGAGGCTGACCCTGAATCGGGCGCTTTCAGATTGCTTCTGAGCTCAGATTTTGTCTGGAGAAATTGTGAATTTATTCGAGCTCCATGAAATGAATGAATGAATTCTGAAATCCTGCAGTTGTAACTTTCTGCTCAGAAACTGATCAAACCAGCTCCTGTGTCACATTTCAGCCCAGGTGCATGTAGAGTCCTAAGCAGAGATCGTCAGGCAGCTCATCTGGATGGCCTCCCCCTTCTGCTCCCGGGCGGCGCAGCGCGCCCTGCATGTTTGCACAGGCTCAGCCGCTGCCTCCAGGGGCTCGCCACCCGCCTGTGTGTGTGTGTGTGTGTGTGTGTGTTTATCCTTCTATGCATACAACACATGGACACATACACTCTCTGACGGTGCAGCTGATAGACTATCACACCCTATTACGCCACAAAAAGATAGAGATAGCACCTGGTTCCAGCGCTGATAATCTCCTTCACAGAAGCAGTTTCACCTGAAACTGAGGAGATAATCAAGCGCCAGACCTCCTAATCTGCCTCTTAGATACAACTGATATATTAATATGATGAAGTAACCAACAATAAAATTGCATTAGTGGCTTTGTGCGGTGAAAGCTGAGTGATTTGCCATCACTTGGATCCATGACAGTTGTTTATTGATGCCTCGGGGCCAGACGACAAAATGATGAATAGAGAGGAAGTAATCAGAGGCTCTGGAGATGCACCGCAGATATGCTGCTGCGCCTCACAACTCTCACACTCACTTTATTAATAGTATTACTGCCATTAAACGCTCTGTCAAGGAGAACACAAGCTCACATTGACCTGGATTTGCCTGCAACAGTCGGAGCATCTCTGTGTGTTCCTGGATGCTACGTTTCCTATTTCATCTTTTATCTCCAGGTCTCGAGCTGCTGCGGTTCATGTGGGGATTTTGATGCCCAAGGTTAAACACATTACATCTGTGTGCACAGCCACTTTTCTCAGCTTTACACAATTAAAGAGAATTAAAGTTTGTTTTTTTCCCCAAACATAATTACAGGGTTTGAAATGAGTCATAGCGGAGTGTTAGAGCCTCAACAATGGAGGAGGAAAAACTTGTTCATCCGATTGTGACTGCCAGAACATTGCCCTGTGGAGACAGAGGCAACACACACACACACACACACACACACACACACACACACACACACACACACACGCACACACACACACACACATACACACGCACACACACACACACACATGCAGAAAAAAAATCCAAATTCATATCCCTCTCTTTCATTCTCTTACATGAATACAGATGTATTCACTCCTGTGTCAGTCACTCTTTCAAAAATGCTCATCTTGACTTTTTTCAAGCAGCAAAGCAGTATTTACTGTTTAGTGGGCGCTGAATGCCAAAGACTCTGACTTATTGTAACAAAGTGGCAGAATAAGACACCCCCCCGCCCCCTTTTTTTAGGGTAAATAGAAACACAAGGACTCAGTGTGTGTGTGTGTGTGTGCAGATGGGGGTAGGCAGCAAGGGGTTGCTCACCCTGTGGGAGGATTTGCCCATGAAAATATTGTGCAATCAGGAATGAATCAAACAGATAATAAGTGTTTAAGAGTCCGTGAACCCTATGGAGCGTGCTGCCTTCCTTTTATCTGCTGCAGCTATCGCTTGTCTGTCTCTATCAGCTCTCAGGATGGGATGCCACACAGCTGCACAGCTCAGGGGAACAGGCTGGCCAGCAGTGCCCTCTTGTGGCAGCTGGAAGCATCAGTCTGAGGACACTGGGGGAAGTAGGAGAGGAGCAGCCTGAGGTTCAGTCCAGGTCAGTGAGTACTGTCCTCTTCTCCAGGTCAGTGCTCTGATAGGACACTTAGAGTTAGATCAGATCACCTCGAAAGACTCCTCCATCATATGAAAGCTGCTGAGCAGCAGTTACTGAGCACAAACACAAACAGAAGTGACAGTTTGTGGTCTGTAGTGAGGAGGACCTAGAACGGTTAGATGGAGTGTTCCTCTGTTCTCCTGTAAACATAGAAGCTATGAGCTCTGGTTCCATCAGCGCCTCAGAGTCTGTTCTACATCCTGTTTGTAGCGATGGGGATATTATGCTCTGTTCCTGCTCAGATCTGGCTCCTATCATCCTGACCTGGCAACCACATGTGGCTGGGCTCTGACTGGGTGTCTGTCCACTTAAATGAGTCTGTGAAGCACTGTCCAATGGTAGGATCCTTGCCAGATCCTGGTCACAAACAGCATCAGTTACAAAACTGTCAGATCTTGTGGTTGCAACCAAAGGTTACATGTTCAAAGCCCATAGTGGCTGAAGAGCCAGTGAGCAAGTGCTGGTTCCTGTGCTACGTCACTGGTCGATATTCTACAGGTAAGTTTAAACATGGGGAAGTTTTGGTCCAGACACAGGAGCTGTAACGGGACTATTCCATAGACCTAGCTCGAAACCGCAGCAGAGCAGCTCCCCCCAGCTCCTCCAGTCGCTGCCTTGTGTCCTGAGCTGCACCAGGGCGGACGCAGCTCGACTTGCAGAGTGAGAGCTGTGTTCCAGCTGAAGCTCGGTCCGAGCCAAAGCCTCGCTCCGCGTCTTTTGTGGGGCGCTGCCCAGATGAGGCTGTGTCCCCGCCGCCGGGATGAGAGGACAGGAGATAGGATTATGTGATGACTTGTGTTGGGCGATGATGAACAAGCCCTCGTTAGCGAGTACTTTAATGTGTGCACAGATAGCGCGCTCATTAGCTCTAGTAATGACCACTTCACAGCGTACCGCTGCTCTAATTGCATGTTTTGTTCTCTGGGAGGCTGCGGCGCTGCAGAGCCGAGGACGTCTGCTTGCTCTCCAGGAAGCGCGGGCTCTCGCTGGCTGCTCGTGGCTGCTCGTGGCTGCTCGTGGCTGCTCGTGGCTGCTCGTGGCTGCTCGTGGCTGCTCGTGGCTGCTCTCCGCCAGGCCTCGGCCATCTATCACAGTTTGGGGAACGCGCCGTACTTGTGGTCACCGTTCCGTCTGAGCGAGGCAGCACAGATTAGAAGCTCCGGAAATCATGTCGACTTAATGGAACAGATGAGGCTGGATGAAAACCCCGGCATTGTCCCTGTAGCCAGGGCAACAGAGGTTCCAACTCAATTGTACTTGCGGCGATTAATTCAGTTATGCGGCAGTAATAATTTTTGAAGATATTGAGCGATGGCGCGGAGCAGAGGAAATATGAAAAACTTAAGATCTCACCTTTTGATGCAGGGAAATATGACTGGCTCCCAGCATCAAAAGCCCTAATCACATCATATTTTCAGAACATAAAAGGCTCTCTGCTTTCCCCATTTTATTTCCTTAGCTGTAGTGATATGTCATGTCAATGGTTATATTATTCACAAGTGCTGTCTTTTTTATTGTGGATTCCGGATCGGGTGGGACATTTGATATGGAGGCTCTGAGGATTCTGATGCCCTTCTATTTTCCTTGATTTCGTTACCAGTGGGACATTTTTGCCTCCATATTCTTTCATGTCCCTCCCTTCTCTGAAAGTAAGTTGTTTATTCTCCATGATGACTATCTCTGGCTCAAAAAATATCTTCTGAAAAGACTTCTGAGCAAATCTGTCCAAGCTTGGTCCCTTTCTAAATCTAAAGCTTGGGTAGAAGCCTACAATGGCTTAGAGTCCTTGGAGGAGGCAGCTTTCTTTTACTCCCTTTCTCCATCCCCAGTCATCTTTGTGATACTTGTGAACACACAGCTTTATGACAAGGAGCTAACTTAAATCAATTTAAAACAGCTTTTGAAATGCCTTTCGATATGCCATTGTGTTTACTTGAAAAAGAATGAAAAGAAAATCTGAATTGTAACATCTGTCATATTGGGTGCCCCCCTCCCGAGCAGCTTTCGTCACACACACAATGAGGTATTGATCGACTCAAGTCCATTTAGGTTTTGAAATAAATATAAAAAAACGGGAGGAAAAAAAAACGTATAATCTATCCGGGCTAGAAAGCAGAGAAAGCGGGGAGAAAGAATCGCAGGGCCTGCAGGCAAACAAACGCATTAAAGACATCCAGAGCACAGAGGCAGCCAAGCTATGCTAAGCCAGCAGGATGATTCATTTAAGCACATCTCTCGTCTCTGTAAGCGCTACAGTCATTGTTGCTGGGCTGCGTACTCTGCAGCGAACAGCAGCTCTAAGTGGAGGAGAGCGGCGGTGGTCATTCTCCGGAACAACAGTAAAAACTATCAAAGTTTGCTGAATAAAGAGCCGTCGCTCACTTCGTCTGCTTCCTGTATTTCAGACCCAGGCTCGAGTGCTTTCTGCTCCCCGAGAGGATCAAGAGCCTCTTGAAATCATAAGAGGTACTGACCATGAAAAAGACCTGAGCCTCATGTTCCACGTTATATCTGGCAGACCATCAGCCGCGTGCACAATGCGGCTCGGGACCCTCCGAGTGACATCTTAGTACGAAGCGAGCGGGAGAATTGCAGCGAAATACCTCTTTGCAGAAGCCAACCTGAGCTACAAGCAAATCCTTTTAATCCAGTACAGTATACTTAAAGACTGACCATTGGTAAACCCTGGAGAAGAGAGAAGTATTAATAAGCTGTCACAAGGCTTACTCATTCTGTGATTTCCACAGACACTTAACTGCCATGGTGAGAGGCAGGGGAGGGCTCGGGGATGAGTGCTCACCCCTGATCTTTACCCCTCTTAAAGCAGTAGGGAAAATGGAGGCAGGCAGGGGATTATGGAGTGCAGTAATTGTGGAGAGGTGTTGGAGTCAGGATGCAGCGTTTCTGCTGGATTAAGACAAGAAGACAGGCTAATCTTGGATTGGGAGAGGAGACACAAGGGTCGGAGTTGTTCTGGAGCCCTGAGGCCGTTTGGAAAGCTTAAGTGGCAAAAAACGAGAGAAAAAAAGGGACGACTTATCCATGCGCTGCGAGACGGCCCTCTTCAAAATCATCTGCGGGCATGAGGAGCGCGTCCATGCCTTGTCATTCAGAGCGGCGGAGGCAGCCTGGTCTCAGGCTGGCTCCTCTGCCTCGGTGGTTGCAGATGCAAAGGAGACGGAGAGGGTCTGGAGCGAGCGGTCAGTCGCTCTCCCAGCGCCGCTCGGTGCCGCCGCTGACATTGAGCAGCCCTTGATGCTCATTAGTGACAATAATAATGACGGGAAACGCCGGCAAATTGCGTTTCTCCCCACTTCATTTCCCCTCTTCGCTGTGCTGCCGGTGCCTTTGTGCGGCAGCGTCCCCGGTGCCTCCTCACTCCAGTTTGTTGTTGTGCTCCCATTGTCTCCCTGAGGGGAGGTGACCCCGTGTCTGCTGGTTGTATCAGCAGCCCTGCATTGTACTCGGGGGGGGATTTAGACTCTCAAAGCATCTTCCCGCTGCAGCTTTCCCAGCAAACACCCAAAGTGGTATCTCGCCTTTTCTCTCGCTCAGACATTAATCTTGCTCTACCCTTCTACATCAAAAATGCTTGTATTGTCAGGGAGCGCTAATGTTTGCCTCCTATTCACTATATATACACATATATGTATTTTTGTGTCTGAGGGAATCAGTCGAATGCATTGTTCCCAAATCATTGTAATATCTATTTAGAGTGGCAACAGCACTGGCTGCCGATGCTCAGTATTCATGGAGCATAAACCAGCCTTAAGACTTAGAAAAGCTGAAAGGGCTTATCCCTATATTCTTAAACTCCCCTCTTTTATGTTGGTCTTAGGCATTAAGGATAGGATTGTGAATAGCAATTGTTCAACTGCTGCACTGAGAGTGAGTGTGTATACGTGGGTGGGGGTGTTTTATTCCCTGGCAAAATCCTTTCCTTTTCTCCCGTTTTTTTTTTTCAACTGTAAATATTAACTGTGTTCTTAACTCTTAACGGTGTATGGGACAGAGTAATGTGCTTTTAAGGATATATTATGTGAAAGATTTTCCACTGCATACACTGCTGCTTGAAATAAGAAAAGGCTATTTTATGGAGCCTGAAAACAAATTTGCTACGGCGCAAGAAAGAGAGGAAGAAGGGAAAGAGCAGATAGAACTTTGCCGTATCAAGTCGTCAGCAAACAATGACGGCGAGATCTGGAGGGGGCTGGGCCAATCTCTCCAAAATGATTGCATCCTGCTTTTTCTCTCTCTTTCTCTTTTTTGTGCCTTTGCTATGTTTCAAATCTGTACTCGGCCTTTCTTCAGAAAGTGTGTAGTGCTAATGCATTTCAAAAGCCCTTTTTCAAAGCACAAAAGAATATCGCCATAGAAGTTTAGTGGTTCCGCAGAAGAAAGTGGCTCAGCCGCTGCGAGCTGTTCTCCATTGTGGCCGAGCCGCACGCGTTCTCCATGAAAAGTCGCCGTCGTTTTCAGTTTCCTCAGCCGCAGCTGGAGTTAAAAGGTTGTCGACGCGGCTTACGCGTTCCTGCTGCCTTATCGCCTGTTTTGATAATGGCCGTTGTGAATCTGATTGTGTGTGTGTGGCGACTGTGCAGCGCAGGAAGATGTGGTTTGTCAAGTCAAGCTCTGAAGTCCCGGAGGCCGACTTCCTCCTCGGAGATGAGTATTTTGTCTTCATCAGCCTCGTCTTCATCAGCCTGGGTATGTGCCGTAGACACATACTCAGTGGTGTGAGGGCTGAGGATGCAGAGCGCCGTGCTACTGTAAGGTCAGTGGACTGTGTGTAATCAGGATGGAGAGCCTGTCCATATCACGTAAGACCTTCTGAAACCTTGAGGATGAGTTGGCATGACACAAATGACTGCTAATTGTCAGGAGGATGAATTGTGACTGTGACGTGTGTAATTCTCCCAGCGACCGTTCAGCCCCTCAGCTCCGTTCATCTGCTCCGAGTGTGTCAGCTCAGCGCCTCTGGAGCGGCCGTCCGTCTCCAGAGCCTCAGGTGGAGGAGGGTGAAGTGACAGTCACTCAGGGGCCTGATCAGGCCCCGCCCCCCACCTGCCCCGCCCCCACCTGCCCCGCCCCCACCTGCCCCGCCCGCCTCGCTGATGCTTATTGAGATTTATGCTCGCCATCAAAAACAATAAAGTTTCCTCTGACTCAGCACTAGACGCTGTGAGTCACTGTGCTGCACACACACGCACACACACACACACACGCACACACACACACACACACACACACACACACACGCACACACACACACACGCACACACACACATGCACAAATCATGAGGATGCAACTGCCCCACAGCCAGTGACACAAGTTAGATAAAGTGATAATATTCCAGGAAGACAATCAATGGCCACAGGCCTCAGAGTGGAGCCCAGCTATCACAGCTTAGCCTGAGACTGGGAACAGGAAGTAGAATAGAATAGAAAAGAATAGAATAGAGTAGAAGTTGTCCCACAACGGGAGAGCAGTAAAGTGGACAGTGCAGTAGAGGTAGTTGAGTCAAGAACAAGAACAACGAGAATGTGATGTGACCGGGAGTAAAACAGAGGAGGAGAGGAGGCCCGAAGAAAACAAAGAACCTGGAAACAGGTTCATCCATCCAACAACAACACTGGACGGAGTACAGAGAGTCCACTCGACCTTTACAGACCTGTTGTTGCTCTATGTTAGAAACCAGAGAGAACATGGAAACTCCACCAGGAGAGATGCTTCCCCTGGATTCCAACTGGTCACCAGCTCACTGTGTTTATTTGTTTGTTTGTTTGTTGTCTGGCCTCTGTTAGCTCACACTTGGCTCTCTGTTGACAGCGAATGTGTTTGATGCTAATCATTCACTGACAGCTGAAGCCTTTGTCCCAATCAAAACGCATGTTCTTCAAGTCCGTAAACAGGCGACAGGACAATTTATAAAACAGGACGAGAGGGAGCAGATCAGAATGGATGTCTATTTATTTAGCTGGGGGATATTTGGTGTGGACCGCACATGTGAACTTCTCCATATTCTAATTTGTCCTTGTCATGTTTATCATTAATCTTTGGCCCTGCTTTGCAGCAGACATGCTGATTTGCTGCGATGTCTCCTGGGAGAACTAAAAACATTCTGCAGTATGATAATGGCATTATGGCTGCCTCAGTGAAAATGTGTCATATAAATTATACATTATCAGTGACTACATGCATCATATGTTGATGTGACAGTCCTCATTCTGCAGCGAAACACTTGGATGTGTCACTTTTAATGCATTTTCACAATCCCCGTGCTCCAGTTAGGTCACCTCTCAAAGCTCACATGTGGCCTTTGATTATAAATCATGCGAACAGTTCATATTTATTCAGTGACGAAATCATACAGGACAAATGACAGCGCGATAAAACCAGGAGCGGGGCCATAATTGAGGCAGTTTTTATTTGAGGTTTTTTGCAGCGTGTCAGTTTTGGAGGTTGCAGCTTCGTGGCAGTGTTCGACGTGACATTAGCTTCATTTTCATTAATCAGTCACTGACGTGAGCATTAAACTGTCTTAAGGCTGTGCTTGACAAAACTCATCAATCAGGGGATTCAGCGCAGCAGACCTGATATTTATTATTGGCATTATTCACCATTGTAGCTCACTTTGTGGACGCTGTGGGCTCATACATCAGAAACACAGGGATCGTTTGAAGCAGGCAGAATCAGCAGATTAAGACGAGTGATTCATCACCATGGACTGCTGTTGTTTGGTGGCTGTAACCGGACCCTTCCTTGTTGTGATCCCCGTTACTTTGTGCATAAAAGGAGCTGAGTGGCTGCGAGCGGATGAATCAGGGACTCAGGCCGGGTTTTGCTGCAGCCCGGAAGAAAAGGGGAGTAGAGACGTGCTGCTGGCAGAGATGAATTAGAGCGGAGGAGAAGCACTCTGATAGTAGCAGGTGACATTTCTCGCCCGGCCGCTCTGTTCCCTCTCTGCCATTTTCTCGCCACCAGAAAAAGGGAACAGAAGGTAGAAAGAGCCGCTTTGTGCAAAATGGGACAAAGTATAAAACACATTCAAAGAAAGTACGAAATTCCCCAACTTCAGAAAGCCTTTTAGATCAGCCATCCGAGTGACGTAAGGAAAAATAATATACTTGACCCTTTTGTCTGCTCACTTTGAGAAGTTTGTTATAATGGCAAGGCCTGTAATAATTCACTGTAGCTCATGTATATTAAGTAGAAATTCACTGGCTTTTATGATAAATTGCTCGGGTAACGCCAGGACACCTCTTTTGCATTTCAATGTGAGCGAGTGTCAGATTCTTATTTCATTACCAGGCGACACATTAGCTGATGGATTTTAATTTTCTCTCCTTTTTTTTTCCTCCTGCAAGCGAGAATCCTCAGAGACTCGGCCGGAACAGACAGGGTGTGAATATGGGCAGAGGTGGAAAATGAAATAAATAAATACAAATCCGTGTCAAGATCCTTTATTGCAATTTTGAGGCCGTCACCAAAAAAAAAGTCATTTTATGTTGCTCTCCGTAGCTCTGCGGATCGCCTGTCTGCAGCCTGAGACGCTGTCTCCCAGTATCACCAGTGGTGCTCTCGTGCTGAGTGGGCAGAAAATCAAGGTTTAATTCAGGCTGCGATAAGGATCTGGAAGTGGCTGAGCACCAGGCCTTTCACTGCGCCTGGCTGCAGGAAGCTGCACTCTGCCCGGGGAGACGAGCACAAAACACAGGTGCCAAAAGCAATTATCAAATTACCTAAGCCTTTCTTGCTCCTGTTTAATCTGTTTGTAGCAAATCCAGCTAATAATACGTTGGGGCATTGAACGCAGCCCTCGGTAGAGGTGATAATTACAGCAGCTTGAGTTTCCATTGAAAGAGAAAGAATGAACAAAACTAGGTCAGCGTGGAAGTGCAGAGAAGCAGCTCCTCTCAGGTCGTGGCCTTTCAGGCCGTCACAGCCCAGGTAGGTCACAGCCCAGGTAGGTCACAGCCCAGGTAGGTCACAGCCCAGGTAAGTCACAGCCCAGGTAGGTCACAGCCCAGGTAAGTCACAGCCCAGGTAGGTCACAGCCCAGGTAAGTCACAGCCCAGGTAGGTCACAGCCCAGGTAAGTCACAGCCCAGGTAAGTCACAGCCCAGGTAAGTCACAGCCCAGGTAGGTCACAGCCCAGGTAAGTCACAGCCCAGGTAAGTCACAGCCCAGGTAAGTCACAGCCCAGGTAAGTCACAGCCCAGGTAAGTCACAGCCCAGGTAAGTCACAGCCCAGGTAAGTAACAGCCCAGGTAAGTAACCTCAGAGCGCGGAGCCTCCACCAGCCACGAGCCTCCTGCTGACTGACTGCAGTAGTAGAGCACAGCGCTCATCGTGACCATGTCCTCCATTTATACACATGAAGGCAGAGTTCTCCAGCTTCATTACATGAGTGGTGACTTTCACCTCAATCCATCAGCACTCAAAGTATCCCAGTCCAGTCCAGTCCAGTCCAGTCCAGTCCAGTCCAGTCCTGGACTGGACTGGACTGGACTGGACCTGGAGGTGACATGTTGACTCTTTACATGTGTGTATTAGTAGCACATTGGTGCTTCATCATTCATGATAAATGACATATTGTGACCTGATTCTTTATGAACTGAGACTCCACCAGTGACGTTGCTCACCTTTCCATTCCATCCACTTCTATTTAGCGTCACAATAAGGGCTGTACAACGGATAATAAAGAATGAATGTGCTGCTAATACACATGTTAATGAGCAGGCTGTGAATGGTAATGTTACGTGAGTACAGTTACTTAGTTACTTTCTCAGTCCGGTTATTTGTGAAAGCGTCATAGCTACTGTATATTTAGTGTAACATTGCGTTTTTTGTTTTTCGTTTGTATTATTATTATTATTATTATTATTACTATTATTATGTAGAGGCACCAAAGACTCAAGAATCCTGATAAAAAAATAAAAATCCTCATGATAAAAAAAGTCTGTCGCAGCAGCTTTCTGAGCTGTGAATGAAGGTCAGAGGTCAGAGCTTTTGGGAGGCTTCACAGTATGACAAAATAATGATCAAACATGAGCATCCTACGTCTCTTTTGGTGAAATGTTAATGGTCTCCATCATGAAAGCAGTCAGAGATGTTTCCTATTCACTGTTCCTGGATCAGACATGAGGAAGTGAGGATCAGCTCTGCATCCTGAGCGCTGCCCTGGACGCTCCTCTGCTTCCAGCTCTTTAAGCTGTGACTGTCCAGAGTGTTGTGGAGCTGAACATCAGCTGCGTGTTTCTCTCTGCCTCCCACAGCCACATCCTCACGCTCAGTGACAGGAAGATCCTCCCTCCTTTCATCCCCAGTCCTCGCTCTGCACAGCGCCTTCCTACCATCCATTGTCACCGCATTAACCGTAGGCTACCATAAAAGTAATTGGAAACTGATGCCAGCCAAAGCTTCAATTAATGCACCACCAAAGTCCCCGTTCTGTGTAATCGGCAATAATGGTTTCATGTTTGGGAGGGCGTCTGGTCACTCGCATTCAGCACTCACCTCCTGACAGAGACTGTTAAACCCTGCTCAAAATCCCCACTCCGCAGTAATCTTCATTTCAGTCATTTTCCTTCTTTTTCCATCTCTGATGACAGCTCCAGTGTCTTCGCATTGCTTGCAGTCAGATCGTGCGCCCGAGTGAACGGGAGGTGTAATTGACTACTGACAACTCAGCGACAGGATTCTTAATTATTACTCGGGGGTATGGTGGCTGGCTGGCCCGGGTTCTGCGCTCTCACTGCGTATGCTAACAGAGTCATTTTCCTCCTCTCTGTGAATATTGAAATGCAGTTTTGTTCGCTGCATTTCCGCCTCAGACCTCGGGACTTTGAATTTAGGCCATGATTGCAAATGAAATGCGTTTGCTGTTAGTTTAATGCTGCACAGATTTTACATGAGTGCACTGCAGGCTGCACAAGTGGGTCGCCAGCACTACAAGCGTATCAATTACTGACCCTGTCAGCGCTGCTCAGACCCGGTGCATTAACCACGTATTACTCTGCTCCTTTGTGAGCGGGCTGGATCTGATGTGCACGTTCGATTAGTGACTTCTTACTTTGAAACGTTTGATTCTTCCTCAGCTCCAAACAGCAGGCGTCACAGAGCCTTTGGAGTCTTTTTCCTTTGTGTGTCAGTCGTTCATGTGCCCTCACAGTGATAAGACAATGCTCTGACGCTCCTGTGCTGCTGTTCCTCCAGCAGAGCATAATTCCTCTGGTCCCTGCTGTTTGTGCTGCAGCGGGCCTGCTCGCTGTGATAGAGCAGAGTAGAGCGGGTGAGCATCGCTTTGTGCTGCAGTCTGTATCTTTTGTGCGGGTGGATATGGAAGAGGGCGTGAAACAATTGGACAAAATGGCCCTAATGTGCTTAAAGAATCTTCTGTCTTTAATCAAAGCTCACACACATGCACCACAAAGGCAGACAGAGCAAACCCAATTCTCCGCTGCTTCTGCCGAGCGACTGCTCCTCTGCTGGCTCCACTGCTGCTCGTCTTTGTGCTGGGAATCAGGATCACGTTGCTTTGTGAGGGGCTTTTTCTTCCTTAACTGTCATACGCATAGATCCATTGCCTCATCTCTGAAAGAAGGGACAACAGGGCTTCGACCTCAAGAGCACAGTCAAACTCTGATGTAGTCAGCCTCAGACACTTTATGATGTTCATCACGTCTGAGGACGTTAGACCAGACACATTCAAACCTCTGACAGTAGCTCAGAGTTTTGACAAAAAGCGATAGTTTAGTGTTTCCGTCTCTTGTCTGCTCAGCAGAGTTACCGTTATCACTGTCACTATTCTGTTCTCGGCTCCTTTTATCCGGCACTGCTGAGACTCAAACAACAAGATGTGTTCCTGTCCAGTTCCTGTCCAGTTCCTGCCCAGTTCCTGTCCAGTTCCTGCCCAGTTCCTGTCCAGTTCCTGTCCAGTTCCTGTCCAGTTCCTGTCCAGTTCCTGCCCAGTTCCTGTCCAGTTCCTGTCCAGTTCCTGGCCAGTTCCTACACCAGTGTTTACACCGGGACGAGCTCGAAGTGAGCGACCACGAGCAGCCATCAACCATCAACACAAATGTTTATTTCGTATCAGAGGCAAAGAGGCGGAGTCAGCATCACAGGGACAGTTGATGAGTAAACGTTTCTAAACGCACCTCTTCTCCATAACTGATCAAACGCTAAAGTTTTACTTCCAAAAGGAATCTGATCTCTACTGATTTTTTAACATCTTTGTGGAAAAGTAACACATTAAACATGTTTAACCAGATTTAATTTCAGGATTACGTATGCAGGATTTGTGGTCTCTGCATGTGGGCCTCGCAGCTGATTGGCTGGTTGTGATGTTGATCGTAGACAAACAAGTTACTGGGGCAATATTTACTGAAAGCACCTGATGCCCGCAGCTCCAAGGAGCTGGAGGGGGCGGAGCTTGCTGAACAGGCAGGTGTGACTACTGGTCAGGCTGCTAACCAGGCTGCTGGCCAGGCTGCTAACCAGGCTGCTAACCAGGCTGCTAACCAGGCTGCTAACCAGGCTGCTAGCCAGGCTGCTAACCAGTCTGTTGGTCAGACTGCTTTTCAGACTACTGGTCAGGCTGCTAACCAGTCTGTTGGTCAGGCTGCTGTTCAGACTACTGGTCAGGCTGCTAACCAGGCTGCTAACCAGGCTGCTAGCCAGGCTGCTGGTCAGGCTGCTGGTCAGGTGGACTGGGCTCAGGTTGGTTCCAGTGGTTAAAGCGTTCTGCTGACATCTCCCGATCAGATGGGGAACGCCGCTCGGCTCATCTCATGTGTAATTTGATGAGGAAATCGACGGGAATGAAAGGGACGAGGGAGCGTTACCTGGGCGGCTCCATGGCCGCTCCTCTTGCCCTCGGTGTAACATTCAGGGGAGAGTGTCCCTTTGTTATCGCCCCTCTCCCTGGCAATTATCACAAACTCCACTTCCCCTGCCCTGCGGAGCCCGCCGAGCCGAGCGGCCGGAGTGGGAGAATAGCTACATTTATAATTTTTTTTCTTCTCTTTCCATAGATTAATTTTCTAGGAAGGCCTGTCACTGCCGTACAGGGAAGCGGAGAGAGAGGAATGGAGTGTGGGGGGCGGAGCGGGGGGTGCAGAGATTGGGGCTACAGTGCACAAGCCTTCTCGCTTTTTCGTTTTCGTTTTTTTTTTCCTTGACAGATCATTTTCCATGCAGGGGTATCAGGGGGTCTGGCCGATAATTGGCATGCAGATTGCAGCTGATGGCGTCCCGCAACAGAAGAAAAGAGCCGGCTAGTTAGAATAATGAGCCAGCCGGGCTGATGGATGGGCGAGGGAGGAGGTCATACAAAATGTTTCAGACACAATTCCTACGCCCCCCACCTCCTCCTCCTCCAACCACCACTACCTGCACGTCCCATTTTTATTTTTCTATTTTTCACAAAGCCCTCATATTTCATTATTTCCGGCACTCATTGCCATTCTAGGGCAATGAAAGCATCCCTTCCTCCTTTTCTTCGCCTCCCTCTCTTCCGCCCTCTTCGCTCCGAGCCGGCCCGCTGCAGTGACGGGACAGTTTTGGGTTTTATGCAAAGCCTCGAAAAAGTGACAACTCATTAGGAGCCCAACACCCTTTAGAGAGTCCTGTATTTTAATTACAGCAAAGGAGTTAATTACTGGCGTCTCAGTGGATTTCTGCTTCTCACCCTCTGCTGCGTCAGAGCCCGTGCTTCAGATGCTGGAGGCAGGCTTCAGGACGACAGGGATCGTTGCAGGTTTAATGGTTATGAAGCTATATTTCTATTCTTGCACCATCTTGAGCCTTGGTCCACTGGAAACAGCTCCTCATCAAAGCTCCTGAGTGGAAACCTCCCAGTGGAGTAAACCACATCAAATAACCACCACCTCTTGTGTGGACGGAGGAGAAGCTGCTGAACCAGGCTGGAGGTCTTTCTGCTTACGGCTGGAGGTAGACTGCGGCCTTCCCTTCACAGAGCTCCTCACCACCCTCGGGTTGCTTTTTTTGCATTGTGAATTCCTCTGATCCTTGCAGCTTTACAGATAATTAACCAAGACTGTCACTTTAGCCTGCGCATCACACGCTTTTGATCTACTTTCCAGGTCACGTAGCTGGGTAAACACAGGAGTCATAATAGCCTGTAAGTGTTATTAAGCACCTCATTGTGCATGCAGGGATCAAGCTTGTTTGCTTGTTTTGTTTGTTTTATTGACACACTTTTCACTCATAAACATAGTCATTGAATGTAGACTTAATGTACACGTTCCTCTTACTCGATGTTTCAAGCTGAAGCTGCAATTTCGTCGTGTGTCACACCACCCACGTTTCCCTGCTCGTCCATCTGCAGCGAATGTGAGGTGTGGATGGAACCAGGGAAACAACCGACCTGGACCGATCTAAAGTTCATTTTAAAAGTAGGATTTGTGGAGAATGAGTGTGATTAACCAGTTTGATTTCAAGAACTGTAGCAAAATAATAATGAAAATGATCTGATGTGAAGCGTTCTGCAGGTTGTGAGGCTCTGAACTGAACTTGTGTGCACAGAGACGAGTCGGGAGGAAGTTTGAGTCTGTGAAGAAAGAGCGAGAGGAAGATAAACGCGGCCGCTGCTGTTTGCTGCGGCCGCTCCGCCTGCTCCATCTCACTTCACCCTCATCAACACTACACAGAAGGGAACAAATTTACTGTTTCATCCTCATTCTTCCGTGCACGCTAAGGAGCTGTATACAGTACACAGCAGATCAAAGCCTTAATTGAAAAATAATTATAGGTACTTAATCATAGAAAGCACTGGGCTAATTGAAGTGAAAACAAGGAGGCAAACGCAGACCCTCAGAATCGTGGCAGAAAGAGGATATTGTAAAAGCTTCTTCTTCAATCCCCATTGTCTCCCAGATTAAATAGGAGAGGGCTATTAGCAGAGTTAATTGGCTCTCTAATTTAGATCTCGCCCCACTGAAAGCATAACGGATGTGAGCCTGTCGACCAATGATGTGTGCACTCTGTCACGCTGTCCTGCTGGACTGTGATTGGTTAATTGCTCAGGGATTTTTGAAGTTTTCTCTCATTCCTCAAATGTAGCAGCTTTGTGTGTGTGTGTGTGTGTGTGTGTGTGCGTACAGGGTATTTGTCTCCCTGGCTGTGCAGGTACTCTCATTGTGCAGCCTTTGCAGGGGGAGAGATGCAGCTGCTGGGATCCAGTCGCCTGGGCTCAGTGACTCCCTTCAAAGCTGTTTTTATTCCTCTTTAACTCTTGTTCTGGAGGAAGTTTTCACTGCTACACTGTGTGTATGTGTGAAACTCAGTGAGAACCAGATTGTCCTGCTCCTGACCTGCTGGTCCTCCTCCTCAGAGGAGCCTGAGCAGCTCCTCTTCCTCCTGGCTCTGCTCTGCTGGTTGCCTGCGCTCGCTCTGCCCTCCAGTGTCTGAGCAGCAGCACTGCAGCCGCCGCTCAACCACATCCACTTACAGTGGACGACCCCAAAAGCTGGAAGAAAGTAAATGGGCCATTTTTCTGCCATTTTCCAGGACAGCCTTTCATCATTTCAGCACATCCCTTTCTAGTGTTTTCTTATTGTAGCCTGAGCGCTAATGGAGCTCTCGACTAGAGTTAAAATAGAAGTTTGTCTGGAAATTTTCTGTCTGAACTCAAAACTTTTCTGTTAACAAAGTCACAGAAAACATCAGTAGAAGACCCAGATGTGTGGAGCCATCGTTAGGTTTTGTCTAGACGTCCATGTCATGAGTTTACTCTGCTGCCCTGCACCTTAGTTTCAGTGTTTGCCCTCAGTAGCTGCAGTCTCTGACAGATACCACTTTCTTTGGTTTCCAGATTGTCACTTGGCAAATACATGTGTGTGAAGTCGCTTTTCTTTTCGTGTGTGTGTGTGTGTGTGTGTGTGTGTGTGGGGGGGGGGGGGGGGGGGGGGGGGGGGGGGGCTTGAATTACTTTCTCAACTCTTTCATCAGTGATTTGCTGTGCAAACAGTGGCCTGCGAAGCTAAGAGTTCATTACATTAGTCCAGGGTTCATTACATTAGTCCATTAGTCCAATTCTCTGTTTGTTCTGTGTGTAAACACTGAGCAGTTGTGTTCCAGCCCAGTTTCAGCTCCATCGCCCTCTCACATGTTCTCGTATCAGCTGCAGGCAAATTGGTTTCAGTTCCCTACAATCGTATCAGTGTTTGCTTTAGATGCTGCTGCTGCACCGCCACCATCACCCAGTTTCAGCCAACAGGACGTAAAGGAGTGGAACAAACAACAAGTTGAGCAATAACACTAGAGTAACCCCCCCAGGTGCTGATGAAGAGCTTGTTGTAACTCATACACATGTAAAACAGAGAAATTAATGAGCAAATCAACATATAAGACCTAACATGTACCCACAGAGGTATCAGAGAGTATCTACTCTAAAATGCTAGAGCATAGTTTGTTCCAGCTAATACATCTATTTGCCGACAGAAGACGTTAAAACACTCGTCCCAGTTCAAGCTGCTGCCTCCAGGAAACACTGCGGCTCCATCAGAGTTCCCAGCGCTGTGTTTTTTCCTGGTTCTGGAATATTCTGCAGTGTTGGTGAACTGAAATACTGGGAGGCTGTAACACACCACATGTACACACTACAGTGAAGTGGTTCAGTACTCCCAATGGGAATGGAATAAATTAGAAATCTTCTCCAAATCCTCTCTTATAAGAAGCTGCAGTGCAGAGGATGCAGCACAGCTGCTCAGAGACAGGAAGCAGTTTTGTTTTTTTTGTTTCATGTATTGTGGTCAGAGGAAAAGACGATAAAAGAGTTTTTCAACTTTCAACTCTTTGTAATGAGTGAGTTTTCATTGTGCTGTAATAAACAGTGAGATGGGGCCTTGGTCAGGTCCGCGTTTCCATGCTGATTCAATCACACAGTGCATGTGACAGGGGTCGGTCCAGGGTCTCAGCCTGGTCGAGCTGAAGAACCGACTCCATGTTCTAACTGTGTTCAGGTGTGGCTCCTCCTCCTCCTTCAACCTGTGCAAACACCCGGGGTCACACTGAGTCCTGCTCCCAGTCCTGCTCCTCACTGCTCACATCACAACCACACACTCCGAGCTGCGGGAGGCCTCCAGGCTCTTAAGCTCCTTCCTCAGCTCCCTCCTCAGCTCCTTCCTCAGCTCCCTCCTCAGCTCCCTCCTCAGCTCCCTCCTCAGCTCCCTCCTCAGCTCCCTCCTCAGCTCCCTCCTCAGCAGTTTTGTAGATGGCAGCGACTTTGTGCCAGGTGCTTGGCTTCCTGCTGAGTGTACTGGGAATGGTGGGAATCATCGCTGCCACCGCGATGGACCAGTGGGCGACCCAGGACCTGCTCAACAACCCGGTCACTGCCGTGTACATGTACTCCGGCCTGTGGAATTCCTGTGTGCGTCAGAGCTCTGGATTTACAGAGTGCAGACCTTACTTCACCATCCTGGGGCTGCCAGGTAGGAGAACCACCCCGATGATGGCTTTGTTATTGTCTCTCTCTCTGCTTGTGAATCAACATCCATCAGTTTTGTTCATTTTCAGTTTAAAACAAACAATGTGAACAAGGAAGCAAAACACAAAGAAAATGTACATAATGCCTTGAAGAAAATAATGCAGAAAATGACCAGATGTGATTATTATCAGTAGAGGAACTGATCTTACACATTTACACCTCCATTCAGCCATTGAGCTGCTAGATGCTTTTATCCAAAATGATTTCTATCAGAGGAGCAACAGGAGAACCCGTATCGCAATAGAGAAGATACACAGCGCTCTCAGCATCAGGTTCCTTCATTTGATTCTTCCCACTATAGTTTACTTTCTGAATAGATTTAAAGGAACTCATCATTAAAAAAGTTAAACAGAGTTTCTTATTCAGTTATCACGTGTCCTTGTTTTCCACCTGCTGTGGCTTCCTCTTCGCTTTGTGTCTGACTAACAGTGACAGCCACACAAAATGTATCACTGTTATAGACGTTGTTTTGTTCAGTCAATAAGATATGAAGGAATTAGGTCAATATGGCGCCATTCCTGTCCCCGCTCTTCCGTGTTTCCATCAAACTGCGTCACCAGTCATCGTGTTGTTTGAGCTGAGAATGATTGAGAACTAATGTTGAACGTCAGGCCACACCTGTCACTACCGATGGGCGGAAATCAATCCCGTTTCCCGAAACTGGCACAAAGACTCATGAAGACTGTGGGTAAACATCTGATAAGAGCTGTTCCCTGCCGAGGCCTCAAAACCACAGTTCCACCTCAGTCTCGGCCATTCGCCAACATGGCCGCTGTGCTGCAGCTGCTGGGCTTCCTGCTGGCGCTGCTCGGACAGTTTCTAATCTGCGCTGCCACAGCCATGGACGAGTGGAGCCTGCAGGATCGATCGCTCTCCGTGGTCACTGACTTCTTCACCTACTCGGGTCTGTGGAGGTCGTGTGTGGGGACGTCGTACGGCACCACACAGTGTCGGCCCTACTTCACCATCCTGGGCCTCCCAGGTACTCCACCAACGCTTCACCTGAGAATCCAGAGAAGCCGATCTCTGGATTTAAATTCATTCAACTAGAATGGTTGAATAGAGTATTCATCCTTGCTTTCTCGGTTCGATCAGAAATGTCTGTTTTTAAGCCCTTATACCATTCTGAATAGAATAGAATGGTATAGAATAGAATATGCCTATGAACGGACTAGGTAGTAGTAACTGGAGCTTTGCGGCAGCTAAGGAATGATGTCTCCACATCATGGTTTATATTTTAGGTAAAATGTGTAGTGTATCATGCTCTGGATCCACTCAGATTTGCCTGTTTTTGGCTGAGTGAAGATTTGATGTCGTACATCTTTGGTCAGATTCAGACGGTTGATATTCAACAGAGCGACGGTGTAACTTCGAACAGCAACACAGAGGCAACATGGGTGGAAGTCAACAACTCAGTGAAACACTGGGGATGATTTTTTGATTGAGGACAGAAAACATCCGGATTTTATTCCTCCTCTTTTTCTGCCCTCGACATGGCGAGGGTGAGGTGGTCCTGTCTGCAGCTCTCTGCAGCTCATTAAGTGTCATTAAGTCATTAAGTGACGAGCGGCCGGGCCACACCTGCTGCTGCTCAGACCCAAACAGGCTGCAGACCCAAACCCTGGCACAGACACCGACGACTTGAAGTAGACATCAGATAAGGTGCTGAACCTCCAAATGTACTTCAGCGCGTTTTAGAGGACGGTCCCTCCCCCCGCCGCCCCTCCTCCTGCTCTGAAACTGCAGGCGAGTGCAGAAAAGACGACGTCTCTCCGGAATCAAATGGAAATGTGATGAGACATCCGCAGCTCAGCTGAGGCAGCACAAGCTTCACCACAGTCGCACAATGTAAAGAACATTTCCACACTCCGGACTTAGCAGCTGAATGTGGTGTCGAGCACATTGTATATGAGCTCTTAAAGGATTAAGGCGAGAATAGTGCAGGGACAATATCTCAGGCCACTGGAAGCCGGCGGTTATGTGGGTCACTGTGTTTTGTGACACGCTTTCTTATTTTAGTCTTTCTCATCTTGCTGCTGCACCAAGGAAACTTCTCCGTTCTCACTTTATTTTTGTCTTTAATTGTGAACTAATGCCGTCAGTGTTGAGCTTAGTTGTTTGTCATGATTGAAAATAGCTTTTGAGAGTTTTTCATGCAGTCTCAGCATTGACCTGCTCTTGTGTGTGTGTTTATTTGTACACGCATGTCTGAGCTTCATGAATGTGAACATTTCTTCTCTTTTTCTTATTTTTCTATTTTTTTCTTTATCCTGCTAGAGCAGCATTTGTGGGTCTGGCTGAGATTAAGAAGTCAGTAATGAGTTTTTCTTCCATATCAGGAGAAGTCAAGGCTGATAAGTCAAAAACCAAGTTAAACATTTCTAAAATAAGGAAATCTCTCTTGTAAGTTCAGCAATATCTCTGGTGGAATATTTGAATAACGATAGATTGAGGGTTTTCTTTTCACATTTCAGGTGGAATTAGAGAAGCAGCTGCTGCCTTATGTCAGTGTAAAACCACAATGATTATTATCATTAACCAGAACTGTTGGGGGGGGGGGGGGGGGGGGGGGGGTCATGGATCATGAGAGTAGAAGGAGCTCCTCTCTTTGGTTCAGATGATTTCAGAGGAGCTGCTGAGGTGATGTGGTGGTTCTCTCCTTCTCTCCTCAGCTGCTGAGGTGATGTGGTGGTTCTCTCCTTCTTCTCTCCTCAGCTGCTGAGGTGATGTGGTTGTTCTCTCCTTCTTCTCTCCTCAGCTGCTGAGGTGATGTGGTTGTTCTCTTCTTCTTCTCTCCTCAGCTGCTGAGGTGATGTGGTTGTTCTCTCCTTCTTCTCTCCTCAGCTGCTGAGGTGATGTGGTTGTTCTCTTCTTCTTCTCTCCTCAGCTCTGCTTCAGGCTGTCCGCGCCCTCATGATTGTCGGCATCGTCCTCGGCGCCATCGGCTGCCTTATCGCCATCTTCTCCCTCAAGTGTCTGAAGATGGGAAACATGGAGGACAGACTGAAGGCAACCATGACGCTGGCGGCCGGGATCATGGTGCTGCTGGCAGGTGACCTCACACCCCCGGGTTAAACTTTATTTACACTGAAAACGACAACAAACTTCTGCAGGCTGTAGCGATGATGCATGGTGAGGTGATGGTGGTGGTAGTGGAGGTGATGGGGGTGATGGAGGTGATGGTGGTGGTGGTGGTAGTGGTGGTGATGGTGGTGATAGTGGTGATGGTGGTGATGGAGGTGATGGTGGTGGTGGTGGTAGTGGAGGTGATGGTGGTGATGGTGGTGGTGCTGGTGATGGTGGTGATGGTGGTGATGGAGGTGATGGTGGTGGTGGTGGTAGTGGAGGTGATGGTGGTGGTAGTGGAGGTGATGGTGGTGATGGTGGTGGTGGTGGTAGTGGAGGTGATGGTGGTGATGGTGGTGGTGGTGGTAGTGGAGGTGATGGTGGTGATGGTGGTGATGGTGGTGATGGAGGTGATGGTGGTGGTGGTGGTAGTGGAGGTGATGGTGGTGATGGTGGTGGTGCTGGTGCTGGTGGTGATGGAGGTGATGGAGGTGATGGTGGTGGTGGTGGTAGTGGAGGTGATGGTGGTGATGGTGGTGATGGTGGTGATGGAGGTGATGGTGGTGGTGGTGGTAGTGGAGGTGATGGTGGTGATGGGGGTGATGGAGGTGATGGGGGGTGGTATGTAGGGTTTCCCAGGGTCTCAGCTCCTGTTCCTTCTTTTTCAGGCGTCTGTGGCATCGCCGGCGTCTCCGCCTTCGCTAACCTCATCGTTCAGAGTTTCCACTTCACGACGTATGCTGACGGAGGCCTGATGGTGGGAGGAGGGGTGGGGGGGCTCACAGGAACACTGGCCCCCAGGTAAGGACTCTGCGTGGCTCTAACTTTATTGTTTTGTATCCAGTGCAAGGTACTTAAGACCAACTGCTAAATGCCAACATGCCAGTGTAGGTTGTGGCAGGCTGTAACCAACCATCTTGTGGCAGGTACACCTTTGGCCCCGCCCTCTTCGTGGGCTGGATTGGCGCCGCCATCCTGGTGGTGGGAGGAGTCATGATGTGCCTGGCATGCAGAGCTCTGACACCGGACAAGAGACAGATGTACGTCCAAGACACTTTGAAAACTGACTCTGACGTCACTCCCTGATATGCTAACATATTTTCCCTGTTTCCCTTTCTTCTTATTGACACAAAGTTTTGTGTTATTCACTAGTTTAACCTACAAAAGTAATAATATGTAATAACATAATAATATAATCTGCATCTAGTGAATTATGTTGCAGAATAAATGAGTGCAGTACAAAATATAAGTTGATATTAATGTGCAGTGAAATGTAATATCTATAGTAATTGTTTATTATCAGTTTATTATTAGTAGTAATGAAGCTGCTGAAGTGTCCACTGTTAAGGCAGAGATCAGCTTTAGCAGCAACAAACGTTTCAGATCTGTTTGTATAGAGACACACACTCAGCAGAATGTAAATGCCCATACTTTGCTGTTATTCTCACCCTCTGGGAAGAGAGTAAGAGCAGAGCTGTTAAACAAATGTTCAAACTGAATGAAACCTTTTGGTCAAGCTGCCGCTGTTCTGATCTGCAGGTACGATGGCATGGCCTACAGAGCTGCCTCGCAACACACGGCCTACAAGTCCGACGTCAGACCCCGGCCGGCCTTCAACGACTCGTACAAGGCTCACAGCGTGGAGGGACGACAGTCCAACCAGAGATTCGACTACGTGTAGAATCACAAGCTTTATCCTGCAGCTCTCATCAGTTTCTCTGAGCATTTTTTTCTATTTTGCCAGCTTTCATGGAACAAGAGATTATCTATTTATCTATTTTAATCTGACGGAAATGTTATCACAATCATAACATCAGGGTGTAATCAACTTTATCTGTTGTGTGATTTGTTTGTGTTGTTTCTTATATTTGTGCCAGATAATAAAAGTGTGACTCCAGTTAAATCCAGGATTAATCATTTGTTCACATCATATAAGTAAAGATGCTGATTGAGCAGCTGCTCAAAGTGTTCCTTAAACTTAAACTTAAACCTTAAACTCTGAGCCAGCAGACGCCTGCGACACAAAGCAGGTACAATCAGAGATGGATTTCAGACAGAGTTTATCTTTAACAAAATGTGACTTTGAGAATGTTTTGAAATTAAAAAAACTAACAGACAGACAGGTTTCACTGCAGGAAGAAAGGTAAGAGAAAGCGTGTTATCCTGCCACATACGAGAGGATCAACACATCAGAACTAAATATTGATTGTTGTGTTGTTGTTGATCCTATTAGGAAATGCAGAGGCCATCAGTGTATCTGTGCTACTTACCTGTTATCTGCAGCCTGCAGCTCCTTATGATGAGGAACGCAGTCCTCTTATTGTCGCAAGATAATTGAATGAAGTGAATTCACTCAGCCTGGACAGGTGGATCTGGACATCCTGTTCCTCCTCTGGGATCTGGCTTCAGTTCCCTGGGAACAGGCTGAAGAGGGTTTAGGTAATTTGCATGAAATCACATTTTTTGATAATACAATTAATGTCAGCACTAAGTAGGTGCTAACATTTAATCACACTAAAAGTGAGCAGCTGTTTAATTAATCTGCAGCTGTGTGTGAACACTCACTGAGGACACACTCGGCTAAAGGCCTGAAGACATCTCCTGCTGCATCACCATGTGCAGATGTGTCTGAGTGTGTGTGTGTGTGTGTGCGTTATTGATCCAAAAACAAATGGCATGTGTACATTTATTAATTAATTCTATTATAATATGCTAATTAATTAATGGTATATACTATAATTTGAAATAATTCAAATGTGTTTCCATGCAAAACTGAGCAGTTTGGTGGGTTGTGACTCCTCATCCTTGGAGCTGTAGCGCCACCCAGTGTCTGAGAAAGACATTGCAGCTCTGTCAGTGATGGATTCAGATCCTGCATCCTTCCTCTGACACGTTCCAATCTGAGACCATCTTTAACAAGAGAGGGGAAAATATTCTCCTCTTGTGTGCAATATGTAAATCAGCAGCAATCATCTCAATATCCACAAATGCTACGCTATAATTTAGAAAGACATTATCACACTGACGTGTAGTTTATCCATTAAAAGTGGCAAATAATAGGTTTTAATAGTTATTCACATATGAATGTGTGAATTCACTGTGGCAGAATAAACCTAAATACTACAGAAAATCACCACAGAATTAAACATGTTAGAAACTTCTGTTAAATGATTGAAACTGATTGATTCTGAGGCCCCAGCAGCAGCTGTGGTGCAGTAATAGAGAAACTGTAGGGAAAAATAGTTACGAAATGGTAGCAAACATTAGAACATTTAGACAAATAATAAAAAAACTAATTCACATGAGAAAAAAACTTACAAGTCAAGAAACAGCGATGAGATGGACAGTCAATCTACTCACAATGTCTGCCACTAGCAACATGGCGGCGACTTCCGCCTTTCTCTCGCGTCACGTTGATCTGTTAATCCCGTCAGCTTCCTGGAGGATGATGACGTAGGCTCATTTGCACATGCGCAGTGGGACTATGTTTCCGGGTACAGCTTGAACAACATCAGCTAACGAGCCGTGGGGCCGCCATCTTGGAATGGTCTCCGACAGGCGCAGAGACATGTCAGCGCAGTTAATCAATCATAACTCGCTGAATACTTCACTGATTTTCACGAGTTTTTTTTTTTTGCGCAAACGTCATATATGTAGTTATTACACAGGACACTTTGTTTGTATTCAAAGTCGGCTTAACAGCAATAGAATATTCTGATGTATGGGATGTATGATAGGTATTTCTCAAAACACACAATGTAGAAGCAGATAGTGGCAGTAAAAGTCCTATTGAGCTTGTTTAATGAGTTTAAAATTTAAGCAATGTATATATACATATATATATGCTATAAGCTCCAGTTATATATATATATATATATATATATATATATATATATATATATATATATATATATATATATATATATATATATATAGCGAGAGAGAGAGAGAGAGAGAGAGAGAGAGCATCTCACCCTGCCCTGTGACTGATGACAGAATATTTACATTTATGAACGCTTATAGTCTTATGCCAAAGAGAAGCTATGTACATACTCTTTGGAGATGAGTGGGAAGCTGAAGATGGATAGAATGACGCCATCTCTGAGTCGGACCATCTGACCTGTCTTCCTCCTGCTTAAAACGTTCACTGCAGTGAATCTTTCCCTCCTCAGAGCCACTTCCCACCTCTACCTGGTGCCTCTGTCTTCAGCAAACCTTCAAAATGAAAACATTGAGAACATGAGAGTCTTTGGAAACATTTTACAAAGGAAGCCAAGCTTAGTTTTTAGTTTTCTTCTTCCTATTTTTTACTACACTCTATCTTCCTATTTCCTAATAATCGTATGTATGTCTTCGTATTATCTTCCTGCATCTGCCTGTCAGATTTTTCTGCTGGATATCAATACAGTACAGTAATATTCTATTCACAAATTACAACCGAAATTAATTTTCAATCTCACTTGTGAAAAGTAATTCCACGTGCCCTGTTTTCAACAGTTTTCAGAGTTTGACAGTTCCATGTGTCACAGTGCACAGGCATGCTGCCAGTTATCCCTCAGACCTCCTCCAGGGGGCGGCCGCATTTCTCCAGTCCTGGCAGCCAATGCGGCGTCTACTCTTTTATTATGTCTGTGACGTCAACAGTTAGCACCAACAGTTAGCACCAACAGTTAGCTCCGCTAAGCCGCTTCGAGCCTCCGGTCCCTGGTCCCGGGCCTTCCCGGCCTCCCTCCACCTGGTTCCCCCGGCTCTGCATGTACGTCCAGCTCAAACTCAGGAGCTCCGTGTGTGTGAGGAGAGTTTGCGGAGCAGCTAGCTCAGCTCCTCCTAATGGAACCGCAGCTCCTCAAGCTCCTCTGACCGAGACCGGAGCTGCTGCTGCCGGACGGTCCGGTTGATGCCTCCGGTTGATGGGTTTGAGTCGGAGCACCATGCCGCCCAGGTCGCAGCTCCTGGCCGTGCTGGCCTTCACTGTGGGGATGATCTTTATCGAGAACCAGATCCAGAAGCTGGAGGAATCTCGAGTGCGACTCGGTAAGACCTGGACCTGGTCCTGGTCCTGTCCTCTGTCCTGTCTCTGTGTTTGATGAGCTGCTCTATGAGGGGCTCGCAGCCTCTCCTCCAGTCCCTACTTACAAACTTCTCACTGTTTCCCTGTCTTCAGTGAAGCGTCTCGTTTCATATTTGTGCAGTGATGCACAGCTTATCATATCTGTGAAGTTGTGGGTGACACAGTGGATCAGTGAATAACACTGGCTCGACTGCAAGAAGGTCCTGGTTCGGATCCCAGTCGCACTGTGGAATCCACTGAGTTGCTGAGAGGGAACCATTCCTTCATCTTGACTTATCTCGACCTGGTCTTCACAGCCACATCCCTGGGTCTCCAGACAAAAGGCGAAAAAGCAGGTGTCTGTTTCTGCAGTTGCTGCACAAAGATTTCAGTGCAGAGCTTGCTCTCAGTCTGTATATGTGTGTGTGTGTAGCACAGTATGACAGTAGCAGGAATAAAGTACATGTAATAGAATGTTATAATTGTCATATGTAGTTTGCATGTTTTGGTCTTGTTTTATGTTGGGTTCTGTTCAGATTCTCCTGTGTTTATTTGCATTTAAAACCTGAAATGAGGTGTGGAGATGATTCGGAACCTGTTGAACATCTCTGGTCAGGACCAGACTGTTGACATTTAACTAGACAGAGGTAAAACAGTTTCCAGTCTGTCTCCTCTGACTGTGACCTCTGTCCTGGTAGAGCGAGCCATCGCTCGCCACGAGGTGGCTGAGGTGGAGCAGCGCCACAGTGTAGACCTGAGCCGGGAAGCTCCTCCTGCTGAGGACAACGACGACATGGTCATCATCTACAACCGAGTCCCCAAGACAGCCAGTACATCCTTCACCAACATCGCCTACGACCTGTGTGGGAGGAACCGCTTCCACGTCCTGCACATCAACACCACCAAGAACAACCCGGTGCTGTCGCTGCAGGACCAGGTCAGTCAGGCTGTTGCACAGACCCTCAGCCAGATCCAGATCCAGACCCTCAGCCAGATCCAGATCCAAATCCAGATCCAGACCCACAGCTAGATCCAGACCCACAGCCAGATCCAGATCCAGACCCACAGCCAGATCCAGATCCAGACCCTCAGCCAGATCCAGATCCTCAGCCAGATCCAGATCCAAATCCAGATCCAGACCCACAGCTAGATCCAGACCCACAGCCAGATCCAGATCCAGACCCTCAGCCAGATCCAGATCCAGACCCTCAGCCAGATCCAGACCCACAGCCAGATCCAGATCCAGACCCACAGCCAGATCCAGATCCAGACCCACTGCCAGATCCAGATCCAGACCCTCAGCCAGATCCAAATCCAGATCCAGACCCACTGCCAGATCCAGATCCAGACCCTCAGCCAGATCCAGATCCAGACCCTCAGCCAGATCCAGATCCAAATCCAGATCCAGACCCACAGCCAGATCCAGACCCACAGCCAGATCCAGATCCAGACCCTCAGCCAGATCCAGATCCAAATCCAGATCCAGACCCACAGCCAGATCCAGATCCAGACCCACAGCCAGATCCAGATCCAGACCCACAGCCAGATCCAGACCCTCAGCCAGATCCAGATCCAAATCCAGATCCAGACCCACAGCCAGATCCAGACCCACAGCCAGATCCAGATCCCGACCCTCAGCCAGATCCAGATCCAATTCCAGATCCAGACCCACAGCCAGATCCAGATCCAGACCCTCAGCCAGATCCAGATCCAGACCCTCAGCCAGATCCAGATCCAAATCCAGATCCAGACCCACTGCCAGACCCAGATCCAGACCCTCAGCCAGATCCAGATCCAGACTCTCAGCCAGATCCAGATCCAAATCCAGATCCAGATCCAGACCCACAGCCAGATCCAGACCCACAGCCAGATCCAGATCCAGACCCTCAGCCAGATCCAGATCCAGATCCAGACCCACAGCCAGATCCAGATCCAGAGCCACAGCCAGATCCAGATCCAGATCCAGACCCAAAGCCAGATCCAGATTTAGACCCTCAGCCAGATCCAGATCCAGACCCACAGCCAGATTCAGATCCAGACCCACAGCCAGATCCAGATCCAGACCCACAGCCAGATCCAGATTTAAACCCTCAGCCAGATCCAGATCCAGACCCACAGCCAGATCCAGATCCAGATTTAAACCCTCAGCCAGATCCAGATCCAGACCCACAGCCAGATCCAGATTTAGACCCTCAGCCAGAGCCAGATCCAAACCCACAGCCAGATCCAGATTTAGACCCTCAGCCAGAGCCAGATCCAGACCCAGACCCACAGCCAGATCCAGATCCAGACCCACAGCCAGATCCAGATCCAGACCCACAGCCAGATCCAGATCAGACCCTCAGCCAGATCCAGATCTAAATCCAGATCCAGACCCACAGCCAGATCCAGACCCACAGCCAGATCCAGATCCAGATCCAGACCCTCAGCCAGATCCAGATCCAGACCCTCAGCCAGATCCAGATCCAGATCCACAGCCAGATCCAGATTTAGACCCTCAGCCAGATCCAGATCCAGACCCACAGCCAGATCCAGATTTAGACCCTCAGCCAGATCCAGATCCAGACCCACAGCCAGATCCAGACCCACAGCCAGATCCAGATCCAGATCCAGACCCTCAGCCAGATCCAGATCCAGACCCTCAGCCAGATCCAGATCCAGATCCACAGCCAGATCCAGATTTAGACCCTCAGCCAGATCCAGATCCAGACCCACAGCCAGATCCAGATTTAGACCCTCAGCCAGATCCAGATCCAGACCCACAGCCAGATCCAGACCCACAGCCAGATCCAGCCTGAAGGACAGGAACCTGGAGCAGTGACACAAGCACATGTCTGCCTGCAACTACTAAAACTGAACCTGAACCAAGAAGCAGACAAAGAGCCTGCGATAGAGCACAGACCAGAGGAGCTTCTGGACAGTAAAAATAGACATTATATAAAAATAGACTTTAGCAGGCACCTGAGCTCTACGAGCACTTCAGAAATGCTCAGCATTGTTGTAATGTAATGGATAGAAGTCAGCTTGGCAAGTTCCCTTTTAATTCTGGAATGTGGTACAGTGAAGTGCTCCATGCGTCATGTCAGTACACGTTGTGGTTTTAGTCGGGTCTGCTGGTAGAGAGCAGTCAGAGCAGCTCAGGACACGTCTGAGCTGTGTGTGTGTGTGTGTGTGTGTGTGTGTGTGTGTGTGTGTGTGTGTGTGTGTGTGTGTGTGTGTGTGTGTGTGTGTGTGTGTGTGTGTGTGTGTGTGTGTGTGTGTGTGTGTGCGTGCATGTGTGTGTGCGTGCATGTGTGAGAGAGTGAGTGTGTGAGATAACGGTAATGAATGGAGGCTGCTCTGCTCTGAGCTGCAGTAGATGGAAGCTGCTTGATGTGAGCATGTGGTGATCAGTCATCAGCTGCTGAGACTCGTCCTCCTCCTGACAGGAGATTTGGCATCAAAGCTTTTCTGCAGTGAACCAGTGGAGCTGTAGTTGTGCTCTTGCACTGTTTAACAAGGATGAACTTTAACTACAGTTCAGTAGGTGGAATCCTGTCTTCATCTCTTGGTTGGTCAGATGTTCTAGTTCGATGGCTGTCCTGCCTCTATGAAATACTCTGAAGACCAAACTGTGTGGACTCACTCATCTGTGAGTGATCTGACACCAGTGACTGCCAGAATACAATCACCAACCAAACAAAGAGAACACTTCTGATGTTCTGATTTTCCTCCATCTCCATTTTGTCCTTCATCTCTGTCCTCTGTCCCTTCATCTTTGTCCCTCATTCATCTCCTTGCTTCCTTCTCCTTCATTGCTCCATCTTAATCCTCTTGTCCTCCATCTCACTCATTTCCATCCTCCTGTCCTCCATCCTCTTTTTCCGCTGTTGGAGTTTCTCTGCTGCTCCATGATGACCTTCCTTCATCTGCGTCCTCAGGTTCGCTTTGTGAGGAACGTCACCTCGTGGAGAGAGATGAAGCCTGGCTTCTACCACGGCCACGTCGCTTATCTGGACTTCTCCAAGTAAAGCTCCTCATTTCCTGTAATAGCATTAATATCCATATTAGTTACAAACAGCTAGTGGAGCAGATAAAGGGAGGTCATGTATTGATTCCTAATGTGTGCTTCACTGTTGATTAATTGCATTGTTGTGCTTATCTCCTGTGACACTATCGCTGCCCTGATCGCAGGTAATTACCCTAATGGTAGCAGCGCTCCTCAGCGAGGAGACCGAGCGCTCCCAGCCTGACTCCTCCTGACGCTGCCACAGGAGGAGCTGCAGCGTCACGCCGCTGTTAATTATCTGTGGAGAGGCGGCGGCTCCTCGCTCTTCTCTGTAAAATGAGTGTGTTGAAAGCTGATCAGACCAGAGCTGAACACAGCTGAAACACAGCTTCCTCCCCATGGCTGGGAGCACACTGCTCCCAGTGCTCTCATCCATTTGTTTCCACTGCTTTCCACCAATGGAATCATGCTTTTCTGCTCTTCTATGGAGAACTTTACACTGTGACTACACTCACTGGCCACTTTATCAGGTACACCTGTCCAACTGCTCGTTAACACTCAATTTCTAATCAGCCAATCACATGGTGGCAACTCAGTGCATTTAGGCATGTAGACATGGTCAAGACAATGTCCTGCAGTTCAGACCGAGCATCAGTATGGGGAGGAAAGGTGATCTGAGTGACTTTGAACCTGGCATGGTTGTTGGTGCCAGAAGGGCTGGTCTAGTTCAGAAACTGCTGATCTACTGGGATTTTCACACACAACCATCTCTAGGGTTTACAGAGAATGGTCCGAACAAGAACAAATATCCAGCGAGCGGCAGTTCTGTGGGCGGAGATGCCTTGTTGATGCCAGAGGTCAGAGGAGAATGGCCAGACTGGTTCCAGCTGATAGAAAGGCAACAGAGACTCAAATAACCACCCGTTACCACCAAGGTAGGCAGGAGAGCATCTCTGAACACACAGTACGTCGAACTCTGAGGCAGATGGGCTACAGCAGCAGAAGACCTCGCCGGTGCCACTCCTTTCAGCTAAGAACAGGAAACTGAGGCTACAGTTTGCACAAGCTCATCCAAATTGGACAATAGAAGATTGGAAAAACGTTGCCTGGTCCGATGAGTCTCGATTTCTGCTGCCACATTCGGATGGTAGGGTCAGAATTTGGCGTCAACAACATGAAAGCATGGATCCATCCTGCCTTGTATCAGCGGTTCAGGCTGGTGGTGGTGGTGGTGTAATGGTGTGGGGAGTATTTTCTCTTTGGGCTCCTTGGTACCAACTGAGCATCGTTGCAAGGCCACAGCCTACCTGAGTATTGTTGCTGACCATGTCCATCCCTTTATGACCACAATGTTCCCAACTTCTGATGGCTACTTTCAGCAGGATAATGTGCCATGTCATAAAGCTGGAATCATCATCATCTGTGTGATGTCATCATGTCGATATGGAGGAAACTCTCTGAGGAATGCTTCCAGCACCTTGTTGAATCTATGCCACCAAGAATTGAGGCAGTTCTGAAGGCAAAAGGGTCCAACCCGTTACTAGCATGGTGTACCTAATAAAGTGGCCGGTGAGTGTATATGTTAATATAGATCTATACACTCTCTGGGAGTTTCGTTGTATCTCTATACAATGACAATCAAGCTTATGTGAGTCTATTCTGTTCTAAAAGACCTGGAACAGTTTAACAGAGTTTTCCATGTTAATGGAGTTAATCAATTAGAAATGCCTCAGAGTATTTTTCATCTCATTTGCATTCCTGTTTGAAGCTGTGGGGATATTACACTCTGAATAATTTCCCTTCAGCGATAAATAAAGTAGTGTCGTATGACATCTCGTACTATATGTTGATCTGGCAACCACACAGGCGTCTCTGGCTGCCTCTCCTGCCCCTCACAGGAATGACGAAGTTTTTTTTAGCTTTATTTCTAAATCAGAACTTTCCATATGGATGCGGATGTGATGATGCGTCAGGATCTGCAGACTCTACTAAACTAAAAACAGTTTCTGCTCCAGGTCTTCTTAAACTCTTCTCTGTGACCTTTCTCAGGTACGGGGCGAAGGTGAAGCCCATGTACATCAACGTGGTGCGGGACCCCATCGAGCGCCTGGTCTCCTACTACTATTTCTTACGCTTTGGAGACGACTACAGGCCAGGTCTCCGGCGCAGGAAACAAGGAGACAAGAAGGTTTGGATGAGACGAATCTTCAGCTCCAGGTCTGTCAACGCTCCTCGGTGTGACCTTAGTTTCTGCTTCTCTCAGACCTTCGATGAGTGTGTGTCGTCTGGAGGCTCCGACTGCGCGGCTGAGAAGCTCTGGCTGCAGATCCCCTTCTTCTGCGGACACCACTCCGAGTGCTGGTGAGACCCTGCAGCACCCTCACTGATGTTCACTGACGTTAACGAGTCACTGCACAGAAAACAGTCGGCTTGAACTGAGAAGATCTGAGCAGTGAGGGGTCAGTAAACCGCCGACAGGAGACTTTGTAGACTTTGCTCGGTAGATTTAATTATGAACTACGACTGTTTAGTGAGTTGTGTTGTGCTGGTTACAGCTGGAAATGGAGCAAGATCTTAAAGATTAGCTGGAGGGTCTTTAAGAAGTCCTAAAAAGGTGTTGGAATTAACATCAGGATCCCTGCGTCTGAAGTAAGCGTCAGCTCAGCTGTGTTGGCCACTGGGGGGCAGCAGAAAGCAGCTGTGATCATTGTTCAGAGTGACTGGTTTGCTCTGGTTCGTTTCTGGATGCCTTGTCTCTGTTCTGCTGCTGAGTAGTTCAGGGACAGTGGGATTTTACAGCACTGGTGTGTAAACTCACTCGACCTTCAGGGTCAGGTGAGGTCGCTCACTTTGTTTGTTTCCACATGTTGTTTCTGTTTGTTAAAATAACAGAAAAGTTGAAGCTGCTGTTGCTGAATGCCCCGAGTCTCTGAGTATGGAATTGTGAGAAGCTGCTGGAGCACAAACAGGAAATATTTAGCAGTTAGCAACCAATCACAATATTGACGATTTCCTCAAAATAGGTCAGTCACAAACAACATCTGATTGATCTCAGAGCCATTGATCATCTGCTGTGTGTGTGTGTGTGTGTGTGTGTGTGTGTGTGTGTGTGTGTGTGTGTGTGTGTGTGTGTGTGTGTGTGTGTGTGTGTGTGTGTGTGTGTGTGTGTGTGTGTGTGTGTGTGTGTGTGTGTGTGTGTGTGTGTGTGTTTAGGAATGTGGGCAGTCGCTGGGCCCTGGAACAGGCCAAGTATAACCTGGTGAACCAGTACCTGCTGGTGGGCGTCACCGAGGAGCTGGAGGACTTCATCATGATCCTGGAGGCAGCACTGCCTCGCTTCTTTAAAGGAGCCACACAGCTCTACAGGACAGGTACACACACACACACACACACACACACACACACACACACAGCTCTACAGGACAGGTACACACACACACACACACACACACACACACACACACACACACACAGCTCTACAGGACAGGTACACACACTCACAGAGCTCTACAGGACAGGTACACACACACACACACAGCTCTACAGGACAGGTATACACACACACACACACACACACACACACACACACACACACACACACAGCTCTACAGGACAGGTACACACACACACACACACACACACACACACACACACACACACACACAGCTCTACAGGACAGGTACACACACACACACACACAGCTCTACAGGACAGGTACACACACACACACACACACACACACACACACACACACACACACACACACAGCTCTACAGGACAGGTACACACACACACACACACAGCTCTACAGGACAAGTACACACACACACACACACACACACACACACACACACACACACAGCTCTACAGGACAGGTACACACACTCACACACACACAGAGCTCTACAGGACAAGTACACACACACACACACACACACACACACAGCTCTACAGGACAGGTACGCATGCACACACACACACACACAAACACACACAAAGCTCTACAGGACAGGTACACACACACAGCTAGCACAACACTGTTTAAAACATTGAGGGTAGAGAATGTGAACTTGTTGATTTAGAAATAGTTTCTAATGGTTTGATTGATTAGATAGAATAGATTATGGTATTCAGACATCATTTTATGTTCAAGCCATTCTTTTTGTGCTCATCAGTCTCTAAACCCTTCCCTGCTACCTCCAGGAAAGAAGTCCCACCTGCGTAAGACCACCGAGAAGAAGCCCCCAACCAAGGAGACCATCACCAAGCTGCAGCAGTCCAACATCTGGAAGATAGAGAATGAGTTTTATGAATTTGCACTCGAACAGTTTCAGTTTGTGCGAGCACATGCAGTCCGAGAGAAAGATGGAGAACTGTACGTCCTGGCCCAGAGCTTCTTCTATGAGAAGATCTACCCCAAGGTCAACTGAGAGACGAGACAAGACACCACAGGATGCCTATGACACTGGGAGGAACACGCACACGCACACACACACACACACACTAGCATGCTTATGCACACAAACACACTCAGTGAATTTTCCTGGGACTCGGACTTTGGCCTCCACAGCACAGAGTCGGTGCGTGCGCGTGTGTGTGTGTGTGTGTGTGTGTGTGTGTGTGTGTGTGTGTGTGTGTGTGTGTGTGTGTGTGTGTGTGTGTGTGTGTGTGTGTGTGTGTGTGTGTGTGTGTGTGTGTGTGTGTGTGTGTGTGTGTGTGTGTGCGTGCAGCCAGTGCTGCTGCAGCTGTGAGAGCAGCAGATAAGGCTTCAACTGTGAGAAAGAACTTGCAGAAAAGCAGAAAGAAGAGAGCAGTGAATGTGTTGGATCTGAAAAGCAAAGCGAGCAGACTCTGGATCAGTGGCTGAGTCTGGTGCTTCTGACTGCAGCAGGTTCACAGACGTGCATGTGTCTCACACACACACACACACACAGTTTAAAGGGAACAAGCTCCTCTTCGTAGTATTACTTCCTATTTTTAGCACAAGTTGTTGTTTACACGGTTCAGAAGATGAAACTGTTTTAGGACCAAATGGTAGCAAAAGAAAACCAGAGTGATCCTTTAGAATCTGCTGAGACATTTTCAGCGTGTTACACATGTTCTGGTTAAACCACAGAGAAGCTGCGTCTTGGATCTGAGACGCAGGAGTGTTTGGAGCGCAGCGTTTGCCGGAGCTTTGACTCGGTCACAGGGTTGATCTCAGCAGAGAGACGAGGTCAGAGGTCAAACTGAAAGTGCCTTCATTCCTACCTTCAGTGACTCCACTGTCATCAGTTCTTCTAATGTTTCTTTGTGTCCCCTCTGTTGCCCTGTCTTCCTTTAACAGCATAAAAACAGACTTTCAGGTTTGTGGGCTCCTGTTTGTGTCTCTGTGTCCTCCTGATGCTGATGAACAGTGATGGTGATGTTCTCCATCTTCTGTCTGAGGCACCTCTTAACGTCTGACTCCAGCTGCTCGGGGCCTCCAAGCAACACACACTCAGAGCGATCTCACGTCTGCTCTGGCTGAGTTTAAAGCCAGCTCTGTTCCTCCTTAGCTCAGTTCTAACTGCATGTAAGTCTTCAGAGTTTTGTTGATTTGTCCTAGCAAACAAACATGGAGGGATTCATGTGTTTTAATTCTGCAGACTGAAAATTAACAAACTTAAGTATTGATCAAACTGAAACTGACTCACTGATGGAAGTAGAGAAAAGGCTCATTTTCTTTAGCTTTCATTCAGTCATTTTTCCTATGATGCAGCTCCTCTGCATCCTGACTCGATCCATCCACTCATCTGTTACATGCCTGAATTGTTTCCTGAGCTCTAACATAACTTGCCGTTGTTTTCTTCCACTTCACAGTGGTGGAAAAAGGAACAAAACGGGTTTGAGAAGCTGAAAACAAACTGCAGGCCCTGATTGATGGACGCCACATGATAAAAGCATTATTTGTTCTGTGTTTTATTTTGGGTGGAGGTTGGATATTCTTAGCTTGTTTATTGGCGGGACTGGAGATGTTTCTCTCACTTTGCTGCTCCCTCATGAGGATGTTCCTGTTTGTTTTCTCATAAGAGGTGATTTAGAACAGCTCCTGACTCCTGTCCCTGTCTTTTGGCTCCATAATTACAGAATAATTGCCTCGCTATATCTTACTCAACAGGGAGCACTTAACCACTGAGGGCGTGAAATAACAGGCTGGGACGGGATGATCTGCTGAAGTCAGCTCGGCTGCTGAGGTGGAGGAGGTGGAGGTCTGCTCTGTCTGTAGGGTGGAGGTGGAGGAGTAGGAGGTGGATGTGTGTGCGTGTGTAGGGTGGAGGAGGTGGATGTGTGTGCGTGTCTGCAGGCAGGAGGTGGAGGTGTGTGTCTGCATGCATCGTGGAGGAGGTGGAGGTGTGAGCATGTCTGCAGAGTGGAGGAGGAGGTGTGAGTGTCTGAAGGGAGGAGGTGGAGAAGGTGTCTGCAGGGTGGAGGTTGAGGAGGAGGTGTCTGCAGGGTGGAGGAGGAGGTGTGAGTGTGTCTGCAGGGAGGAGGAGGAGGAGGTGTGAGTGTGTCTGCAGGGAGGAGGAGGAGGAGGTGTGAGTGTGTCTGCAGGGAGGAGGAGGAGGAGGTGTGAGTGTGTCTGCAGGGAGGAGGAGGAGGAGGAGGTGTGAGTGTGTCTGCAGGGAGGAGGAGGAGGAGGTGTCTGCAGGGCTCTGCAGCCGCCCACATTTGGCGCTCTGTGGCCGTGGACAGTAGGAGGCGCCGTCTCAGAAAATAGAACTCAATTAAGAGTTTGGCTGCAGGCGTATTGGAACATTGTTTCATTAACCAGATGAATACAGTCTGATAATTACTTCATCTCAATTAGAAAAAAACGGCTGCACTCTGTATTGATTGTGGCTGATGAGCTTGAAGGTTAATTAGGAACACAGTATTTCTGAAGTGTGTCGTGCGGGTTGTTTGTGGCGTGCAGGTGGAGCCTCCTCCTCCTCCGTCTCCTCCTCCTCCTCCTCCTGGACCAGGAGCAGCTCTGGGCCGTGAAGCCTTTGTAAACCTACTGCCTGTACGTGGCAGTGGGAGCCGGGAGCCACTGGAGGGCGCCGTGGTGCTGCAGAGCTGAGACGGCTCACCAGGCTCCCATTAACGCACCTGTGCAAAGCCAAATGGAACAAACTAATAGCACATTACCATTAACAATACAAATGACACCATTAGGCTCACTTGGCTCCCGGGCTGGACCGCGGCTATAAATAGTTTCACTTGGTCCTGAACAGTTTGTGCTGCTGCTGCATAATGGCAGCAGCGTGTGCGGCTGCATGCAGTGAGCAGGAAGGTTTTGGCCGTTTTAACGGCGTTGCTGCTCCTGCAGGAGCGCCTCGCAGCGAGGCATTGATCAGATCCAGCAGCACTGAATGGTTTCTGTTACAGCTCGTCTCCAACAGTTGATCCTGTTATTGCCGGAGCGCGCTGTAATGACCTCTTTTTGTCAGAGTGGGCTGCGGCTCCGGGAGCGGCCCTGCAGACTGGGCTCGGGAGGCGTTTGGAGCCGACCATCGGAGACCCAGCACAGTTTCTGCTGCTAAACTGACCTCAGAGTGGTTCCTCTGCTGCTCCATAAAACAAACAGAGCAGAGCCGAGGCAGCAGGCCGCCCCTCGCTGGGACCGTGGACAGGACCTGAGAGCGCCTCGCCAAAGGCTGCCATTATGTGGACGACTTCTCCCTCTGCTTTATGTAAATGCGCTGAAATGGAAGGTAAAATGAAGCCAGCGTGTCGGAGGCAGTCGGCCAACACAACCTGAAGAGCTGCTGATAGTCCTGCTCCGCTGCAGCCGGAGAAGCAAAGCACCACAGACGTCTCCGTCCAACACACGCGTCCTCAGGTGTCAAGTTATACGTCGACAAGACAGACAAACATTCATTCATTCATTCTCATGTCTCGCTATAGAGGCTTCTGCAGCCACTCACAGTGCTTACACACACACACACACACACACACACACACACACAAGACTAGACACAACCAAGAGTCCCAATCACAATATTACAGAGAGAAGCTCCAAAGGTCAAGGTCAGAATGCTCCGTTTTAAAGACGTATAAAGAGGAGCTGGACTGTTGGAAAGATCTGAGTTCTCTGGTGTTGACATAGAAGCTGTGAATCAGAGCCTCAGTCTGTTCTACATCCTTCTCTTTCATTATGTAGCCGTGGGAATATTACACTCCGTTCCTGCTCAGATCTTGCTTCTTTCATGCTGATCTGGCAACCACACATAGGCTGAACTCTGATTGGCTGTCTCCTTGTCTCTGATCAGATTCACTCGATCTTTAGCTGCAACTAAAATCTGAAGTTTTCATAAATGAGGATGTGATGATGTTCCAGGACCTGCTGAACGTCTCTGGGAGATACAGACCCTAACTTAACCCTACCCTAACCTAACTTAACCTAACCTTAACCTCAATCTAACTTAACCTCAACCTAACTTAACCTAACCCTAACCTCAACCTAACTTAACCTCAACCTAACTTGACCTAACCTTAACCTTAACCTAACTTAACCTAACCTAACCTTAACCTCAACCTAACTTAACCTCAACCTAACTTAACCTAACTTAACCTCAACCTAACTTAACCTAACCTTAACCTCAACCTAACTTAACCTCAACTTAACTTAACCTAACTTTAATCTCAACCTAATAACCTAACCTTAACCTCAACCTAATTTAACCTAACCTTAACCTCAACCTAACCTAACCTAACCCTAACCTTAACCTCAACCTCAACCTCAACCTAACTTAACCTAACCTTAACCTAACCTTAACCTCAACCTAACTTAACCCTAACCTTAACCGAACCTAATGCCGGAACAAAGGCCTGGTCAGTGCAGCTTCCTCCACCATATGGTCCTCTACCAGTGACTGTGTCATTGTGTCTTCACTCATCCAGATGTTCCAGATGAATTCCATGTTCTCTGCCTCTGCAGAGCACAGCAAGTGTCTCGTCCCTGTCCTTCAGCTCTCAGACATGGTCGTTGTCCTGACCTTACTGAACGGCTGGTTGAACCTGGCATAACCTCCTCCTTCCACCTGCTGCTCTGAAGGCCAGGCAGTGATCAGTGAGGAGGAGGAGGAGGAGGAGGAGGAGGAGGAGGAGGGACGTGAGATCACGCCATCGTTTACACGTATGAGAACATGATGTAACATAATGGAGGAGAGAGGCCCGGCCACAGCAGCCACGTTGACCCTGCTCAGGAAACTCTGATACTCTTGATGAGATTGCTGTGTTGTAGTTTGACCTTGGTGGAAGACACTCTACCCCTCCCCCCCCCCCCCCATCCCTCCCATCCCTCCCATCCCTCCCATCCCTCCCATCCCTCCCCCTCCCTCGCTGCTCGTGGTCGTGCCGGCAGCCTGAGAGCAGAGTGGTGCATGGGCATTTTCTCCTGGAGGGTAGGAGAGAAATGCAATCAGCAATTCAATCGTGCCCATTGTGTAGCAGTGCTGATGAGCTTTGCAGAGTAGATAATGGATTAAATTATTTATCCCCCCTCCCCGCTGCCCTCCCTCCTCCTCCGCGCTGCTTATTGTTGCCTCCTCTTTGTGCTGCTGCAGCCATACACAGACGGAGGTTGAAGGCCTAGATCACTTGCTGCCTTTCATAGATCTAATTTTTCTAATTAGCGGCTGAATGCAGCGCCTTCCCTGAGCTTTACCTCCGGCCTGCGCGCCCGCTCTTTGTCACACACGATGTTCCAGGAGGTGAACGTGTGAACCATCAGAGTCCGACTCAATGACGAGGAGACCTGCTGAAGCAGCGCCTCCTCCCCGCTCTGCTCTTATTGAAATAACACCAAGTGGTCCTGATAATAAGCTAATCAGAGAGGACTCCTTCAGCTGAAGCAGTGGGAGCTGCTGGATCCATCAGATCATCACAAAATGGAACACGCACAATTCACACATGATGCTGAAGCATGAAGGTTACGCTCAGTTACAACTGGTTTTTATCTCAGTTAATGACTGTTGACTTTGACTTGTGTTTGGTGCAAAACAAAAATCTTTTAGCTTCCATTTCCATGTGATGATGATGATGATGATGATGATGATGATGATGATGATGATGATGATTGGTCCAGTACTGTAGTAAAGCGTTCATGTGCAGACTGGGCCTGAGGATGTGTTGGAATATTGAGGTTCTTTTAAGTTCAGAGCGCCCCCCCTCCCTCGAGCGCTGTGTGGCTCTGCAGCTCGATGTGTCTGAGCGACTCATGAGCACGTGAAGCTGAGTTCAGCAGGTTGAACAGGCCAGAGAAGCTGAATGAAGTGAGCAGTCTCCAACGTGTTCACAGTCACTGGTCGTGTTGGTCAGACCTGAGCACAGGCCTGAGTGTGTCGCTGCTAACGACACACACTCAGCGTTGACACATGATGCATCTGTTGTGGTGGCGCCCCCCCCCCCCCAGCACCCCCCCGGTCTGTCTCAGACCCAGACTGGGTGTCTGCAGGCTGCCTGGTCTCCCCGGCCCAGGCCGAGCAGGCCGGTCTGGAGCTCCACAGCAGCGTGGCCTGCTTGTGTTACATACTTCTGTGGGCCGCCTCCCTGACAACTGGCAACAAAGGCCCCATTGAGCGGAGCAGCGACGAGGGGCTTTGATGGGTAATCTGCATGCGTCTGTAGAGGGAAACTGGAGCTGGGTTAAAGGAAACAGGTGCAACTCATTACAATATCCCCCAGTTCGCTTTTCCTCTGGATTTCCTCCTGCCTTCTCTCCTCCTTTCATTTTCTTTATCATCCTTGTTTTCCTTATTGCGAAATCTTTTTGCTGGGCTGAAATTCTCTAATGAGACCGCCACTATACACACACACACACACTCACACACACACTCACACTCACACACACACACACACACACACACACACACACACACACACACACACACACACACGCTGGTTGTAATAACAGGGAGTGTGCGGCTTCATTTGCTTCTTCCTCGCAGGTCAGACTTCAAAGTGTGGAGGTGAAATCTACGAAGGGAGTAACAGGAAGACGTTTTAATTGAATGCTTCACGCCGCATGTGTTGGGGCTTTGTTCTGCACGCCATCGACATGCTTTCCAGCGTGTGATGAAGGGAACGCTGGGAGACACGCACCCTCTCCCTCCGTCAGAGCGGCCTCGCCAGATCCTCAGCTCCCACACGTCCTCTCCGACGGAGACGATCCAGAGCTGAATTAAACTCGGACCCTTTGCCTCCTGATGCCTCCGCTCTCCTCACTGCTTGATTGCAGCCAAAATCCACAGATAAACCATAGAGAATAAGCTGCTCAATACACAGTGCATTATGTGTCTGGCAGCGCCGGCAGCTTTTTAAAATCATAAGCAGATTTTTTTAAGGAGTTATAGGCTGATCTTAAATTTGGCAGCGTGTGCAGGGGGAGGGATTGAATGACTGATGCTGAGGCAGGAATCACAGCGAGCACAGCTGATCGGACCGCTCAGGTTGTGGATGGACTGAAGCAGTTTGAGCTGTGAGTGTGACTTGATCTGACGTTCTGAACCAAAGCTGTGACAGCTCAGCTTTGTCACTAATAACTCATCGCATCTATCATTACATTAATTAGCTGCATATTATTAGCATAATTACATCTGTTGACCAGGTAAAACTGCCTAGGAGGATTAATATAGGCATCTGTTTGGTAAAGCTCTTTCCACAACATTTAAAATTCACAAACCACTTCACCAAATTGGAAAACAAATGTCTGCATACTAAATATGTATGAATACAATAAAATCATAAACTGTATAAACGAGTTCTGAGCAGATGGAGAGGAACAGGCTGTTTAACAGGTGAGTCTTTGTCAACTCTGACGTTATATACGTTTCTTCATATCATTTTACAAATACAATTTAATATAAGAATGTGAAATCTATGAATGTGATTGGGCGTCTCAGACTCAGAGTAACAACATAGTGAAGAACAAAAGGCCAAAGACACCAAGAGCTTACACATCAACATCTCGTTGTTTTCTCTCGTTGCAGCTCAGAAACGATGTTTGTGTGTTAACCATGGATGTGCAGTACATCCGTGGTTTTAAGGCCTTCCTCAGTGTGATTGACAGTTTGGAGCCGTGTGCAAATCCCCATAGCAACGGTAACCGGGGGCGGGGCCTCAGACAGCAGCTGATGAAGACTGAACACATCATAACTTTCAGTCTCCTCAGTCTGAATGAACATTGAAAGTCTAAATATGGAAGTGAGACACGTTCATTAATACAGTCAGTTTGACTGAATGTTTCTCCTCTGAAAAATGACTCAGACACACACATTTATATGTTTCTTAACGCTGGTCTGTTTGACAGTTTAAAAGCTGCTCAGGCTGTTAATTGATGCCCTCAGATCTCAGTCTTTTGTTCTACTTTATCTGGTGTGTCGAGTCCTTGAGCTCTCCTTTATGTCGGCTCAGATCAAAATATGGAGTCATTAATTTGCACTTTGGTGCCATGTGGTTTAATTTGCTGCAAAACAGAGTCAAAGACGTTCAATAGAACAGGACGCCCAACGTCTGCGGTCTCTGGCGTGTGTCGCAGAGGTCGCACACCCTTCACTATCGGACCCTGTAATCTTGGCGGATACAGAAAGGTGACTTATTTAATTACACAGATTCACCGGGTGCGTGGGGAGCCACTCACATTAAGACGACTCAAAGCCGCTTGTCCTGCAACAACACATTCCAGAGTCTATGTTTCATGCGGAGTGCAATATCTTCCCCAGCGCTGCCACACCTCCAGGACAGATTATCTGCGTCCCTGGGTCTGTGTGTGTGTGTGTGTGTGTGTGTGTGCGTGTGCGTGTGCGTGCGTGTGGGGGTGGAAAGGAAAACAATCCTGCACTAACAAAACCATTATTAGTTCATTATGAATTAGAGAGCCACATCTGCAACTAATACATGTCCAGGTGGGATTTGTAAAGAGAGTACAGTGTGGAGTTTGTTCCACTAATGCATTGTAAACACAGCGAGAACATGTGGCCTTTGAGGTTATGGTTACCCTGAATATGGAGCTCCATGTTGCTCACGTATAATGTTTCTCACATGGGTCAACATTTTTCAATTAAACAAATCGGGATGAACTGAAGCGGGACCCTTGTTTTTGCTCGCAGACGCTTTTATTTCTCTGCTTTAGTCTCTCTCTCGCTCTGTCTGCTGTTTTTGTGCAGCTTCAGACTCGTGTTCTGGCCTTTTCTCTGAGCTTTCTGCAGCAGACTGTGAATGAATAGCACATTAATCAAATCCTGTGATAAAGACAATGGAGTGACCAGGGCGCAAAGATTCCTGATGAAGGTTTTATTCTGCGTAACAAGATGAGAAATATATCTGCACAGCAATCAGGAGCCTATTCACTGCAGCTCCAGTTAAGACAAGAGCAGTTTATTTGCTCTCGACATTCATCTAAATTCCATTTACAGCTCTGAGTCGTCCTGTCAGCTCTGTGCCGGCTTTCCCAGGCTGCTCCGGCCGAGGGCGGCTTGAAAGAGAAGCGCCGCAATGAGAGAAAAGGGACATCAAAATTGGCCTCTTGTCATCGGGCCTCGCTATGATCCCCATTTGCCTTTCTCTGGGCGATCCGTCAGCAAGCCTTGATCAAAAAGGGATACGTCTTCGAGCCATCCCCCCCAACCCCCCCGACCCCCGCCACACACACACACACACACACACACACACACACACACACACCCGGGAGATGAGTGTCCCTCACTGTCCCACTGCAATCACTTCCTGTGAGTCAGGAAGCCCAGACAAAGGCCTGCCTCTCTCCAGCCGCAGAAACAGGAATATAACACATATTTATGAGATTATCTGGCATCTCGTGTTTCGTCATAATGAAAGAGAGAATTGTTTCAGCCTCACAGACCTGAAACAGGAAATGGTTTGGTGCTGTTACTCTCTTGTCTGAGAGCAGGAGTGTTTCTGTTGGGCACCAGGGGAACTCAGCAGACATTTAAGGAGCTGCTCTACTTCCTGTTACTCACGTTCCACTGTAACCCACTCTGATTTTACTGTATTTCAACATATTTTATCCAAAGCTTCGGTACTTAATAAGTGCTGTTTTGTTTGGTAAGCCAAAGGGAATTTTTCACCCATAGGGGGCAATATAGATATCTTCTTTTCTATTGTATTCTATTCTATCTTATCACATTCTATTCTATTCTCCTCGTGAAAACGTGAAGACGTAATTGAGGATGATGGTGAACTGCAAAGAACATCAGTTTTGATGTTGGAATGTTGAACTACATGTAAAACAAAGACAATTCATGGTGAGACAAACAGAATAGAATAGAATAGAATAGAATAGAATACAATAAAATAGAAAAGAAAAGAAAAGAAAAGAAAAGAAAAGAAAAGAAAAGAAAAGAATAGAACAGAGAATCACATCACATGTGTCGTTGGGTTACTTGAGCCTTGATGTTCAGCAACGTTATTTCAAGTTCCCATCGTTTTACCTGCGAGTCAGACTTTTCCATCTCTCTTCGCAGGGAACAATAACGATGTTATCTTGTTCTGCTCATTCACGAGGAAGTTAAAATAGACGCAGTGTATTTTGGATGATTAAGGAGAACTTTTAATACGAGGCAGCAGTAGCTCAAAAGAGAGAGAGAGGAGGTTTGTATCTGTTGGACTCGGCACCAGCGGGAGGAAAATCTCTGCTGAAAAGGAATG
>CM055194.1:25999363-26026863 GCA_029224185.1 Karalla daura
ACACACACACACACACACACACACACACACACACACACACACACACACATAGCACATCTGTGCACGCAGAGTGAAAATAGGCCCTGACTGTGCAATCTGCAGCATTAATGAGAGGTGTGAACGAGGCCGCGCTGCCATTACTGTACACAATGTGAGGCATTGAGAGGGAGCGGAGCCGCTAATCACTCCACATAAATATCCTTAAGAGCAACAATCCAGTGCAGCCGCGGCTCTACATGTAAAGTCAATCACGCGGCTGCGTGTGAGCGCTGTCTCGGCTGTGTGCCGGGGATGTGGCGCCGTATGAGGGTGATAGGAGTAATCAGGCAGGGGAGGGGGCTTCTCCATAGGAAGTTCCTGCAAACAGAGTGCACCCACTTTTTAAACCCCATTTGTCTTGTTAATGCTCCCCTCTGATTACCTGATTGCACTGGATGACTGTGGAGAAATCTGATTGCGTAAAATTATATAGAGCAAAGTTTTGATTGGGGAGGGATCTGGCGAGCTCGCTGCCACCATTGACAGCCTTTGTGAAATTTGGCCTCGCTGATTTGAAATCAGCTAAGTGTCACGTCCCGTAATTGTAATCAGAACTTAATTTTTTTCCACCCTTGTTCCCTTTCACAGCACAACTTTTCTCATGTGAACTTTTACAGCTTGAACACCAGTGCAGCCGTGTTCCACACAGAACCAGTGTGGAAGTTACACTCGACTCATTTGGCTGGGAAACTGAGACGTGTTTAATTCCTGGAGGGTCAGGGACAGAGGACGCTCGTTACGTGCAGTCTGTGACCAGTTACATCTCACACATGGACCACAATGAATTCATTAGCTCCCTCTCTCTGTTTAAACACTTGGCTGTGACCATATATGCTCCAGACCTTCCCGTTCCTTCGCTCCTCGTTCTGCAGCTTTGAGGCATTTATCAGGAAGACGTTGACTCTGGATCAAAGCTGTGTAACTGTCAGGAATGGAAATTCATGGTAAATAAAGGAGCTGCCATGTTTATTCATAGCCAGCAGGTGAATTATATCTTTCTAAACAGATGTATTTACAATTTAAATCAAAACTAAAATCAATATTTAAAGGAAATGCGTTCCAAAAAGTGTCTTTCGGGACTCTGAATGTTGTGCTCTAACAATAAAAACTAACTGAGGAAGCTGAATTATCAGGAAAATGTCACTTTTCACTCTTTTGTTTCTGGAAAAGGCAAAGTTCAAACACTTCAAAAGTCAAATTTAAGTTTTACAGTTCCGTAAATTGTAGTTCGAAGCATCAGAAGCAGAAGTTTTTCTAGTGTAAACAAAGCTTGAGCAGCTCTGATGTGAACACTGACCATGTTCAACAATCACCGTGATTCCAGAGTTTGTCCCTCTGTTTGCAGATGAAGCAAAATATTTCCCTTTGTACGTGTATAATTCAAGGTAAACTACAGGCAGGTTGATTTTCTTTCAGATGTAACGCTGGTGACATTTCAATGATTAGAGCACAATCATAGGCCATCGGGAATCCATACTTCCCAACATTGCATACGCTTCATTAATTAACTTCCTATTGATCGCTGACCTCGCCACTGCAACTTATTTCCATTTCACTCTTCGGCCTATGATTCTTTCTGCTCATGTTCTGGTGAAACTGGGCAAACTCATTCATGTCATTCTGCTCAGAATCGCCTGGGTTTACGTCGTTCTGTCAGTTGAACCCGTGGATGGAAACTTTCAAATCCCTCATCAAACTGTGAATGAGTTTGTCTAGTTGTGCTTTTAGATGTTGAAAGGAGACAGAACGGTTGGATGGAGCGTTCCTATAATGTTCCTGTTCACATAGAAGCTATGAGCTCCGGTTCCATCAGAGCTCAGAGTCTGTTCTACTTCCTGTTTGTAGCTGTGGGAATATTACGCTCTGCTCCTGCTCAGCTCTGGCTCCCTAATGCTGATCTGGCAACCACATGTAGGCAGAGCTCTGATTGGCTGATGTGCACATGAATGATCACATGACTCATCTTCAGAATGTGGGGGGGTATGGTTCATTAAAGTTCATACATTATTCTATGTCACATTCTGTCTGGTAGACAGATAGATAGATAGATAGATAGATAGATAGATAGATAGATAGATAGATAGATAGATAGATAGATAGATAGATAGATAGACAGACAGACAGACAGACAGACAGAGAGACAGACAGACAGACAGACAGACAGACAGACAGACAGACAGACAGACAGAGAGACAGACAGACAGACAGACAGACAGACAGACAGACAGAGAGACAGACAGACAGACAGACAGACAGACAGACAGACAGACAGACAGACAGACAGACAGACAGGTAGACAGACAGGTAGACAGACAGATAGATAGATAGATAGATAGATAGATAGATAGATAGATAGACAGACAGACAGACAGACAGACAGAGAGACAGACAGACAGACAGACAGACAGGCAGACAGACAGACAGACAGACAGAGAGATAGATGGATAGATGGACAGAGATAAATTGTGTTTTCCCTCCAGGTTCTCTTACTGTGGAGCTTGAGAGCAGAGTTGGAGGGGACCTTGTTCCCTCCACGCTGGGCCGTGCTGAAGCGGCTCAGAGCTCACGTTACCTGAGCTGAACGGCAGCTTTATAAAACCAGCAAACATAGTTTTGCAGCAGTTAATACAAAAACAAGGGGAAATTGGAAATAAAACTCAGTGTGAGGGAACTTAGTGTCTTTAGTCTCTCTCTTCACTTTAGGTCTTTAACGTGCTGCAGCTGAGCAAAAGTTTGGTGAATTTAGTGTCATTGAGACGCTGAACTTGATTATAGATTGTCTGTAAACTAACCTAACCTCTAACTAACCTAACCTAACCTCTAACTAACCTAACCTGACCTCTAACTAACTAACCTCTGAACGGGATAAATGACATGAAGAGCAGTGGAATGCATTAGCATTAGCGAGAAGCGTCCATCAAGAATTTTTGCTTTTGCACATTTAGATTTTCACCATTGAAGGCCAGACAAGCGTCCGTACAGTAAAAGAACATCATTGATGAAACGAGGCGTTTGAAGATGTTTTCTAGAAATTCCTGAGATGCCAGAAAGGTGATAAGGCTGCTTGTTTTCAGTGGATTGAGCTGATATTGTGGCAGCATGTGCAATTTCCTGCATCTGGGACGGAGTTGGTTCAGGCTTACAGGGAGTCATGGCCTCGGAGCCGTTAATCAGGGTTTGTTCACACCTTCAAGTCAAACATCTCTGTGGAGTGGACAGGCAGGACGTCCTCTCAGGAGCTGATGTGTGTTAGTGTGAGTGGTGACAGCACAGAGGAAACACCATCAGAAACTCAAGGAGCCCTCAACGTGTTGGACCATCTCCATGTGGCATTCCTCCTGGCTCCTGAGCCTCCAGCCACCTGCACCAGCTGTAATAAAACTGTCACAAATGAATGAGAGTCAGGGGGAGGGAGGGGCAGGGGGTCTAACACAGATGTCCAAATAAAGTGTGAATGATTCATTTTGCCAAGATTAGTGGCATTCTCCTGCAGAAACTTTCCCATGGCAGAGCAACTCGGCTGCTTTCATTACTGCCCCGCAGACTGTCATCATAAATTGATTTTCTCTCAGTAAGACAAATTAAATTGCATATGAAATCCAACAGAAGGAACAAGAAAGTGTCTGTTTCTCTATTTTCTGCCACAGCTCCCGTCCCCTCCCCTTCTCTTTGTTGTCCTCTTTTTGTCAATTTCCCATGTCTCTCACATCTAAGTGATCCAGAGTGTTCAAACTTAAATTAAGATCTCTGGCAAGATAAACAGTTAAAACCAGTTCCCATAGTTACGGCTCACACAGCATGGTGATTGCATTATAATCCGACAGCAATCAACTCTAAATGAAACAGGGATGATAAGGGTGCTATTTTCTGTGTGCGTGTGCATGTGTGTGTGTGTGTGTGTGTGTGTGTGTGTGTGTGTGTGTGTGTGCACGGCTGAATGTAGCTTATTTCTTCCCTTTGTTCGACTTAGATTTTTATTACCTTCCAATCAGGTCGGCTCCACAGCGGAGGCTCTTTGGACAAACACAGCCATGATGTTCGCAGAGTGAGAGAGTAAGAGAGAGAGAGAGAGAGGGAGAGAGAGGGAGAGAGAGGGAGAGAGAGGGAGAGAGAGGGGGAGAGAGGGGGAGAGAGGGGGAGAGAGGGGGAGGCCTTCAGATGGAGAGGAAAACTCACTGTCTCCCAGACACAGAAGACATGGATAGTCTGAAAGAGAATTTGTCCTTCAACTCTACTAGAGGAGTATCTCATCCTGCAGTCGCAATACAATGGACCTGCTCCCGGTCCTGGTCCTGGTCCTGGTCCTGGACCTGGTCCTGGTCCTGGTCCTGGTCCTGGTCCTGGTCCTGGACCTGGTCCTGGTCCTGGTCCTGGTCCTGGTCCTGGTCCTGGTCCTGGTCCTGGTCCTGGTCCTGGTCCTGGTCCTGGTACTGGACCTGGTCCAGGCCCTGTGTGTGTGTGTCTGTGTGTGTGCGTATGTGTGTGTTGTGGACATTTCAGGCTGGTCTGAAGCAAATTCTCTAAAAACATAAAGACATCCCAAACCTGAGAAAATTATTGGACAAATTAACTTTTGCTGGTCAACAGTGGACTCGTCTCTGCAGGTCTTCGCTCTGCTGAGGCTGCTGGGGATCGTTAGAGCTTTCTGAGTTTGCCACTTTGAGAAGCTCAGCATCAGCACCAAGTTCTGCTCATTTCTCCACATGGGAGTGTGTGTGGGAAGAATGCCGGCGTGGGACATGTCTGCAGCTTGTCAGAGCAGGAGGCCGAGGAGAGCGCAGCTCCAAGCCTGAGGCCGGTCCAAGACAAACAAGAAGGCGTCTGTGATCAGAGGCCGCCGTCCGTCATCCTGGAGGAATTATCCCCTCGCTGAGAGCCGCTGGTCAACACGTGCTCAGAGCACGGCCTCAGTGCAGGAACACAAGCCCCGCTTTCATCCCAGGCCTGTTTTAATCTACATTAAAGGGAGCAGGTATCACTGGCTCTAACCACTTCTTCCATTTGAAGTTGTAGATGAATCAATAAAAGATGGAGCAGGTAGATTTGGCTCGGTGCCCTCCCAGGAAGCAGGAACGCTGCTTTAAACAAAGGAACAATATGATCCCAGGCTGCAGAGCATTGTTCAGCAGCCAGCCAGCGCCAGTGAGTGTGGAGCATGTCACTGTAAATAAAAAGGAGCGGCCATTCAGTAAAGTGGGGTTAGACCCAAATGAAATATGCTCCCAATTATGGCAATGGGTGTAAGGAGCTAATAAAGCGAATGTCCCTACAAGACACTGAACTCTAATGGATCCCAACTAATTTGCTTTGACTGATGAATTTCCCACTCTCGTTGTGTGGGGTTGAATAATTATGAAATTTATCACAAGACATCGAGACTCATTAAGGATTCACGACATTTCATTAAAGCAATGTTGTTAGAGGCGGCACATGGTGTTCTGTTTGTGTTTGTACGTGTGTGCATGCAGAGAGTCTGAACCAGTGTGCAGAGGCAATTATCCAACGATTAAAGCACTCAAAGGAAGGGCTGGTTTGGCTTCTCTGTCATTTGGGTTCTGAATTCCATCAATCCACATCTCTCTCACCATCGCTGAGATGTTTTCTGGCTCTGTCGTGCACATTCATTACAGTCAAGGGCTTTTTGTGTCTGAAAATGTGCACCCTGGTCCATCAAACAGAAAAAAGCTACTCTGCACGAGGACCAGATCCATTACATTCACATGAGAACGTCACAACAGACACTACATGGCATCATTACGTCGCTTTGCACAAAAGGTTTGCAAATCCCATTCAAAGAGGAGCTGATAGGGGCAGCTCATCTGGTGGAACTAAAGACCTGTGTTGTTTCGATGTTTGAGCTTTGAGGAATTCATTTCACACACATTACATTTGTTTCTCAACATGAACCGTATTGACTGTAGAAACCTGTATGTTCCCTCAGGTGTTGGAACTGGACCTGCTGCAGCTATAAACTATGAAGATCAGCCTGAAGCTCTACACTGTCAGTGTTCAGACTAGATTTACTGTGAAGGGAAGAGACGTTAATGAAACCTGTGAATACATTGTTGACAAAGATACCCTGAAGAGTAATCATTTTTATCTGCCATAATCATTTTGATAATGGCAGCTCTGACGTGAAGGTTGCAGGTTTGTTCCCACTGAGCCAGAAACTAAAGCATGTGACTACGACTACAACCATCGTCTGTATGTAACATTATTCATGGAGAACAAACTTTGAACCTTTATTTTCAAATGTTCAACAAGTGACATTGTGTCAATCTTGCCCTGTTTCATTATCAATGCTAAGCTAGGCTAATGATCTGTTGGATTTGTGCTCTGGATTTAAAGTTATCCTTAATTATTTATCTACTGTTTAATACTCTTTTTTTATCTCTTTTACTTTTTACTCTTTTATATACTTTCTATTTTCCTACTCTTGTTTATCCAACTGTTCTTGTTGTGGACAAAATGCAATGTTATTTCATTCTGCATCTCTGATGTTGGGCCTGAATGACAAATAAAGTATCTGAATCTGAATGTGAATTAAGTTCAGATGTGAACTTTATATCAAGCTTCTCCTCTCATTGTCAGAGAGAAAGCATTTACCACGTCTCTGTATTTATTACTTTATTATAACTCTGGGTGTGTACACTTTGTCTTGATTGTGGCTAACAAACTATGGAAATAGGAAAGTAGTTATGATTTTTTTTTCGATTATTTACTACTATTTAGCTCTTATTTTACATTGTGTCTTATTTTCCCAGTTATTTCAGTATGGTTCAGAATGTGTGTGTAACAGTGTGACAAGGTGCTGCACACATTTGTGGCTGTGAGTTTGTAACAATTAATCTTGAATGTGTAGAAAAAGGAGAAGGTCTCAGTTTGCCCGGTTAGTTTATCTCCCGGTCCTCAGATGGAGTTCAGGTTCTGACGCGTTCCTTCAGTGATGGAGGCAGCAGATCTGAAGCTCTGACGCGCTTGATTTCTGTTTACTTACACTCGTTTAATTATAAACAATAAAGGAACAAGATCGATGGCACCAAATAGCCGAGGTGGAGCTCATTCTGAGAGGATGAAAACTGAACAGAAACACTTGTGGCTGTGTCATTGCTTGGTGACCCAAGGCGAGCTGGAGAGAGGAGCCCCAGGCGGCCCCGGCTGGGCCCAGGCGGCCCCGGGCGGGCCCAGGCGGCCCCGGGCGGGCCCAGGCGGCCCCGGGCGGGCCCGGGCGGGCGGCCCCGGGCGGGCGGCCCCGGGCGGCCCCGGGCGGGCGGCCCCGGGCGGGCCCGGGCGGGCGGCCCCGGGCGGACCCGGCCGGGCGGCCGCACCCGGCCGGGCGACCCGGGCCCCCTCACTCTTTCAGGCGTGGTGAAGGTGATGTTTTGAACCCCGCAGCAGCGCTGCCGCTCAGCTGCAGCGCATTGAGGAAAGTTTCATCAAACTCAGGCGTTCACGCTGGCTGCTCCTTCATCAAACTGCCGGACAGTTTTAGACATTTGCTTACATGCTCTCGTGCCAATTTGTCCAGAGTAATGAGAGGGTTTATAACTTTCAACTCAACTTTCAACTTTTATTTGTTTTAAGTGCCATATCATAACAGCTGTTATCTCAGAGCACTTTACAAGCAGAGCAACAATGTGTACATAGTGAAAAACCCCCTGTCCTTAGACCCTCGCAAAGGCTGAGGAACAACTCCCAAGAAAAACCCTGAGAGGGAAAAAAGGGGAGAAACCTCAGGGTGAGAGACAGAGGAGGGGATCCTCACCCAGGACGGACAGGCGGGCACAAACAAAACATTATTGATGGCTAACAGTTCAGGATATAAATTAATGAATTGAAGTAGTAGCAGGCAGGAGGAACCGCGGTGAGATGAGCCGGGTAGAGGTGGTCCTGGATCCAGCTCAGTGTTGATGGAAGTCGGGAGGGAAAATAAAAATAATAAAAATAAAATGAAAAAGTAAAATAAGAATAAACAGAAAATTAAGAATTAAAAAATAAAATATTAATAAAAATTAAAATAAGAATTAATTAATTAATTAATTAATTAAAAAAAAAATATATATATATATATATATATATATACCACTCTACTTTACTCTGCTTTAAAATAAATGTGGCGTAAATGTGGCCTTAACAGTGGGTTAGCTTGACTTTCATGTTCACAGCCACTTTTAAACTATCAATTCTTAATATTATCTCTCCCATATGTTATATATTATTGTTGTATACTTGCACAACTTACGATTAGTTGTATCCTAAAAACATCATGGAAAAGGAAACTCGTGGACACTGGTAGACACTGGCAGACTGATTGTCATCGTCCAGGGACGCCCGAGGAGAGACCATGTCCAGCTGCAGTGTGTCTGTGGCCACCACGCCCCAGACACCTCCATGTGCCAACCAGCAGGACCAAGCAGGTAACACTGGTTCCAGCTCCATGTTTAGCATTTACATACCAGTGACAATGATCTGCTTCAGTGACTATGGAAAACCAACAAGTATGTTTTTTTTCCCAGATTGTGGAAAATATTCTTAATGTGTTTTTGGGTAAGCAGCCAGTCACTTAGAAGATTTCATTTGGAGATCTTTCTGCTGAGTCCGATATCCTCCGCTCCGTCAGCCTCTATCTGAAGATAATCTCAACTCCAATCTCCCCTCATCAGTTGGCTCAGCTAACTGAATATCAGTCTCTCTAGAAGACACACACACACACACACTTTGCGGTAAAGCGAGTGTGATGCTGTTTCACACACTTTTCTACGGTAAACAATCCGGTGTAATCTTACGACGGAGTGTGAGAGTGATGGAGACCTGTGGGTTGTGTTCCTGTCTGCCGCCATGTGTAAACCTGCAGATTGGAGCCATCGGCCTCTTTTGTGGCTCGGTTTCATGTTAATAGAATAAAACACAGAGTGAATCCCAATCTGAAGTTAACCACTGTGTTGAATGTGGCTCCCCTGCTTTTTCCCACAGGACGAGCAGCTTCATTATGGAGCGCAGCGCTCTCCTTTTCATCTGGCTGAGATCACCCCTGTGGGGAGTATCAACACTGCAGTCACATCTGACGCTCTCTTGTCCCTGTTTAAACATTGAAATAATGTTCTGCCACATTGTTTTGTGTGGCTTTTTTTTTTAATCTGGTCGGCTTCATAATGCAGCTGCTTGGAAACTGCCACAGGACTGAAAGATCTCAGTGGAGAAAGGAGATGATCAATTTCTGAGGGAACACACCTCCTCCTCCTCCTTCTCCTCCTCATCATCTCCAAACCCTCCCTGACCCCTCCACCTCCTCCTCCTCACTTCAACTAGCCATAATTATTTTGCAAAGAGCTCCAGAAAAAGAACACGCAGAGTAATTTCTCCTGCCCAGTTAGGAAAAGCTCATTGAAATAGGCCTGGAACAAACAAAGCTTTTCCTGTGAGGCCCCTTTTCAAATTCATTCCATAATTTCTCACTGTTTTAATCATTTATATCAATTAATCATTCCTTGGTGGGAAACATATTCTTTTTCATCTTCTGTGCTTTTTGTGTTCTAGCGGGTGAGAGGCTTGATGAGGGTGTCAGGAGAACGTGTCTCAAACCAAGGTGGAGCAGCATCGGCTTTGCCAAAGGGAAATCAGCTTGATGCAGCACGATCTCTTTGGAGCTGCAAGAATAATTAAACAATTAAAGTCAGGAAAAAGATCATCTTTATACATCTGATGTCTTTCTAATGAAGCCAGGGGCGTCTTATAATGAAGCTGTTTTGTCATGTAAAACCACTCAACCCCACGAATCTCAAACAACTTTTCTTTGAGGCAACTTTTCTCCAATAGCAACACTTTCCTTTTCCTTTTTTTTCACTCCGACAGAAGACGTCACTTGTTTTCCACAGAACAACTTTAGGCTGCAACACTGCAGTACTTCAGCTGAATATAAAAAAGGAGGAATTCCCTTCTCTCGATCCACATCTACCAGGAAACATGTCAGAGTCGTTACATGTCTTTTATGGCACTTCAGCGTGTCCCTGCGACCTCGCATGTTGCTGGAAAAACTAAAACTATGAGGCAGAATGAATTAAAGGATCTCAGCCAAATCGAGGTCCTGCAGATTAGTCTTTAATAGGTGTTGAAACCAATGACCTGAGGCTTAATGAGGTTGTAAACGACAGCAGGCCTGGCTGCCATTACTCCCAGTGACAGAGGATGGCGCCAGCATGCAGCTCTCTGGCCCATATCTGTCCCAGAGCCTGGAGTCACCTAAACTAAACACTTACTGCATGACAACTAATTAAACTACGAGGTGACATAACATGGCTCAGAGGACGCGGCCATGCAGCCTATATGCAGGAAAACCTCTGGTCGACTCCTCTGAAACCAGTGGAAGAGAAGCAGTGAGGACAGTTCTCAGCTATGACCGCAGTAATCCCCGCCTTGACTAGAGGAAGTCATGGGTCATCCCTTTTGCTACTCCCTGAGCGCTTTATGGGCAGCTCTCCTTGTGTTACGGACATTTCTCCTGTGTCCTTGACAATTAGAATAGCATAGAATAGAATATTATTTATCCCAAGGGAAAATTCAATAACGGTCTCAAATTCCTTGTCTCTCTCTGGACTGTGTCCTAGACAGGTCTCCCTTTACAGTTTTCCATACGTTATGAACAGTTCTCCTGTCTCCGAGAGTTCTCACTATATTAAGAACAGTTATCTTGTAAAAATAACCGTTTCCCCTGAATCATAAACAGTTCTCCTTATATGAAGAATAGTTATCCTGTAACAACAACAGTTTTCCATGTATAATAAACAGTTCTAACTGCATTATGGACAGTTCTCTCTGCATTGTGTCGTCCCTGAATGTCCAGGTCTCGATGTGCTGGACCGTCTCCGCCGCCTCCATCTGAGTCCTCCTCGGCCGCCGCTGATTGGCTGGATCTGCTATTCCTCTTCAACGGTCTGCGCGCTGATTGGCTGCAGCCGAGTCGGCGTCACGAGGCAGGATGAGTTTTTCCTGGAGGCTCCTCTCAGCCAGGGACACATGAAGGAGCAGCAGCCGAGGAGGAGCAACTGGAGGAGGAACAACCAGAGGAACCTGGAGAAGCTGAGCAGACCCGGAGCGCCTTACTCAGCCTCCGCCTCCTCAACCCCGGTGCCCCCGGTGACTCCCTCCGCCCTGAGGACTCAGCCCTGTCGGAACGGCCGCTGATGGACTGACTGTTCCGGGTGCTATTAACGAGGCAGCGGCGGAGCCCCGGAGCCCTGGAGCCTCCTGCCCTGGAAATACTATCTGACAGCCCCATCTTACCCGGACTCTGCTGCCCGCTCCGGGACCCCGGATCCGCTCCCTAGGCTCGGTGCTCCGCTCCGGACCAGACTCCAATAGAGCTGTTTATTTACCTGGACTTTTTGGAGGGAAGAAGGGGAGGAAGAGGAAGAGGAGGAGGAGGAGGAGGAGTAGGGGTAGTGGGGGTGTAGTCTACCTGTAGATACCTGCTCAGCTCACCTACTGCAGTCAACTCAACAGTCAAGACACACACCAGGTCAGTTGGTGTAGTGTCTAGTGTGTGTGTGTGTGTGTGTGTGCGTGTGTGTGTGTGTGCGCGCGCGCGCGTTTGTGGATTAAGTTACGTCGTTAAATTAGCCCGTTAGCACAGAATGCTAACGACGATATTTGATCGCTTCATGTTTAGAGTCCGGAGGAGAACAGCGGTCGGAGCACCCCTCTATCTCCCCCTCTCTCCTTCTCTGTTTGTGTGTGTGTGTGTGTGTGTGTGTGTGTGTGTGTGTGTGTGTGTGTGTGTGTGTGTATGTGTGTGTTCCCTCGTCTATTTCCATGACTTGGTCTCTGAGCCCAAATTGCCTGCCCGTGTAATTACTCTGAGTTAGCCCATTTAAGTTAAAAGCCTCCCCTCCTTCTCCCCTCCTCCTCCTCCTCCTCTTCATCCCCGAGCTGATAAAACCAGAAAACTCCTGAATGAAACTTGACGACGCTTCGTCTTGTTTACTCAGGAGTCACTTTCAGGTCGGCCTTTTGATTCATCTCCCTTTAGATGTAATCAGCTCTGCTCTCTGTGCTCTGTCCCTAAGAGCCATCGCTAATGGGCTTTACTCAATGCTTTTCTCTGCCCCTCCACCTCCTCCTCCTCTCTGCCCCCCCCCCCCCCACTCTAATTAGCCTACCTGCCTTTCAACAAAGATTTGGCTTTATCCGCATAGTCTGCCTGCCTGGCCAAATTGGAGGGGATTACATTCAGAAAGAAGCAGCGTTAATTTCGTGGGTGAAAAATGCCTGCATTGCATTAAATGAGCTGCTCAGCATCATTTCAGCTGCTGTGTTTCCTGCTCTCAGTCAGGTTAGACGTCAGCGTTTGCAGCTCAGGCTCGGTGCAGGGGTCAAAGGACGAGGAGCATCAAGTGTTAGTAAAGGCAGGAGCAGACGGTGACTGCAGCTATAGGAGCCTCCTCGTACAGCGCTCCTTTGTGTTTGGCAATAATCATCACTTTCCATCCTCTCAGCCTGCGTCAGGCCGAGTGGAGTATTGTGCTATTTAGAATTTCTCAGGACAGCTCGACAAAGGCTGCGCTGCATAATTGCCGCTGTGGCTCCTGAGTTGTCAGGGAGCAGACGTTGATCATGAGAGGTCCAGAGGAGCCTCGGAGTGGGGATGAGACTGAGATTGAGGACAGATTAGCTCCGTAAACCTGGAAGCTGTGGTAGCAGAGCTGCCTCAGACCTGAGGACATCAGCTGCTTTACAGTCTGCAAAGACGCCGCCGCCAGATGTTCAGGTCTCTGCAGCTTCAGATTGGATGTTTGATAAATTCACGAGCGTAGCGCCTTCTCCTGTCCTCCGTCTTGTTCTAGGGACGATGGTGAACCCCGGAGGCAGCAGCCAGCCCCCGCCGGTGGGCGCGGGCTCTCTGTCCTGGAAGCGCTGTGCGGGCTGCGGGGGGAAGATCGCAGACCGCTTCCTCCTCTACACCATGGACAGCTACTGGCACAGCCGCTGCCTCAAGTGCTCCTGCTGCCAGGCCCAGCTGGGAGAGATCGGAACGTCGTGCTACACAAAAAGCGGGATGATCCTCTGCAGAAACGACTACATCAGGTGAGGACGAAGACTCGGCGGCGTGTTCTCTTTATCACCATGGCATGGGAAGTAACCGCTGCTCTAATGTTGCAGTCGACTGTGATATAATTCAGTTCGTATTTTAAACAAGGCAAAATAAAAGAAACTGTGTTTCTCAGAAACTTTAAAAAGTCCTGGAATTCATTATGACAGAATATTGAATCAAGTCGGCAAGTTCAGTTATCGTGAAAGTGAATTAAAAGAGGTGTCAGCAGTTGGTGCGGCCGTCTCCAGGCCCCGGTTAGCTCCTGAACAACATGCGTCTCTGATGGTCGTCTCGCCATCGGGACTGACCCGGTCCCGGCTGAGGTTTCCCGCTCGGCCTGGAGGAGGTGGAGCTCGCTGGCGTGTTGACAGCGAGCTCTGCAGCCCATCTGCATGTCTGTCCCAGGTGCTGCTCACGGTCAAGTCAAGGAGAGTAAACTGCTTTTGTAAGATTTATGTCTCTGCTCTGTAGAACGTGTGCAGCAACCGCTCCACTCCCAGAGAATATTCTGACTTCAGATTTCTCACAAAATATGTCAGAAAATACTTTTTAATTAGTTGTGAGTTATTAGTTATTGTTTAGAAAATAATGAATGAGAGAATGTATTTGAACAGTTTACAGTTAGTGCAGTTTACACAGATTATGAGTTGAGTTACTCTGTCGAAATGAATGGAAGATTTCACAGTATTGTGATTAACTGCTTCCAAAATAAGTAACAGTGATCAGAAGTGTAATTTTGAGTGGTCCAAAGTTCCTTTAACATAATTCATCACATAGAACGTTTTCAGTTTTGTAGTCAGTGGTGGAATACGTGCTAGTCAACCTCTCGACACTGTTAATTAGCACCGAGAGCCTTTGTAAATATTGTAGCAGGTGTGTGAGACACCGAGCAGAGCTTAATGACGACTCTCTTAGTAATGCAGAACGCTCTGATGTGACTGTTCCCGAGGGTTCACACACACACACACGCACACACACACACACACTCACACTCCTGAAGCAACGTCAGGTATTGATTTTAACTTTATTAATTGGCTGTTTGCGCATCGGGCTGGAACCCTCTGGAGCTGCTCTTATTGGAGCTCTTTGAGTGGTTTCTGTGAGCGAATGTGTTGAAGTTTGGAAACAGTTGTTGAGCCAGACGCCGCAGCGCCACCGCCAGCATGGACGCCGCCATTCATCTGAATCTACAGCGAGCGCCTTTCCTCTCGCATGCAGCTCATAACCAGGATGAGGAAGTCAATGGGGTACTTCATTCATAATGGGACTATAACGTAATTAAAATTGGAAGGGGAGGAAACGCGGATACACCTTTCCACTTGTAATGAGAGCGCACTCGGTGCAAGAGCTAAAACGCACATTATGGAAGCAGAGATCTGTGCAGAGATAAAGACGGAGCGGGCTGGAAAAAAGAACATGTGACAGTGAGTCTACACAATTAAATGCTTTAATTATAGTCCCCCTCCATTTCCTTTAGTCCTGATGGGTTTTATCTAATGAGATCTGGTCCCTGGCTTGTATCCGCTCCCAGTGACGTGTCCGAAATGAATGAGAGCCACACTGCAAACAAAACATTTAATTAACCAAATTGGCTTTTGAGAGAGAGCAAGAGAGAAAGACAGATAGAGAAGAGGGATTATTGCGAAGGCCATTTGCCCCCCCCCCTTCTTAAAGGGACAGACTCATTTATTTTTCCTACACGCAGTTGAAGCTCACACCGTCGTATTAACCCATCTGATGTGAGAAACGTCGGTCGGATTGATCCAGAGAGGAAACGCATCACGTCCCAGGTGTAATGGGACGTCAGTCTGGTCCCTCCGTCTCCGTCCATCAGGACTGGGAGCCAGAGCTGGCTTTGCCGAGGGGATCATGTTGTTTTTAAGCTGGAGGTGATATTATTTCTGCTGGTGGAGGGAGAATTAATTTGCTTGTGGCTGCCGGATTCGGGCAGAATGTTGTCCCCTTAATTGAATAAGCCGAGGTAATTAAATGGCACTTTTCCAATAGAACGTGTGAGGTAAATCTAATAGTTGGTTATTTAATATCACTTTGAAGTCTGCCCACTCAAGCACTTTGACAGCACAAGAGAATGTGAACTATTAGGCCCAGAAAAAAACGGGATCTCAGAAATTAATTAAATCGCATGCAATTTAGGGGAAACGTTTATCTTGATTTGTCATAACAGAATTAATTCAAGGCCTTCAATTCACTTGGGGCCAGATCTGTTACTCTGAATTAACCAAGTGTAATTTGCACACCCCCCACCCCACACACACACACACGCACGCACACACACACACACACTCTCACACTCTCACACTCCCTCCCATCCCCCTTCGTCCCAAAACACATGCACAGATCCACGCACACCCTCCCTCATCCTCACAGCCCACCCCCCCGCCCTGTCCCCAGCCCTCCGCCCCCGGCCCCTCCACCTCCTCTCTAATGCAGCTCTTGCCATTATGCAAAGCCCTGCTTCAGTATCAATATGGCCTAGTGCTTTTAAGGTGCTTTGGCTGCTGATGTAGAGAGGCATTTTTAATGGACTGTGTTGCAGAAATCATTGTTGTGGGGTAATTTTACCCCACTCAGAGGCCTCGCTCAGCGAGCTCTGCCTTACCAGACAGCCTGAGCAGCAAGCCATGCTATATTTCACCTGACAGTCAGTGCTGAAATGAAACCCAATAGTTGTTGCTTATGTAGACAACAGACAGCTCCCAATGTGTGTCTTCTTTGTTATTTAATTAAATCAGACACATTGGTGGTAGCAGAGTCACATCCAGAAAACATAAATCAAGATGAAACCTTCCTCCAGGAGCCTCGTACCAACCACTGATTTCTTTAGGAGCAGGAAAAAAGAGCTGAAACCAGATGTGTCACTGCAATTAAAGAGTCCCCTGGCCTTAATTATCCTGACCCGCGGTGTCTACTCCAGCTCAGCGCTGTAGGTCACAGCCGAGGAGCCCATTAGAGCCCAAGTTCAAACCGATATAGCAACTTAATTGAGCACCTAAAGGCTTCAGCTCCTTAAATCAAATGCTATCAAGAGCCATCCGCTGGTAAAATAATTAACCTGATAGCAGATCCACTCAGTGGTGGAAATAAAAGGCTGAGGTGAGAACGTCCTGCAGCCTCTGTTCAGGCAGATTCTCAATCCTGAGCAAAGTTTGGCTTCTGGAACGAGGCGTCTTTGATCTGCAGGACCAAGTGTTGTTTTGCGGCCCCCCTCGTTGCAGGAACATAACAGTCTTGAAGCGGGGGCCTATATGTTCATTTCCACTATCATGCCGTCCCAGTGAAAGCAGAGTTGGCAGCGTGGTGACGACAGTCTCCAGTTAATTAGTTTCTGAAATTGAGTTTTGATGGAGCCTTTCCAAATGATGCCAAGACAAAATTTGCTTCTGCCTCGGCTGCCTTATTGAAAGCCATTTCTGTGTCCCTCTGCAAAGAGCTCTGGCTTGTTTGTTCGTCAATATATCTAACAACTGCTCGGGTTATGGTCGGGATGCTAGCAGCATTTATTCCCTCGCTCCGTCTACGCAGGAATCTGTTAAATACTTCATAAAAGTGTCCGCAAGAATGTGTGAGCAGCAGAAAAATGCTTTTCTTTTTTCCTGCTAATTGTTTTTCAAGCCAAACAACTTTATCTGATGCGCACACACACACACACACACACACACACACACACACACAGACGGTGTGTTAACCACTCCCCCTCTCCCTTTCTTCTTCATCCCTCTCTCCCTCCTCTGCGGAGCATGTCAGATGCCGTGCTCTTATTTGATTGCTTAGGAAAAGTGCAGTGATAGAGCAAACACCCGGTGAGATATGATGACAAATGGGTCCAGATCCCAGTAAATTACTTTCTGCTCAAATCGAAATTTCATTCAGTTTGCTGCTCACCGAGATGAAGTAATCTAAATTGTGGACTCAGAAGGAAGATAGAAGGGAAGCTGGAGCAAGCATTTCATTATCAAGAGGCAGAGAGAGAGAGAGAGAGAAGGTTATGGACGAAAGAGATGAGCAGAAGCAAATCTAAAGTGTTGACACCATGATTGAAAAGGTTAACCCATGCACATTATATATCAACCCCGAGAGCTGCGGCTTTCTAATGGAAACACGGCACTGACTGAGCGCCAGCTCCAGTCCTAATGGCAAAAGCACTACGTCTCCGCTGGATGTACAATCAAATCCTCTTACGTCCTGATTGCTTATGTTCCACGTTATTATTAGGCTGCAGAAAGCGTGCAGCACTAGTAAACTGCAGGTTCAGCAGCAGATGTTGGAGGAGGACTCGCTGCTTTGATTCTGCACGTTAGTGATGTCCTCCGTCTCATCACGGAGCAGACGCAGAGTCGTCAACACAGCCCTCAGACCTCAACAGCTCCACGGCCCTCACGTCCCGCGATGATTCAGCCGTCTCTCATGCTTATACCATCCACCTCCAGCTGCGTCCCTAGTTTCTATGTTACTACTCAAGGCTTCAGAGTGCAAATGAGAAATTAACATTTCAAGTTCTTCTAGAAATCCTGTGAAAGATGCCCTCACCAAGGTGGTCTCCAGTGAGGACACAAAATAAAAATAGTCTGAAGCTCAGTTTCCTCTCTGGAGTCTGAGGGACCTGTTGGCAGGAGTTTGAGGATGTCTGCTCACTCCAGTTTTGTTTACAGTTTACATATCCATTATGTGACATAACTGCATCAGTTCAGAGTCTGGATGCATCTCTGACCCGATCATTTTTGCCACATAATAATCCTCCTCCTCCTCCTCCTCCTCCTCCTCCTCCTCCTCCTCGCTCCAGGTTATTCGGGAACAGTGGAGCCTGCAGCGCCTGCGGTCAGTCGATCCCGGCCTCTGAGCTGGTGATGAGGGCGCAGGGCAACGTCTACCACCTCAAGGTAAGTGGCTCTGAGCAGCCACGGCGCTCGGCGCCTCCACGCTGGATGACTGATGTTGAATGTTCAGCCTGATCGTTCGCCGGATGAATCAGTCTGAAGTCTAAACCTTCCAGTCACACAGGACATGGATGGAACAAACACAATGAAAAACATAATAAACAGAATGTAGTCACACTCCATTCATACAACACTTTAATTTATTCATTTGTTTTACATTTTTAGACCAAAGTATGAATTTTTCAGGAACTTGTTTCCTTAGTGTGTGTGTGCGTGCGTGTGCGTGTGTGTGTGTGTGTGTGCGTGTGTGTGTGTGTGTGTGTGTGTCTTTGACCAGTTTACCATCATTTGTTTCGTTAGGGTTAGGGTTTATTGGTCCAGGTGGAAGGTTTAAGAACAAAGTGTCACTACAAACATGACCTGACCGTTATCTAGGGATGCAGGATAATTATCGGCGCACTATTGGGAAAAATCATTTGTCCGGTAATGACATTTTCCCCCGATAACCTACATCAATTATAATCAGCCGTTGCATTGATTGTGATCATTTTCAGTCGGCTGGTCCTGGGCAGCAGCAGCAGTTCAGCTATCACCAGTTTGGCAATTTTACTGTTTCTGAAAAATAAAACTTGGATGCGCTGTACAGTGCATCTGATAGATGCTGAAAAGGGTCTAAGCTGCTGTGGCTAATGCTAATGCTAATGCTAATGCTTTGGCTAAAAGCAGCAAGAAGGCGTCTGAAGCAGGTCTCCTGCCTACTGATGAGATGTTCGAGATGTTCTTCCTCTCTGACTGATGCAGTCAAGTCATACGTTACAACTCTAATGATGACATCTGTACTTCCTACATCTTTCATTACCTCACATGTGAATAGCAACTATAAACTCTCGGTAGTGGTGGGGCAAGAAAAAGGCCCTAGAGCGAGTTCTGGGCTGGGCCGTACCTCCCTCTGCTCCAGGCTCAGATGGTTTCTCTGTCTCTGTCGTTGTCAGTGTTTCACATGTTCCACCTGCCGGAACCGGCTGGTCCCCGGGGACCGGTTCCACTACATCAACGGCAGCCTGTTCTGTGAACACGACCGGCCCACAGCGCTCATCAACGGACATCTGAGTTCACTGCAGACCAACCCGCTGCTGCCCGACCAGAAGGTGAGTGGAGGAGCTGCAGAGAGCGAGCGGCCGCTCATCACTCACACACAGTCATTAGCAGGGCAAGAAAAACATCTGTAATTTCCACGCCAACATTTCTCACCCTGTTCATATTGATGTCGTCGATTCACTGCGAGGCACTCGCGGGATATTAAATCTTACAGAGCAGAGATGAATTTTATTTTTAGACAGCCATGGATTTTTCCATCATTCTTGTTAGAGGACACGCACCCAGAAAATCCCCCTGAACCGTCAGCACCAAACATGTGGAAATGATTCTTTCTTTCTTGTTTTTGTGCCAGACACGTTTGTGAAGCTACGGGCCGTCCTGAGCCGGGCTCAGGCTCAGACTCGGGCTCAGACTCGGCTTTAGAGCTGAGAAACAGCACTCACTGCCATTTATAGCCAGAGTTTAGAACGACATTTGACTACTGTATGAGGCGGGCTCCATCACCTGCTCTAAGTTATTACTGCCGGGCCACAGGACGTGTGTTTACGGGGCCCGAGGTGGAGCACAAAGTGCAGCGGGCGCTTCATCACGAGAGCTGTCATCATCGGCTTCCCCTGATTTGATCTCGATGCCTCCAGTGAAAGCAAAACAGAAGGTCTAATCATAGAGCAGGATAACTTCATTCTTCAGGACGGCTTCATCCTGCCTGCAGGAGATCCTATCACTCCTACCACACAACAACCAGCTTTATTGATACCTCGTCTGCTCTCTCACACACACACACACACACACACACACACACACACACACACACACACACACACACACACACACACACACACACACACACACACACACACTACCTCTCTCTCTCAGAGATATGGGAGGTGTGTGGAGTGTGTCAGACTGACTGAAAGAGGAATTATATTGTTGGGTGCGTGCATTTCACCTTGAGTGGTTTTGGGAGTTGAGGAGAGGTAGGACTCCATTAACCCCCCCCCCCCCCCCCGCCACATCTCAGGCCTTTTAAGGGCTTGTCACTTCTACAAATCAGCTCTTAGAGCTCTTAGAGCTCCTCATATTTAAATTGAAAGCTGCTGCATTATCTAGCTTAATTTTAAATGTCTGTTTAAGTCGCTGCTCCGCCCCGGACGTCTCCTGCAGCCTGGCTGCTGTAGTAAATATGAGGCCTCATTGTTTATTTATGCACTAACATCAATTGTAGTGAAAACTGCTGAATTATTGATGCTAAAATGCAATTTGAATATTGGCCCTGGTGCTTTAATTATAGTGGAGAGAGAATTATTAAATAAACAGAGTGGGAACAGTCTGAGGGAGCGTCTGTTTTCTCCCCGAGTGAAACCAGCAGAATCATCCTGCTGCATGTCTCACACACACACACACACACACACACACACACACACACACACACACACACACACACACACACACACACACACACACACACACACACACACACACACACACACACACACACACACACACACACACACTCTCTCTCTCTGTGTTCAGTCAGACCTACGTAGACGTATCAGCACACCCACTGCAGACCCTATCTGATCTCTGGCCATGGTCTGGAGATGTGTGAGTGATGTAATTGGCGTGCTGCGTTCAGGGCCCCGGACGTGTGACGCTCCGTTCGGAGGCGTTCTTCGCAGCGTTCCCTCATCTCTGTTGGAACAGACAGATGACGGCGCTGCTACGGAGCTGCTCTGACCCAGGGGAGTGAGACCCTCCCAGCGTCAGTCACTTTAATTAGCCCCCAAGTAGGAGTTTGCAATTACTAATAGACTGAAGCCTCCTGGTGATTGGAGGGATGAAGGGGAAAGTAAATCACCGTTGGAATCATAAAGAAGGAACAGAACGAGGAGCACGTCTCTGTTTCACAGGCTGAGCACCTCCTGCAGCCGAGCTGCAGCGCCGCTCTAATTATACCAAAGAGAATCGCTTCATGGATGCACTTTTAACTTAATGCAAAGTAAATGGGACAGCAGATGGTTTTCAAAGCCTGGCTGATCAATAAATTAAACAGTAGAGCTGTGGAGGAGGAGGAGGAGGAGGACGAGGAGATTTATCAGCCTGAAACATGCAGAGCTCTGTGAGGACGGATGACGTCCAGACGTCTTTCCTTCATGCGAGGACGTCCTCAGACCTGCTGCTTGTTCCGGAGCGTCGTCCAGGCCTGAGGTCAACTGTGATGACTCCATGGCCAGTTCATGTGTGAGCAGGACAGGAGGGGGGACAGGAGGGGGGACAGGAGGGGGGACAGGAGGGGGGACAGGAGGGGGACAGGAGGGGGACAGGAGGGGGACAGGAGGGGGACATGGCCAGTTCATGTGTGAGCAGGACAGGAGGGGGACAGGAGGGGGGACAGGAGGGGGACAGGAGGGGGACATGGCCAGTTCATGTGTGAGCAGGACAGGAGGGGGGACAGGAGGGGGGACAGGAGGGGGACAGGAGGGGGACATGGCCAGTTCATGTGTGAGCAGGACAGGAGGGGGGACAGGAGGGGGGACAGGAGGGGGACAGGAGGGGGACATGGCCAGTTCATGTGTGAGCAGGACAGGAGGGGGACAGGAGGGGGGACAGGAGGGGGACATGGCCAGTTCATGTGTGAGCAGGACAGGAGGGGGACAGGAGGGGGGACAGGAGGGGGACATGGCCAGTTCATGTGTGAGCAGGACAGGAGGGGGGACAGGAGGGGGGACAGGAGCCTGTGTGGTGGACAGCAGCTCCAGTGGATCTGCTCCATGTCTGATCCGTATCAGCAGCCACATCACACTCAGACACTAATGAAGCCTTTCTTCTCGGTAACTAATCACTCTGCATTGATATTGCTCCTTTTTTAACTCACTTTATATTGGTATCACAATATTTATGATTATATTGTAATTATATATTTCCTTCCATACATTTGCATCCTGTAAATATCTTCTAGACATATAAAATAGTGCATCATTCCATATGTGATGCATACCTTGGACAACATTTAGACAGTACCCTATTTGTATATTTCTTTTGTGCGTCCCTCTCCTCTCAGTGGAGGACCTCCGTACACTTGTGAACCCATGCATACGCTCCATACACACAGAACTCTACAGCTGAACTGTCCAGTCTGTAGCAGGACACAGCAAAACCACTCAAACACCACACAAACACAAACCACTCTTCTCTGATGGTAAAAGCCACTTGTGTTGTTGTCACAGTCTCAGTTTGACTGTTTGTTCTGTTACTGTTTTGTTCAGCTGGAGTTCAGAGAACAAGTGAAGGAGCAGGTGTTGGAGCGAAGCTAATGCTAACGCTCAAGTCCCCGTGTAGACTGATGCAGTGGCATGTTTGTTTCAGTCAGAACTGGTTCTGGTTCTGGTTCTATTCTCTGCATCATTCTTTACCTTCTGGTTTATTCCAGTCTTTGCAGTAATTCCTGATGTTTAGTTCATGTAGTGAGAAACCACAGGAACACAGATGTTTTTCTTGTTTTTTAGCACTTTATTAATATCATTTTTCTCATATTATGAAGCAATTAACTGCATAAGTCGCACCCGCACACTCCATGAAAGGAAAATGAAAGGAAAATGAAATGAAAAAAGTGCTTATGACGTACGCAAAGACTCGAGTAATGTAGACATGCCCATGCACTGACACACTGATATACAGTATAAACATGCATATACAGATGCTTCATCTTGATGTCATGTCTGAATAAAGAGTAATACGGGTCTTTCCTGTATACATCTGTCTCCATGCATTCATGGGTACACGCTAGCACGTCTCCACTGAAGAGTCTAAGCATTGCATGCGTCATTTCTTCTAATAACTGGAAGTAGTCGCTCTGATCTGAAGCTGGAGGGGACAGTCCCCAGACTATGTCTCATGTCTCATGTCTCATGTCTCATGTCTGTGTGTCCAGGTGTGTTAGGAGGAGCGGTGCAGGAAGCAGGAAGTGTGCCTTCATTTTAGCCCTTACTCATCGTCAGCTGCTGCTGCAGCGTGGACGGCAGCCGCTGCCTCGGCCTGAAGGATCCTCCTCCTCCTCCTCCTCCTCCTCCGCCTGTCTTCACTAACCCCTCCTCGTCTGTCTCCTGTGAAGCCACCCCAGCAGCCTCCCTCCTCAGCTTCTCCCCAGATCTGGACGGATACTTGCACTTAACGCACCTGAAGCGGACGCTGAGGACTCCTGACCTTGGAATTTAAAAAAGAAAAACGAGAAGAAGGAGGAGGAGGAGGAGCAGAGGAGAGACTGGAATCCAAGGGGACTGTTGAGGAGGAGAACATGAAATGACTCACTGGAGGATGTTGTGACTGATGTGAGGGAAGAGAAACAGACTAATGAGGTGAAAGATGCAGACTTACTTTTCAACTCTGCATATTTGTTTAAAGACATTCGGGGGAAAGCGAGAACGTTTCATTTCTCCTCTCTTTCTTTTCTATCCTCATCTCCCAGCAGCAAAATGGTGTTTCCACTTTCTATATTTTAAGTGTTGTCAAAGGGGAATGTGTTCTTCTGTACAGACCGATACACACACACACGTAGGTGTGTATCTGTCTCTACATAGATCTATATATGGGGTTTAAAGAATCTGTGGCTTTTTGTGGAAAACAAATCATGAACACTCTTGGTGTATTTGTAAAACTACCATGTATGTACAGTATGCATGTAAATGTTGTTGTCCAGGCGTGGCTACAGTCATCTGACCTTCAGCACTCATCTCCCTCCTCTCCCCCCCCCCCCCCCCCCCCCCCCCCCTCTTCCTCCTCCCTACTCCTCCTCTTCCCTCCACACCTGAAGCCCTGGAAAACTGAAGAAACCTGCTCATAGTCAGTAACGTAGAGATCATCACCAACATATAAATGCTGACTGAAAGAGAAATTTATTTGTGATATTTTCCGAGACACTTGCTCCAGTCTGGTGTATTTAATTAATAAAAGTATTGAAGATTTCAACGCCTCCGCAGACTCATTGCAGAGCTCGTCTACTGACCGTCTGTGTTGCTCCGCGTGTCTGAGTGACATGAGGACTGCTGGCCTGGCTGCAGAGCGGACCTGTGCTGAGGCTCTCAAACCCTGAAGACTCCGACCGAGCCTGATGATGAGCGTCCAGCTCAAGATGGATAAACATGTGTCCTCTCTTTCTGTTCAAACCACCGTTTGCTATTCATCACTCTAATACCCGACAGAAATGGAGGAAAATGTCCCTTTGAAGATTCAATTACTGCAGCGGGGGGGTGGGGGTCTCTGGCAGCCTCAGATTGAATGGGCTATTTGCAGAACAAATTGGTGTTTGAAGTCCTTGCAGGACCTAATAGGTCTGAAGGAGGAACCTGCTAACGGCTGAGCTCTCTTCAGAGCAGCCGGGGCCCCGGGGCCCCCGGAGCCGCCGTGCAGGGCGAGATGGCGCTCAGACTGGAGGCACGGCGGGAAGAGTCTGGGACGCTGATGTGCTGGGAATGCAGATGTTTTGTGAGATGGAGCTGGAGGGGCTGCGGGTGCAGATGCCTTTCAGCTGGCTCTCAGGTTTCATCCCGTCTCATTGTTTGAGGTGAAACCAGGTTCAGCTCCAGGTTCAGAGGAGGTCTGAGTGACCAGGTGTGAGGAGCAAAACAAACAGTTGAGAGACACGAGTGTCTGGCGGAACGATCATGTTCAGATGCTTTGATAGGACTGAAGTCCAGGAGCTGTCACAGCAACAGCTCAGAGTTCAGTCCTACTCGTTTTCACCTTCTCCTTCCAGAAGGAGCAGCTCAGACCCACCAGGCAGGAACCTGGAGCAGAACCAGACTGGCTGCATATCATGTTTCTGTCTGTGCTTCATGGTGAAGGAAGGTGAAAGTGTCTGAAAACCTTCACAGTCCAACAGGAGGCTGTAGCTGATCCAGAGCTGGAGACAGGATGAAAGGAGAAGAGAAGATAGATGTTTTAGTGAAGAGGGTGGAGAGCAGTGGGAAGGAGAGGAGGAAGAGGAGGGTCTGGAAGAGCTCCAACCTCAACAGGTCAGTGGAAAAACTCTTCATTTAACCATCGATAGTTTGGCTCAGGAAGGTGTGAGATCTGCTCCAAACAGTTTAATCTCTGGTTTGCTTTGTTGTAAGAACCAGAAGTATACTAGTATACTATATGTAAAAACATGTCAAAGCAAGAGGAGGCAAACTTCAGCAAGCACAGCTGCGTAAAGCTAATGCTAACGCTAACCCCTTCATATGCAACAGACCCGAGTCCTGCTCTGTATGCCTCAGAGCGAATATGGTCAGATTTACAAAACGAAAAAAAAAAAAAAAAATCAAACAATCTCTGGGGATTATTCTGATGGAGCTTTGGCTAGAAGTTGCCAGAACCACTTAAAACTAGAATTTGGTGGAAAGGTCCATGAGAACGTGTGGCCGGGGCGTTAATGCTCAGCGGCCTCATCCTGCTCAGATTAACGCTCCATGGTTCCACTGCGACCCGGGCGGCGAGGCCTGGAGCGCGCTCAGTCTCTCACCTGCTGATTCACATCACCCTCCATCACAGTTTAGACAGGAATTATCCTTTAAGTTGATTTTGGGTTTTGATTTATTTTGCTGTTAAGTGACCTCAGTAATCCACAGCATGACAACATGACGTTGCTCTCTCTCCTCCAATATGAAATCCGCTTGGTTCCATTAAGCTCTTTACTCTCTCTCCCTCCCTCTCTCTCTCTCTGAGACACATTAGTACATGCAGGCTGTGCATGAGTGACACATGCACAAACGTTATCACCTACAGAAGTGATTTACTGTACTTGCCACCAGCACATTTAGATTTTCTTATAATCGTATTTATCTTTGTTTCCATTTCTGAAGGTCTTTGCTGGAACCTGCTGCTGCATCGCATCCATTCCACTGTGTTCTGGATGCAGCTGCAGTAAGTTCTGTCAGTATCTCATTCAGATTGTTCTTGTTTTATCCCCTCTGAGCGGTTCTGTGTTCCTGTGAAGCTGCTGCTGAGTTAACAAGCAGCCGCACATTTATTCATTAATCAGGAAAATAAGTGTAACAACTGTGAGAAAACGGTAGTCGTACTTCACCCTAAAGAGAATTGAAAACTAAAACATAAATGACAATTATTCATCACTTTTTTGTAATGCACACATGTCTACTAACTACTACTGTTATTACTAATACTAGTTGTCATAGTGCTACCATCAGTGTCTGCATTGCTGGCCCATTCCAGACCTCAGGGGGAAGATTCATGTGAGCAGGACCTGGTTCCTGTGTCTCGATGCTGTCTTTATGTTATTTTGTGCTTTTGCTTATTTTCTGTTAAAAAAAATAAAAAGAAGAAATTTGAGTTTCTCAATCGTGGAAAATCTGGGAAAAAACAAGTTGATACGTAGCAATACGTTGGTAAATTTGGTAAAGTGTAAACCAGAATTTGGAGATAAGTAATCTAAATGTTCATAAGCTTTCATTTGTTGTAGGATTCTTACAATGAATAAATAAATAGAAGAATCAAAGCTGCTTCAGCTATTTCCTGTTTTCTGCTTCTCCTCATTGATGCCATCAGTCAACTTTCATTCCTTTGTCTGTTCCTTCATTAGCTCATCCATCCATCTGTTTTCTTGGCTGCTCTTAATCAGATTTTGCCAAAACCTGTGAAAATTATGCATCTCACCATGGCGTTCCAGCCTGTCTGTAATTACACTGATTAGGTCCAAGGGGTTTTGTCTGTTCCTTTGTTCACTTGTAGCTCATAAACCTTTTATCGGCTTTTGACAAAACTTGGGCGAGCGACGTCTGATCATCAGGTTTATCTCGTTAGCGAGGACGCGAGGCGCCGAGTGATGGTGGTAGCAGCAGCTGATGGACGGACAGAGGGACAGTGTTTATGTGTGTGTGTGTGTGTGTGTGTGTGTGTGTGTGTGTGTGTGTGTGTGTGTGTGTGCTGACTCCTCGCTCTGTTGGGAAGTCAGGGAATACATGCCACTGACTCATGTATCTGAGGACCATGAGGCCTGGTTTTCAGCTCTGCTCTGATCTGCTTCAGCAGGGATTGTTCACAGCTACGTAGTTGAAACGGATGATTCCAAGAAGGGATTTATCTGTTTCACATGTTTATTCACTCCGTTCAGGTCTAACTTTGTACTGTTGTGTTGATGCAAGTGAATGAGTGTTCTCTGGGTTTATTCTGCCATCCGGTATTTTCTTCTCTTGTTTCTACACAGATCTGGATCCTTTCATGCTGATCTGGCAACCTTATGTAGTCTTCACTCTTCACTTCCTTCAATAGTAATGTATGATGCATCTCAATTCATCACACCCTCAAATGAAAAATGACCCAGAGTCTGGACAGAGACTGTCCACTGTGAGAGCTGCTCTACTCCAGTCTCCTCTACCCTCACACCT
>CM055194.1:26029363-26041863 GCA_029224185.1 Karalla daura
ACCCTGCCTAACCCTAACCCTAACCCTAACCCTAACCCCTAATCCTGCCTAACCCCTAACCCTAACCCCTAACCCTAATCCTGCCTAACCCCTAACCCTAACCCTGCCTAACCCTAACCCTAACCCTAACCCCTAATCCTGCCTAACCCTAACCCTAACTCTAACCCCTAACCCTAATCCTGCCTAACCCCTAACCCTAACCCTAACCCTAACCCCTAACCCTAATCCTGCCTAACCCCTAACCCTAACCCTAACCCTAACCCTAGCCCTAACCCTAACCCTAGCCCTAACCCTAACCCTAACCCCTAACCCTAATCCTGCCTAACCCCTAACCCTAACCCTAACCCTAACCCTAGCCCTAACCCTAACCCTAACCCCTAACCCTGCCTAACACTAACCCTAACCATCAGGACCTGAGGTGCTGCTTCAGAGCACAGAGAGCCAAGGATAAAAACGCTCTGCATTCTGCAATGTCCCGAAAAATGTCCCGAAAAATGTCCCGAAAAATGTCATTTTTGTCTTTCTGTGAAACAGAGTCTCAATAGCACCAGCGACAGTAACAAGATAAAGACGTTTAATCAGTTTATAATCAAGTGACTGAATCATGTTCACTGTAGAAATAAATGCTCAGGGGGTGGAAGCAGCTCGTTCTCCCTGCACATAAATGTTTATTTCACTGCAGAATCTTACAAACACGACATCTGGACTCAGACGGCTTTTATGAGGCGCTGCTGAAAAAATGAGCATAAATACAAAAGGAATGAGAGTCTACACACACACATGCACACCGCCCCCACCTCTCTCCCCCTTCTACTGGTTTGACTCTTGAAAAGCATTCCTTGTTCCATTTTCCCCCATTCTCCTCAAGAATGCACTAACAATAATAATGCATTAAGTGGACCGAGTCTCTAAACACTCAGAGCTTCCTCTCACACTAAGTGCACAGCCAGTTTCCCTGCTGTTGAAAGCATCTCACACAGTCCTGCAGAGAGGAGAGCCCCCCCACCTCCTTAACCCCTCTGTCTCTGTCTCTGTCTCTGTCTCTCACTCACCCACACACACACTCACCCTGCAGCTGGTCACTGTGTCCAGGTGCGTCAGACGACCCAGACGAGGGATATCATCATTTTGTGCAGCTGCATTCTGTTGGATTTTGCTTCCAGTCAAGTTGTACTACTACTACTAGTTGTACTACTACTACTAGTAGTTGTACTACTACTACTAGTTGTACTATGTGTCTGTTCTAAGCCTGTGCATTCTGTGGCAAGCGCTTCCACTTCTAAACATTCACTGGGTTTTGACTCCTGTCATCTTTGGGGTCAATTTGACTCCATTCTAGGTTTAATGTCTCTAAATATTGGCATAATTTATTGTGCTTCATATTTCATGGCTTTTCCTAATTCGATGGAGAGAGCTGGCTAAACACACAATGAATCTGGTAATATGTTTTTAATGACCTGTATGTGTGTTTTGGCCAGTTTGACCCCAGGCTGTTTTAACTGTATAAAACATACATGAAAAATCAGCATTTTACATCTATATGTTTTGGTTGTTTTGGATGATATTGAGGTATCAGCCAATTGTATAGTCTTCAAAACGTTTTGAAGTACTTTATATACCATAGCCATTAGCCAGCACTGATGATGGAGGAGGGAAGATATCAAGAGCTTTGATATTTCTCAGTGATAACGACATAAAAACAAGCTGGAGCTGCCACTGTCTGCTCCTATCACTACAAGAAAACATTTTGTTTCCTTAACCTGAATAACAATAACCTTGAGGAGGTCTGAGCAGAGGACTGAGGCAGCGTGTCTGGAGACATGTGTCCGACTGCTGCCTCAGCTCTGGGACACTGACCTGGATCACTGAAAACAAAGAATATAAATTGATCTGAACTGTGACAGTTTCACCTTCATGGAGGCAGCTTTGGGTGGAGAGAAGAGGCTTTCCTGTCCAGAGCAGAGCGCGTCCCGTCTGAGCCGGCTGGTCTGGCTGTCTGCAGGAGCCGCGGCGCGGGGGTCCAATCCTCCACCAGGACAGAAAAGGTCACCAAATGCTGTTGTTTATCAGCGTCCCTGAACGCAGCGCCCAGCCTGCCATTGATTGTACAGATACGGAGAGGAAGGCTCCAGCACTCCTTCACACACAAACAGGAGCAGCTCCACTAACTAGACACTAACTAGCCCTCAGTCAGCTCTGAGCTCAGTCCAGCCCCATGCCGTTATGTTTGATTTCATGAGTGTAAACCAGAGAGTGATTCAAGGATCAACATATGTTATCATCATTACTTTATCCTCAAAGAAACAGAAATGTTTGTTTTCATTTATTCGTTATATTCACTCACTCTGGTGGACGAGTGGAGAGAAAAACCAGACTTGACATTTAAGCTGCTGCAACGAGGGAATCTGTGCTTCCTGCGGTCTGAGGCGAGCACGTCATCCCCGCCAAGCATGACCTGCTCAGCGTATCATGTTTCACAAATATTAATTTCATAAAGAATCTTTGTCTTCTTTTGTTTAGAGTGAGGCAAATCTAAATCAAATCCTTTCACCGTTGATTCACTGCTGGTTCAGATTTGGGTCTAAAATGTGACAGGTGGAGCTGCTCCTCCTGCTCACAGCTGGAAACTTGACATTTGCAGTGAGTGGAGGAGTGGCACACACACACACACACACACACACACACACACACACACACACACACACACAGTCCCTGTATTTGCTGCAGCCTGGCTCTCATACGTCCCTGTCAAAGATTCTTGCATCAAAAACACAGTTTAACATCAGAGAACATAAGGAATCTTTGTTGTTATAAACCTTAAAATCCTAAAATGTTGAAACACCTGACGATAACATAATATTCTTGTTTCTAACCAACATTCCTCAGCACAGTGAGCCTGTGTTTCTCCCAGTTCCACTAATAAACTGGATTTGTGCTGGACAGAGATGAGCGTGATGATCGCAGCTCTCTCCGACCTGGACTCTCCAGCATTCATTGCCTTTCTGCCGCCTGCAGTGTCTGCTCAGTGAAAAACTAAATCAGACACGATGGGAAAATGTGTCTGCGCTCCCAACGCGAGCGTGAAGCGTTATTCTCGGTCCTTCCTGGTAGAACTCAGCAGCCGAGTGGAAACCCGGAGTCTGGTCGTCACTGTTTGAGCCGCAAAGACACTGAATCAAGTTGCCAGTTGTCTCAGCAAAAGACTGTGTGATTTGGCATTATCTGTGCAATTACTAGGGAGGGAGTCAGATCTGTGTTAGATCTCCGTCTATGGCCTTTGCGCACACACACACACACACACACACACACACACACACACACACACACACACACACACACACACACACACACACACACACACACACACACACACACACACAGAGGCAGACGTGCACATTCCAGACACAGAAAACAAGGACATCAGCTCCACACTGTAAAAATGAAAACATGATTCATTATTCACCTTGATATGATTGTTAAATAAACAGACTAGAAGTCTAATAATAAATTACATATGCATATATATATATATATATATATATATATATATATATATATATATATATATATATATATATATATATATATATATATATATATATATATATATATATATATATATATAATAAGAGTAAAAAACAGCTGCTGATTCTAACTAAATACACATGAGTCAGACATGAGCGAGTCGACAGTAATAATCATTATTCTCATTGTTTTAAATCAAATGTGGTTGATTATTTCCTGGTAGATGAATAAACACATATTCTTTTTCATTCTATTCTATCATCATTATCGTCAAATTAGTCACAGTTAGTGAAGGAACTGTTTTTGACCGGGCCGTACTGAACCACCTCCATAGAGAAATGAATGAAAGTGTTTGTTGTTATGATGTTCATCTTTGAGATTAAAGTTAATATGTTAAAGTTAATCGTTCTACTAATCGTCAGCCTACTAGCATATCTAGCATATCTGCTAGTGTATATCACGTCCCTCATGGGTATGGAATTGTTGTTGACACATGATGAACATATAAATAGGAAGTTTGTATATTGTCTGTTTTTAAAAAAGAGTTTTCCCTTCTTTGAAAAATTGAGTTAGGCAGATATGCCAATGAGGCAGACGATATATAATGAATATAAGAATAAACAAATAAATGTAAAATACAATTATCGGAACGAAAAGTGATCGGGGCAATGACTTGGCCTTAATATGAAAAATCTTGTGCATTAAATATTGAATTTTCTTAAGCTGTTGTTTCTCTACAGTCCAGCTCTAGATGTGTGTGTGTGTGTGTGTGTGTGTGTGTGTGTGTTTCACATCTCGTTTGTTAATCAGGCGTTTTTTGCCCAAAGTGTCGTTTCTTTCCTCTGCCGTTGTCACGTTGTATCAAAGCAAACGTGTCACAAACGTAAAGAACAACAGAAACACCCCGAGACAAACACGCAAGACCTGAGCGTGAGATGTCCCATCATGCACTGCTCCGTGACCTATACATGTAATTATGGGACCAGTTCAAGCAGCTTCAAATGTAGCCGCAGAGCGTCCTGAGCGCCACTTGCTCGGTTTGTTTCCTCGGATGTCACAAAGACTCAGAGTGTGTGACCTGCAGCAGCCGGAGGGAGCCGCTTCACAGCCACTGTCCTCAGGGACCAGAGTTTTTCACAGCGCCGACCATCTTTTTTGCTGTTTAATGAGCTCAGTCATAAATAAATGCATGGCCTTAATTAGCGCGTGTGTGGCGGGGCTCAGAGCGGCGCGGTGCAGCAGTGGAGGCCGCGCTGCCCGGCTCCTGGAGACGCTGATCCGGGCGTGGGGAGGTGGCCTTTGAGCAGATGCTCTCGCTCTCCATTCGAGCCCTTCTCTCCTTTCATCTCAGTCTATTAATCTGCTTCTTGGAGCGCCGCGCTCGGCCGGGGCCGGGGCCCCTCGGACACGGGGCCGAACCGGGGCCAAACTCTAATCTGACGCTAAGACGCAGGCGTGAAACAGGCTCAGCGCTCGGGGTCTGCAGCAGCAGTCTGTGTCTGTCTCATGACAGTCAAACAGGTTTGGTTACAACCAGAGCTGTGAAGGAGTCGCGTTCTCCTCTGGATCCACAGGCAGAAACTCTGTGAGCCTCACAAAAAGCAAAAAAAACAAAAAAACAAAAACAAAAAAACATGAAAACCACGAGAAAACCGTAAAACACCACAAACCATTATTTAATCATAGTAAAACCATGGTTAGTTTTCACTACAGTCCACTTCATTTCGCACTCTGCAAAACACAACAAAATGTGATAAAAGTCTCCCAAGGATTGTAAAGTCTCTGCAGGTCTGTGCTGGTCTCTACAGGTCTCTACAGGTCTCTACAGGTCTCTACAGGTCTGTGCTGGTCTCTACAGGTCTCTACAGGTCTCTACAGGTCTCTACAGGTCTGTGCTGGTCTTTACAGGTCTCTACAGGTCTGTGCTGGTCTCGACAGGTCTCTACAGGTCTCTGCAGGTCTGTGCTGGTCTCTACAGGTCTCTACAGGTCTCTACAGGTCTGTGCTGGTCTTTACAGGTCTCTACAGGTCTGTGCTGGTCTCGACAGGTCTCTACAGGTCTCTACAGGTCTCTGCAGGTCTGTGCTGGTCTTTACAGGTCTCTACAGGTCTCTACGGGTCTCTACAGGCCTGTGCAGGTCTCTGTCGGTCTCTGCAGGTCTGTGCAGGTCTCTGCCGGTCTCTACAGGTCTCTGCAGGTCTTTACAGGTCTCTATGGGTCTCTACCGGCCTGTGCAGGTCTCTGCCGGTCTCTACAGGTCTCTGCAGGTCTCTGCAGGTCTTTACAGGTCTCTACGGGTCTCTACAGGCCTGTGCAGGTCTCTGCTGGTCTGTGCAGGTCTGAGGCCTTCAGAGACCAGGTCTCCAGGTGTCTGCCAGACGTTCAGCAGCAGAATCAGCTGATCAGGTGGGAGACGTTACACAGCAGCGCCGATGGCACATCGGTGACTCAGGCCACTCTCAGATTGCATCTTAGTTACAGAGAGAATATGAGGAGGCCGGGGGCTAATCTGCTATAACCTGAACACACACACACTCACACACACACACACACACACTGGTGACTAACCGGCCTATCATGTCCCTGTCTGTCGCTGTGATGTCACCGCTCTCTGGTCCTCACACTGTCAAAGCTGCCACGCTACAGAGTCTGAACTCTGAAGTGAAAATACATTTTATTTTTCGATTGGAGCAAAGGTCTGACACCTTTTCACAAGTCTCCTGTCTCAGTGGTGAGTCTGTCTGTTTTTAACAGTGTTTCTGTTTTCAGCTTAAGACAGAGTGCAGTGGTCCCTGTGTCAGTCCCAGCCTGAACATGCTTCAGAGGAATGGATGATTCTTTGGTTAATCAGACTAGATTAATCAGACATCATGGACCTCAAAGATCGATATGGTTTAACATGAACAGCCAGTTAGACACACCCACAGTAAAGTAGCAGGTGAGGTCCTCTGAATGAACCCTCGTCTCTGTCGCTGTGATGTCACCGCTCTCGTCCACGTCGCCTCCACGTCCACGTTTGTCCGGAACAATCTGCGCGGAGCGTCCCGGATCAGCGGCGGCCGCAGACATTAGGAATATTGCGGGCCATATGTGCAGCAGCCCACCGGGGTCACCTCACGCTGAAGGGCAGCGTGCTCACTACAAATTATTAAGTGCTTCCCCTCTAATCAGATGAGACGTCGCACACACAGCAACCAGTTTATTTATAGGCTCCAAACCCAAATGACCAGTTGGTTTAATTTAATAGTGAGCAATAGGATTAAACATGGAAACAAATTACCTAAGTGGGGGTGTGCGCTCACCAAAATCTTTTAACAATGATGGAAACCACGGACATGATGTCTCCCAGTGTTATTTCATTACTGGCTTCAGCTGCTGCATCTGTCAGATCTGTCGCTCTGCGTCCAGACTGACACACAGCTGCCACACACACACACACGCACGCACGCACGCACACACACACACACACACACGCACGCACGCACACACACACACACACCCCAACATGCTCATGCTTGTTGGGACTTGCTTCTGTGTCCTTTAACAACAACAACAAACGCGCTGAACTAAATTGACCTTGACTGTAATACCTGCGTCTCTGACATCCAGCAAATAGGTTTTTATTCATTTATTTTCTTGACCCGCTCTGCACCCAATGGGTGTTGCAGAGGTCTGATGGAGCCCAGCAGGGGCTCACACACACACACACACACACACACACACACACACACACACACACACACACACACACACACACCTCTCACTCACACCCTGGGGCAGTTGAGAGTCTCCCATTGACCTAAACATGCATTTTTGACTGTGGGAGGAAACCAGAGAACCTGGAGAAAACACACACAGACACAGGGAAAACATGCAAACATACAAACATGGAAACATGGAAACATAGACACATAGAAGCATAAAAACTTGTTTTCTACAGAGTGAGAGACTGAAGGCTTCATGGAGAAGCCTATAGTTGCACTAGGTTTTTAGTTTGTATTTTTGTATGTCTCCAGTTCCCCCCATGGTCCAAAAACATCTCTGATTAGAACCATTAGAGTCTCTTGAGGTGTGTGAGTGTCTGTGATATAGTGATGACCTGTCTAGGTTGTATTTACTCCCTGTGACATCGATATTTGTCAAAACCAGTCAAGATAATTGAGATAATTATCTTTTGTTCAAGGAGGAGCAGCAAAACAAACACAGTGTAAACATAAAATCAGAATCTGCTCCAGGTTGAAATAGTTGTAGAAACAGAAATGAGAATCTGTTGAGATGCAGAAGCAGGCGTCACATGATCCCGGCTCGACCAATCAGCAGCGGCGCTCTGCGGCAGGTAAAGGTGTTGTAACGCTCTGAAACAGGGACGCTGTGGTGAGAGATGTGTGCTTTATCTTTATTTAATTATTATTTAATCATTTTATGACAATGACGATGGTGAGAAGGCAGCGAGAGCTCGTCTCGTTCTCTGACTCCTGCTACGCCTGCCAACTGCAATCAGAAATAACTCTGTCCCTTCAACTTAATGAAAAACAAGTACTTGGCTATAAACTTGTAGTCATCCTCTATCCAATCACATTGTCTTGAGTAATTAAAATGATTAGCTTAATTAGCTTAATTAACTAAATTTGACTACAGGACATGGCCATATGGTGAAGAAAAACAAAGATGGGAGCTAATTAAAGTTAAAATAATGCAGGTTTTAATTAACTCAACCCTAAGGCATCAACATTTTCAAATTTATCCAAGCTGATAATTAAAAAGTCCTCTTGCCCAAGCAACATTTCTTCTCTGAGCTAATTAAATCTGGAAATAAATTAGCAACATGACGCTCCAAATATTAATTCCTGCTAGAAGATGACTTCACTTTCTAATGAAATTAATTAGCTGCACTGGACCCTCAATCAGATGCCAGCCGCTGTCCGTGAGCATAGACCTCATGTAATGTAGCGGCGGGCGAAGAGCCCGGGGCCACGAATTTACAATTGTAATGAACACTCTTTAACTGTGTGTCTCTCCTAATACACCAAATGAACATGTAGATCTATTTATGCCAAGGGCTTCCTCATTTATAAAGGAGTGCGAAGACCAGCGAGTTAAAACTTTCTTTTTTCACAGGGAAAGAGAGAGACAGACAGAGAGAGAGACAGAGAGAGAGACAGAGAGAGAGACAGGGAGAGAGACAGAGAGAGAGACAGAGAGAGAGAGAGACAGGGAGAGAGAGACAGGGAGATAGAGACAGAGAGACACAGAGAGAAAGAAAGACAGGAAGAGGGAGAGACAGACAGAGAGGTATAAAGAACAGAGAGACAGGGAGAGAGAGGGAGAGAGAGAGACAGGGAGATAGAGACAGAGAGACACAGAGAGAAAGAAAGACAGGAAGAGGGAGAGACAGACAGAGAGGTATAAAGAACAGAGAGACAGGGAGAGAGAGGGAGAGAGAGAGACGGGGGGCGGGGGGGCAAAGAGAGGGAGAGAGAGAGACGGGGACAGAGCCTGTGAGCAGAGAGCAGTGATGCCAGGCCCGGCTCCAGCAGCCTGCTAGCTTCCACAGACAGTGCCCATCACAGCACACCCTGGTGACCCCACCCCCACCCCCACCCTCACCCTGGTGACCCCACCCTCACCCTGGTGACCCCACCCCCACCCCCGCCCTCACCCTGGTGACCCCACCCTCACCCTGGTGACCCCACCCCCACCCCCACCCTCACCCTGGTGACTCCACCTCCACCCTCGCCCTCACCCTGGTGACCCCACCCTCACCCTGGTGACTCCACCTCCACCCTCGCCCTCACCCTGGTGACCCCACCCCCACCCCCACCCTCACCCTGGTGATCCCACCCTCACCCTCGCCTTCACCCTGGTGAACCCACCCTCACCCTGGTGACCCCACCCCCACCCCCACCCTCACCCTGGTGACTCCACCTCCACCCTCGCCCTCACCCTGGTGACTCCACCTCCACCCTCGCCCTCACCCTGGTGACCCCACCCCCACCCCCACCCTCACCCTGGTGACCCCACCCTCACCCTGGTGACTCCACCTCCACCCTCGCCCTCACCCTGGTGACCCCACCTCCACCCCCACCCTCACCCTGGTGACCCCACCCTCACCCTCGCCTTCACCCTGGTGAACCCACCCTCACCCTGGTGACCCCACCCTCACCCTCGCCTTCACCCTGGTGAACCCACCCTCACCCTGGTGACCCCACCCCCACCCTCGCCCTCACCCTGGTAACCCCACCCTCACCCTGGTGACCCCACCCTCACCCTGGTGACCCCACCTCCACCCCTGCCCTCACCCTGGTGACCCCACCCCCACCCTCGCCCTCACCCTGGTGACCCCACCCTCACCCTCACCCTCACCCTGATGACCCCACCCTCACCCTGGTGACCCCACCTCCACCCCCGCCCTCACCCTGGTGACCCCACCCTCACCCTCGTGACCCCACCCCAACCCTGGTAACCCCACCTCCACCCTTGCCTGGCAGCTCAAGGGGGTGACGCTACAGACGAGAGGATGCAGGAGAACGTCTCGTCTGCAGGAGAACGTCTCATCCGCTGCTCCACTCAGATCTCTCCTTCCATCCTCAGCCTTCGCTCTCAGCCCGAAATAGACTTGGAGGAAAAGCAGGTTATGACTTTATTCAAACAGATTTTAAGATAGTGATTAATCAGATAAGATCAAGATGAAATTTTAATGATCCCCAAAGGGGTAGCACATAAAAATTAAATAAATTCCAAAAGTTCTCGTTCACAGTCTCCACAGCGAGTCACACACACACACATGACACTTTACTTCAGGAATCCTACAGCTGAAGAACAATGAGGATGGAGACCAGGAGACCAGGAGACCAGGAGACCAGGAGACCAGGAGACCAGGAGAGTAGGAGACCAGGAGACTAGGAAACCAGGAGAGTAGGAGACCAGGAGAGTAGGAGACCGGGAGACCAGGAGAGTAGGAGACCAGGAGACTAGGAGACCAGGAGACCAGGAGAGTAGGAGACCAGGAGACTAGGAGACCAGGAGACCAGGAGACCAGGAGAGTAGGAGACCAGGAGACCAGGAGACTAGGAGACCAGGAGACTAGGAGACCAGGAGACCAGGAGACCAGGAGACCAGGAGACTAGGAGAACAGGAGACTAGGAAACCAGGAGAGTAGGAGACCAGGAGACTAGGAGACCAGGAGACCAGGAGACTAGGAGACTAGGAGACTAGGAAACCAGGAGACCAGGAGACCAGGAGACCAGGAGACCAGGAGACAGGAGACCAGGAGACCAGGAGAGTAGGAGACCGGGAGACCAGGAGAGTAGGAGACCAGGAGACTAGGAGACCAGGAGACCAGGAGAGTAGGAGACCAGGAGACTAGGAGACCAGGAGACCAGGAGAGTAGGAGACCAGGAGACCAGGAGAGTAGGAGACCAGGAGACTAGGAGACCAGGAGACCAGGAGACCAGGAGACCAGGAGACTAGGAGAACAGGAGACTAGGAAACCAGGAGAGTAGGAGACCAGGAGACTAGGAGACCAGGAGACCAGGAGACTAGGAGACTAGGAAACCAGGAGACCAGGAGACCAGGAGACCAGGAGACCAGGAGACAGGAGACCAGGAGACCAGGAGACCAGGGGACAGTGCTGGATGCTCAGGACCCAGTGTTATTGCAGCTAATTGATCTGCTTGTTATATTAATGAGTTGTTAAGTCATTAAATATTGATCTGCTTCTTCTTATTGTTTTAGTTGCTGCTGTTTGTTGTTGTTGTTGCTTTCCCTCTCTCTTCTCTCTGTGCTGAGATAGATAGATAGATAGATAGATAGATAGATAGATAGATAGATAGATAGATAGATAGATAGATAGATAGATAGACCCCCCCCTGAGACTTGACAGAGCCCCCACCAGCCAGGACGAGGCAGCTCTGAGCCAATCACAGCGCAACAGCGCCTCAAGCCCCGCCCCCACTGGCACGGTGCGCCCTCTCCTCCGGCCTGAAGATAGAGACTCCTCTTCCTCGTCCCATCAGCCTCCTCGTCCTCGTTGGCTCCAAACGCTGACAGTTCTGAGGTAATTTAGAGATGCTGGAGATACGGACGAGGTGGCGCCTTGACCTCTTGAACAGGCGGCCGTAAATGGAGGCCGGTTGGAGGCCGGTTGGAGGCCGGTTGGAGGCTCGGGATCAGAGACGAGGAGGATAAATGAGAGAGCTAATCACAACCCCTCACGGTTGGACATGTGTACTCTATTACTCTGGATGGTGCATTCACGGCCCGGTCGAGGCTCTGTCTCTGGGGGAACATGGTAGAAACATGGAGGACAGAACAAGACGCGCTCTGAAAAACATCTGTGTCTGTGTTCATGTCTTCAGTTTCAAGCTCATTTTTTAAGCAGTGTCAGGCCTTTGTTTGCTCCATATCAGCACATCATTATCATAGCATTGTCATATTGTCTATTGGATTTTTCTTGTTATGTTTTTTATGTTCCTTTCTGATTTTTATTGCTTATTATTTACAGTCACTTGTGGCCTGGAGCGACCTGAGCTGGGAGCAGCAGACTGAACCGTGTCTGACGTCTGGACCACGTCTCGCTCCATGTTTCTTTTTGTCTCACTCATGTTCATCCACTAACATTTACTTTCTTTGACTTTATTTGAGTTGTGAACATTAGAGTCTAAGCTTTGAGAAACTGTTGAAAATGACCAACATTGCCATGTTCTGTGTATCACATTCTGTTTTTATAGAGGATCATACCTAATTTGTTTGGTCTGATTGACTGTAATGAGAGAGATGTGTCACGCTGATCTGACATCTGCACAATTATCTATCTGAAGTCGACCTCAGAGAAGTTCTTGTATTTTAGCTCCTTTTATTCCTGGTTTTAAATGTGTGGAGCAGAGCGTGATGGTGATTAGCTCTAAAAGGTCATTGAGAATAGCTTTCAGGAAGCATGTGATGAAACCTGGTCCAACGTCTCAAAGTGGTGTAC
>CM055194.1:26044363-26139363 GCA_029224185.1 Karalla daura
TGTCTTTGCATCCTGTGGCTCTGCTCTCAGCTGATCTCAGATCAGCGGCTGCTCGGTTCTGGGTGTCAAGATGTGGCTGGGCCTCTCAGCTAAAGTTCAGACTGGCTGTTTTATTGACGTTACACGACATGAAGACACAGAGCGACAGAGTCACAGACGTATCCAAAATATATGAACAGGTCTGATCATTTCTGTGGGTCAGTGGTCAGTGGTCAGTGGTCTTTCTTCCAGTTGTGAACAGGTCAACACAAGTTGTGAGGGTATCTTCTTGAACCAGACAGGATCTGGATCTAAACAGCTGCTTTACAACAGCCGTTCAATCAGGAGGCACATACAGCATTCTCAAGCCGTGTCAGAACCTCGTAACATGCCCACACTATGTTTTCTTTTCTTTTCCCTCCATCCCTCCCTCCCTCTCTGCTCCTTCACCTTCAAGTCCTGCAGAGCGACAATCCTGGGAATGAGTCAGGCTGCTGTCTGACTGGCCCAGGACACAACCAGGATCCAGTGTGAGAGCGAGAACCGTCCTTACTCTGTTTTCACTGTGCTCCAGATCCTGATTCCTGTAGGAGCACATGTTCACACTAATGTCACCTTGTGTGAGCGGCGCTCCCCCCAGACAAACAGCCGCCTCATACTGGATGCTGCTGGGGGCGCCGGGCCAGCGGCAGCAGCATAGCATCAGCTCGTCGACCAATGGCGTCGCAGCCTGTCCAGCATGATGTACGCGGCGGCGCCGTATCTCCCGCTGCAGAGCTCAGATTGTTTGATATTTTTATTAACACGTCCTCAATCATAAATCACCGGGAAGTGAGGCCGATCCCTCCTCTCTGCCCCGCATCAGATTACAGGAGGAAGACAAAGTTATCGGAGGCGTCGCCACGCATCCACCGCCGCCACCGCCACTTCCTCCTCGCTCACACACCTTCACAGACTCACATGCACTTTGGGCTCCAACATCAGAGCGAAGCTGAATATGATATACATAATGGTATGGAAATGATGTGGAGCGTAAGCCGCAGAACGTGTCCTTCACGTGTTTATCACACTCAGACAAAACGCCGTCGACAGCGCTCGGCACTTCCTGCTCCGTCAGGATCTGATGTCACGTCTCTTTAAATGAGCTCGCTGCACGTCATCTCACGTTAGGGAGCATCTGGAGGAGATGGTATCTGCTGGGAGAGAGAGGACGTATGAGCGCATTGTTTAAGCACAATACTGAGGCCATTAGCATCACAATAAGAGAACACGCTCTCCCTCTTCCTCCCTCTTCCTCTCTCTCTGCCTCTTGTCCTCTGACTTAGCTCCGGCCCAGTTCTTTCTTCAGCCACTCACATCTCTATGATGTTGAGTGTGTGTGTGTGTGTGTGTGTGTGTGTGTGTGTGTATGTGTGTGTGTGTGTGTGTGTGTGTGTGTGTGTGTGTGTGTGTGTGTGTGTGTGTGTGTGTGTGTGTGTGTGTGTGTGTGTGTGTGTGTGTGTGTGTGTGTGTGTGTGTTCAGACCTGTCAGGCTCTTTTAAAGGCAGCGGATGCTATGTGTAATTCCTTTAACATGCGGCCGTGCAGATATCCTTATCATTGTAGTAATGGCGTGTTCATGCCACCCTGCATCCCGGGACATCGTGGAGGCAGCTGGTAATTCATTTAATTTATTCAGGCCGAGCGGCGGCAGATCGGAGCACGCTGACCGAACGTTCTCCAGACTCCGTCCCTCAGAGGTCGACTCAGGGTCGAGAGCGATTCTCTCACAGAGGACATCCATCCTGACCAGCACTGCAGCCACATCTGGAGTAGTCAATGGAGAATCTGCAGCTGTAGGAGACTGTAGGATGGAGTTCAAAAAGAAGCTATGAGATGTTGGTTTCACCAGAAATCCCATAATAACCCTGGTACCATGTGGTCCTGCTCCATCCTATAATAACCCTGGTACCATGTGTTCCTGCTCCATCCCATAATAACCCTGGTACCATGTGGTCCTGCTCCATCCCATAATAACCCTGGTACCATGTGGTCCTGCTCCATCCCATAATAACCCTGGTACCATGTGTTCCTGCTCCATCCCATAATAACCCTGGTACCATGTGGTCCTGCTCCATCCCATAATAACCCTGGTACCATGTGGTCCTGCTCCATCCCATAATAACCCTGGTACCATGTGGTCCTGCTCCATCCCATAATAACCCTGGTACCATGTGGTCCTGCTCCATCCCATAATAACCCTGAACAAAGTGAACAAAGTGTTTCCATCACACTTTGAGATCAGCTTCTAGATGGACACGTGTGGAGGAGCAGCTCAGGAGAGGAGCTGTGTTGGAGACGTCTGAGAGGTTCTCATGGAGCTGTATCTCCAGGCTGGTCCAGATGTTCAGGTTTTACACAGTCCTGATGGGAACACATCTTGGGCCAGCTCTCATACATTCAGGGTTCTTCTGATGGCACAAACACTGAACCATAAATGTGATGTTCATCTATCTCTGGTTTACAGAAAGCTAAATCCCATCCTGCTTCAGAGCAGATTCTGGCCTAAACACATTTATTTGATATTCATGTGCAACTGACACTAGACTGGAGCAGATCAGTGCTGCGGTCCAGAGCTGCATGAAGCATCTCCATGTCATCTTTCAGTAGAATGTGACTGAGCAGCCGCGTCATTGGTTCCCCGCTCACACAGCTCGACGTGTGAACACACACTGGTGTCAGATTGAAGCCGAGCCAAGGCCTTTGTGAAGCGGAGCTCATTAGACGAGTCCACCTCATAATGAGTGTCCGGACCCATCAGGAGAGATAACCCTCCCGCTCAGCGCGGACTGGGATCCAGTGGAGCTCACCCGCCGAGCCGCGACCACATGTGCACCAGGAATTTGCTTTGAAGCAACAACACACAGATTTGAATCAGCGCCTTCGAGTGCCAAGTGTCCCGGGCTGAGAGTGACAGGGGATCTGCTTTAGAGGAGGATACCTGTTGAGGGGGATTAAACCAAATACAGATGGTGTTTACATACTAAACCAACAAAGGAGACGCTGTTGTGACACCAGTAGACGCAGACGACGGAGAGCCACTTGAGCTCTGCTGAACCTCGACAGTCTGCTCCCTCCAGAGATGCTCAGCAGCTCTAACGTCAGCTCCTCATCCCGGAGAAACTGCACATTTTTAACTCAGCCAAATAAATGTGTGAATGAGTGTGACTGCACTTCTAGAAAGAGAACAAGCTGAATCACCTGATCATTACTGAGAGTGGAGGAGAGACAGCCAATCAGAGGAAAGCCTACCTGTACCCGTGGTTGCCACATCATCATGGAAGGTCTCCACATCTGTACAGGATAAGGATGAATAATTCAACTAGTCGAGGTCCAATGACACAAGTTACATTACTAAGATTCTAAGATGTAGAGCCTCACTGGTCCAGGTCATCCCCATCCACAGTTAGTATACAACAGAACAGAATAGAACTGAATAGGACAGACTAAGATGAAATAGAAATGAATAGAACAGAATAGAATAGAATAGGTCGAGTCGAGGCAATGAATATGTTGATGTTTTTGCTGGAAGTGCAAAATTGCATATTTTGTGTTTTGCTGCACATTGGGAAAACTGGGAATACATTTCAGATTTTAATATGACGTACGATATGTCATTACCCACATTAAGTGTAGATGTAGAGTGATCCACTCTGGTGCAGCTAAAGGGGCGGAGCCAAGAGTCACCTGACACTGAGGTGAGAGGGAGGAGGAGGGACCTGTCAAAATTAAACTCTGCACTTCCCTCAGAAGACATGAGAAAGGATCTCCTTCTCGTTGTTTTGCTGAAGAGTCTCAATAAACAAAGAACGACTGAGTGTAAACAAAACAGAGAGCCAGACCTCGCTATTTATTGTTGTCAACACTTTGGGAAAAACTCAACAAGGCTTTAGCTCAACATTCACATTCACGTGTGTGTGTGTGTGTGTGTGTGTGTGTGTGTGTGTGTGTGTGCGTGTGTGTGTGTGTGTATGTGTGTGTGTGTGTGTGTGTGTGTGTATGCTGGGGAACACACTACTGATGTTCTGCAAACATGTCAGAAAACACAGATACTTGGTGAATTAAGGGAACTGTTGTCCTTTGTTTTGCTGTTGTATTGACCTGAATTAATCACTCAGAATTGCAGTAAATGTCCAAGACAACACACACACACACACACACACACACACACACACACACACACACACACACACACACACACACACAGATGTGTGTAAGAGGTTGTATGTAAGAAGGTGCAGGGTCAACATCACCCTAAAACTTCACCTTCTTTTATAGAGAAGAAAACCATGATGTGGTGGACAGTCGACAGTGGTTTTGGGAGCGTGCAGTTCAACAGTGAGATCCTCAGAAGCGTCCGTGTTCCCGCCCACTCACAAACACTGCTTGCCTCCATTTTCTGTCTACGGGCGAGTCAGTAATCATCTCACGCAAACGTCCGTTGATGCGTGCGTCAGTGTCTCATCTGCTCCACAAACACTCTCTCCACAGTAATCAGAGCTGTTAGGTGTAAGAACATAATCCGCAGACGATATGATGCTAATACAAGACGAGGGCTACTTGTTGGCACCTCGTGTGTCTCTGAGATAATGGTTTGTGTTTTTAGAGCGGCAGCAGAGTCTCACTGGGAAGCTTTCCTCTCATTTCTGAGGCGACAGCGGGACAGATGCCGCTCTCGCCCCCGCCATCCTCACCACTTCACAGGCTATTCAATTAGCAGAAGAATCATGGGAGATGGAGCCATAATGGAGCTGATGAGATGCACAAGGACAGGTGACACTAATCAGAGCGGCGCCCCATTGTCTCTGTGTGGACATCATTATGGAAAAAGAATCATTTCATTTTTTTCCCTTCTCTGCTCCTGAACACACACGCATGCTGCGTGTTTTCTCTTCCTTAAGATCAATTTGCAGTGGGTGAGAATAGATCCTCTCCATTCAGACCAAAACAAGAACATTTCACACATCAAAATTAGGTTTTAAAGTGCAAGATCTCATAAACGCCACACTGGCAAACTGATTTGATCTCTAGTGGCTGTGACAAACGTCCGATTTGTTTGAGGTTCTTGTCATCATCAGAAGTGGAGGAGACGTCCGTCCTTCAGCTGCTCCTCCTTCAGCTGCTCCTCCTTCAGCTGCTCCTCCTTCCTGTGGTCCAGGCCTGGAGCGGCACAGTGCTCCCAGCGCTCCGGACCTGCTCTGTCCTCTCCGGGGCCTCGGGGCCGGACGGTGAAGGCGCTCTGCTCAGCCTCACGGTAACGACTGCTGAGGAAGCTCCACACACACCTGGGACACACACACACACACACACACACACACACACACACACACACACACACACACATGCACACACAGGAAGTAACTGTTAGATTCTGCATCAAAAGTGGAAATCAGGAAATACTTAAATTTTCATTTTTTAAATTTAAGTGACTAATCAGGTTAAAAGGTTTTCAACTCCTGAGACATCATCGTGTCTTCATTCATAGAGAAACCTCAGATTTAAAAGCAGCTAAAAAACGTGAATCTATGCAGAGATGTAGCCCCCCCCCATACACACACTTTGATCCTGACGCTGTAGGTTGCAGATCCTTTGTTTCAAGACCCCTGCCAATGCTATAGGCTATAGCATACATGCAAATGTACTTAGAGCTCAGAGTTAGCTCAGAGTTAGCTTGTTGTTAGCATAGCACTCGCCCAGGTGTTTCTTTGGGGAACGGTGGTGTTGGTAAATTAAAGCACTGATAAGTTTGGGTGAAAGGTTAACAGGTAAACTTGTTCAGAGACATGAAGGTGACTCAAGCTTCACCAGGCACCATGTGACCCCCCCACTCGCTGAAATCTTCCAGGGGGAGCTGTCTGACTGTAGCAGGTGTGATATTACACTGCATTACAGCACAGAGTGAAGCAGTCACGTGAATGTGTTAGAACCCTCCCACTCAAACACCTCCCAGTGGGACCTGGCCCAGGAGCTGAGGATGGAGCCTCCTCTTCACCACCAGCGGAGCAGGAGGAGGATCCGGCTCCTGCACATCGACTCAGCATCACAACCTCAGTTCACACCGTAATTGGCTGCAGAGGCAAATCGATTCCTCGCATCAGAATTGAAGCATTCAGCTTGTTTACAACATCTATCATTTGTTCTTATCAAGTGTGGTCAGAGCAATTTTCCCTGCTTTAATGTAGGTTTGATGGGACAATGAAAAGCTCAATTCTCAGAGAATTGGAAAACACATTTCTTGTGGTCGTGGTAACTAAACTGTCAACAGATAAGAGAGTCCATGGCATCAACTCCGGGGTAATTCATCTCAGCATTGCACCACTGTGTTTTCCTTTGGAGCTTCTTGGTTTAAGGCCTTTGCTCAAATGTCTCTCTCACACACACACACACACACACACACACACACACACACACACACACACACACACACACACACACACACACACACACACACAGGGGAGTTGTGCAGTTGGTGCTTCCAGAAGATGCAGATGTGAGGGTGTGAGGCCTGGTGAGCTGCTGAGCAGAAGGCTGATGCTCCTCTCGTCCTCTGCAGATCTGCAAACCGCAGTCGACAGTAGCGTGAGGTGAGAGAGCAGCCGAGGCCACTTTGGATCATGTCAGCGCTGGCGCTTCGACGCCATCTCCACAGTGTCCCCTGTCACCAATCACATCCTCTTAAACCACCCAGGGAGCTGGACCCCCAACACACACACACACACACACACACACACACACACACACACACACACACACACACACACACACACACACAGGCTGCCTTATCTGTCAATGCTGCTTAAATAATGTAATTAATGACTTAATTAACATTTCCATAATCTATTTTAATAAATCTAACACGGCATAATGAGAGTTTCTAACCTCCAGGCGATGGCATATAAAAATTCACAGTGCGGAGCGGCGCGGTCAGGCCACTCGCACCACGGCACTGGAGGAAGGAGCATATTGTGTGACGGCGACGAAAGGCAGATCAAGCCTGACAAACGTCATGTGACTCTGGGAATGTGTCCAATAGGAGAGCAGGAGGACAAAGAGGAGGAGGAGGACAAGGAGGAGGTAGAGGAGGTTGAGGAGGAGGAAAGCGAAGCGTCGAAATATGGAGGAGAAGCTTTTACTGTTTGATGATGAACAAATGACAGTGTCGAGTCTGTGTGTGTGTGTGTGTGTGTGTGTGTGTGTGTGTGTGTGTGTGTGTGTGTGTGTGTGTGTGTGTGGAGCACACAGTGTTTATGGTAATGAAGGAACATGAAGGTCAGACAGAGAGTGGAGCAGGTTGTGACACTTGTGAGAGACCAATTTGTGAGCGGTGTGGAATAAAAGTTCTCTTAAAAGCATAAAACGTTCAGCACTCATGTAAACGATTAAGACAATTAGCTCAACGTTAGGACTGGTTCAACTAAAGTGAAAAATCAGACAAAGTTAAACAGAAATGAAGGAGAAACTTTTTCCTAACATCTGGGTCTGATTCTATTATGTATTACGTTACACACATGAATGACAGGGAACTCACTGCACCTACACACAGACATGTGTCCAACATCTCTTCAGAATATTTAAGTTGTGGATATATTAGCAGACACATTCCTTCCTAATACTTTGATCCTCCATCTTTATGTCACTCTTGTTCTTTGTCTCTGTTGATCTGAGCTAATTGAAAATAAGAAACAAAATCAACTGAATGTGAATCCTCCTCCTGTCACCATGGCGACATGCAGCAGCATCACAGTGTGTGGGAGGGTGAGGGGCCTCTCCTCCCGGGTACCCCCTCCCTCAGGAACCCCCTCCCTCAGGAACCCCCTCCCTCAGGGACCCCCCCCCCCCCCTCCACACAGCCCCCAGGGTGAGACGTGAGGGAGATGTGCCCTGACAGGGGGCAGCAGGAGGCTGGCATGTCCCAGGCAGCAGCAGCCCCACGGGGCAGAGGCTGGGAGCCCCCCCACCACTAATGAGGGCACCCACCAACCTCCCCATTACACCAGTAATAACCCAGTTTAGTGCTGGGACAGATACCTCCAGTGGGGGCTCAACAGATGCACAAAGAACATCTCTTGCCCCTGAATGTTTGGATGAACATAGACCTATGAGCTCTGGTTCCCTCAGACTGTTCAACATCCTGTTAGAGGCTGTAGGAATGTTAAGCTCTGTTCCTGCTCAGATCTGGCTCCTTTCAGGCTGATCTGGCAACCACATATAGGCTGCACTCTGATTGGCTGCCCCTCACTGATGATTATAAATAGTCTGTCACAAATTAACAGAGCTTGCTAGGGATGGTTTGTGTCACATTTGCTGAAATTTCAAGGTGAAGGTGATGAAGTGATGATGAGACAGCTGTGGTCAGGAATAGAATAGTAATAGTTTAGTTAGTTTTAATAGTAATAGGAATAGTTTCTATTCAACAAAGCCAAGAACATAAACGTTTTTCATTCTAAATCATCTTTCAGATGAAAAGTGTCCTGAACTCTGTTATCAGAAGAAGATCACATTTGTGAGAACAGGCAATTTTCTGCAGTTTCTAGGTAACTTGATAGTAAAGTTAACAAGATAAACAAGATCTGCCACAAACACAAACACACTAGTTAGGTTGCATATTCTTCCTCTATACCTGCTAATTACAGATTTAAATATAGTTTGTGTGTCTTCAGGCTCCAACAGAATTCACAACCCTGCTAAGAGAAGGATGAATGTGTCCTCACTGTTTAATATGATGACTTTTATCTTGCTATTGGTATTCTTCCTTGTTGAGAGAACGTGATGAGAGAAGTACTTTCTGTCAGAATTAAAAGCAACAATTCAAGCATCGCAGAGGAAATATTTCAGTTGTGAAGCTTCGTCTCAAACCTGTGAGCAGCTTTCAGATTCCTGGATGTGAAGGAAGTGTTAGTACTTTAACAGTGTTTGCATGACAACGTTTCTGAACCTCCTTCAAGTCAAACAATGAAGAAATACCTGCAGCGCAGCTGAAGCTGCTGCATGTGCTGTAAACAAACCAATTTCCTGTCATAAAATTACTGCTCATTACGAGCGCAGAGAAGGGCTTCAACGACATAATGATGCAGAAGCACATTACCAGCGCAACCACATTTATTAATTACCACTTCACTAGCCACATTCCTGCAAATGCAGTTAATGGGGGAAAAAAGTTACGAGCCTTGTTGAGTTAATTACAAACAGCCTTCCTCGTTTGAGTTAAGACAAATACTAGAGGGAGGACAGATGTAGAACACAAAGCTTTAATTCTGCGCCTGGCACAGTTGAGGGTGTTGCAGAGTTACGTCACTTAAACTTCCAGCTTCACGTTTTACTAGAACGTTGTTTGCAGAGCAGCATTCGCCTGATTACGCTCAGTGGAGCCACATTCGCTGTTATTTATCCTCTCGCTGCTCAGGCTGGTACCTCCTCTTCAAAGTAATCAAGTGAGTATTTTTTCAGAAATTTACTGCCTGATTGAATTACTGCTTTAGGCAATTACAGATTACATAACCTGTATTTGTAATCTGATTACTGTGCCTGCCATATGTTGCTTTTTAATCACAGAGTAGATATTGTTTATGCCAGGAATCTAATGCATTATTTACAAGCGAGATGTTGATAAAAACAGACTGTTCATTTACTAATGGTTTACTGTACCGCAGGCATCATTCCAATTAGCAATTTCAAAATGGGAATGAAGACTAAGTGAAAACGGGATGGGGGAGGGGGGTGTTGGGGGGGGGGGGGGGGGGGGGGGGCATCATGATTTCCGAGATGATTATTTGACACCGTTTCTGCTTCTCAAACTCAAAAAATGTTGCTTGGACATATTGTTTGTCTTTTCCAGATGAGGTTGAGCATCACTGATCAGCTGATCATTGATCATCTGATCATTGATCATCTGATCATTGATCAGCTGATCAGACTGAGCTGGGGAAGCCTGGAGGTGAGCGAAACATCCACACCATGTAGCGAGTAGCCATCGCTCTTTACTTTACACTGCGTCTGTTTTCAGGACACTCACATTCACCCTCGCTCTCTGCTCACCGCCATCGTTTATCACACCGTTTTAAAAGGAACAGATCTAGGTTATTTCATGCTGATCTGGCAACCACACAGGCTTGACAATGGTTGGCTGTCTCGCCGGCCACTCACATGAAAGAACAAACCAGCAGCTGCTGCACCTGCAACATTTACTGTCCAGTACAAATGATGAGTAAAGATTCTAATTGTAATGCTAATTAGAAATTAGAACTTTAATTTCAAAAAAGTCACTTGGAGCCACATTTTAAACCCAACAGGAAGCTAGAACTTCTATCTCTATGTCTATTTCTACTTCTATTTCGACTTCTACCTCTATTTATATTTCTGCTGCTACTTCTATATCTATTTCTATATCTATTTCTATCTCTATTTCTGCCTGTATTTCTGATTGTATTTCTACTTGTAACGATAGTGGAGCCCCCCCCCCCCCCCCCCCCCCCCCCCCCTCACCTGAGCAGCAGGGTCTCTGACAGCAGGCCGAAGGCGGCAGCGGCCAGCCTGAAGTGTGTTGGAGGTTCGGGGTCAGTGAGAAGGTTCAGACGGTGGACCACGTAGGGCACCAGGCTGATGAGCAGCAGCGCTGAGACCAGCACGGCCCAGGTCTGCCAGCGGCCCAGCACCCAGCGCCACGGACACGTCCTCTGCAGCTGGTACTGGAGGAGAGCAGGTCAGAGGTCAGAGGTCAGAGGTCAGCAGCACACACTCCCTGACCTTTTTCTCCATCTGAGGCTGGAGTTCTCCACGTCTCAGTCTGGCAGAGGCTCAGTCTAGATCTAGATCTAGATCTGACCTGGTTCAGCACCCTCAAACATCTCTGTCGACGTCTGAGTCTCACTCTGCCTGGTTGGGGTCGAGGTATTGACGTTTCCATGGAAACACACTGATTATCACTGTTAGCATGTTAGCTGATAATTGGATTGAGCTCAACGCAGCGATGCAAACAGCATCACCTTTGTGCTCAACATTCCTTTGAAATGATGCTGGTAGAGGATCCAAGACCCTGTTCGCTGACTGCTGAGGTGTGAGAAGGTTTAGAGATGCAACAGCCAATGAAGACCATAACATACATCGATGTACAGATCCCAGGTTCTGGAGCTGCACCAGACACTAATAGATACATACAAATATATATTGATATATAAAACAGGCTGCAGCTGTGAGAACATGAGGCCTTATTCATGTCTAACATGAGTGAGGAAGAGGAGCTCTCTGCACATACAGGATACATGAGTTGGGCTGCATCCATTGGTCTGTTTGATTCAATACATTTTCAGCCCTGGTAAAGACACTGTGTGAGTCTGACAGGAGTCGGAGCAGAGTAGAACTGCTCTGAAGCAGCCATGACACCCTGCTGGTCAGCAGCAGCAGAACACGTTGGTCCTGCTCAGACATGGCAACCCCGGCCCGGGCATGGAGAGCAAACAAAGCCCCATTGTTGGAATGAGCTCGATAACACAACCTCACACCTGCTGCGAGCTCGGGATCCTCAGAACGCCTTCAGACACACTCACGCAGACAACACTCTCAACAAGAATCACATCATCACTTTCAGGTTTTCCTGAAGTGAAAATGACAAAAATTACAGCTTCTTAAAATCTTGACACATTTTTACAATATTTGTCAAAACAATTAGGAAGTGATTGTGTTGTGCGGCTCGCTCCGGCTGCTCTGCTCAGCTTACAAACCTCATGAGCAGCATTTGATGAGTGTCTGGAATTCATCTGCAAATGCACACTTGCCTCGTCCTCTTTCATGGCTGCTATTCATTAATTAGATTCTTTGTGCAGCTGAGCTATCCTCCATGTTTAAGGTTACATCAGGCCCCAGTAAGTGGCTGCCTGATAACAGAATGCATCCATCTTCATTACTCAGCCCTTTCTGTCCAGACTTGCTCCTCTGCAGCTCAGCTATGTCAGTGGCTTCTAAGCAGCTGATGCATTTCATTGCATTCAGATCTTGAACTTTTGCCTCCTTTGATTTTAGTCGCTCTGATTAAATTACTGGCTTGTGGTTTCCACTCGTATCAGGTTCTTTTGTGGTGGATTTCTCCTCCTCGAGGTGGAACAGCAGAGCAGCCGCATGAAACCCACACACCTCTCTGCTGTTTCCACATGACAGACGTTCTTTATGAGCGCTCGGTGTCAGATAAATGCTGCGGCCCAGTCATTAGTAATGTCAGATGTGTCGGGGCCATTGTTGCCCCACACATTGCTAAAACAGATTCTTCTTCACATGAATCTTTTCAAACAAAAGCTGTTTTTTTCTGGCTGCATTTTTAAACGAGCTGGAGCTGCAGACAGGGTTCACACTCAGGTCACAACACTTAAAAAACATTTAGATGAATCCGGAACATGGCAACTACATGGAATAATGCACAAATGATTCAATCCCAAATTAGAATTCTAATCAAATCACTGAATTAATCATACGTATAAATCACAGGCTTATGTTGAATTTCAACATCTTTTTGCATTTGGTTTCGTAATAGAAACCAGGCTCTTGTGTTTCTCTGCAGGCGCAAAAGCTATTAGAGAGATGGAGAAATAGTGTATTCCATCCGTTTTGCCAAAGAAAGCTCAGACATTCAGATAAATGTCCTCACAAACCAAAACACATGTTTTCAATCTTAGAGGAAATATGAATAGATTCAACTCCCAAGGTAACAACAGAACAAATGTGTTGCCACACAGCGCAGCCTGCTTTTGTTATTTAGGAATGGAAGCTGATAACATAAGCTATTAAAAATGGAACTAAATGTGCTGGTCAGTCCTCAAGGTTTCAGGCCTGAAAGCAGTCGAGCATATTGTGGTGACAAACCTGGAGAGACATTTAAATGATGCTCGTCCGCGTCCATCCATCACAGCCCGCTGCACCAAGGCCGCTGCGGAGCAGGTTAAAAGCTGCGCTCCGTGTTTATTTGTTTCCTCGCTCACATTAAGTAGCAGAGCGGAGGTGAGAGACGCTGAGACGGAGCTTCACATCTGTCTCAGCTCCACGTGACTCTCATGGAATGTGAACCGGGTTTCACTGTTTTGGAGGTTTGAGGTTCAGGAGAAAAGGAGACACAGACATGTTTATTCCTTGACAGAGAAGATGATAAAAGACACACACACACACACACACACACACACACACACACACACACACACACACACACAATCCCTTTAAGAACTCATCAGGAATTACGTTTCCACTGCACTGCATCTTCAGGTCCAAAACCTCCAACTGAACAAGTCGCCACACGATACATTAACCACTGCTTAAAAATCACAGTGTGTTAATTACATCCTGATGTTTTATGACTATGACCTTTAAACACTAAACCAATCAATCAATACAAGAGGGAGGAAGCCTATTGGGAATATTTAGATCCACAGATTCTGAAAGTAGGGCACTATTTATCCAAACACAATCATTAATAGTCGGACACTCAACCCAAATACATTTTCTGCATATTTTCCACATTATTCTCTCTCTATCTCACTCTGTCTCTCTCTCTCTGTCTCTCTCTCTGTCTCACTCTGTCTCTCTCTCTGTCTCTCTCTCTCTCTGTCTTACTCTGTCTCTCTCTCTCTCTCTCTGTCTCTCTCTCTCTCTCTCTCTCTCTCTCACTCTGTCTCTCTCTCTGTCTCTCTCTCTCTCTGTCTCACTCTGTCTCTCTCTCTGTCTCTCTGTCTCTCTGTCTCTCTGTCTCTCTCTCTCTCTCTCTGTCCAGTGCTCACATGCAATTCATTAACAAGAGATGTCACAAAGGGAACAAAGGAACAAACACATTATCTATCTATCTATCTATCTATCTATCTATCTATCTATCTATCTATCTATCTATCTATCTATCTATCTATCTATCTATCTATCTATCTATCTATCTATCTATCTATCTATCTATCTATCTATCTATCTATCTATCTATCTATCTATCTATCTATCTATCTATCTATCTATCTATCTATCTATCTATCTATCTATCTATCTATCTATCTATCTATAAAGTTACGGCCAGGCGGTTAGAGGTTAACATATAGTTTACAGTGTTGAATTCCAGGAAACACACAGCACTTTAACATTTTTAGAAATTAAACTTTTCACTCCATGTTGTTCTTTGAGGGACAGAAGTGGACGTCTGGACGTTTCTCACTCAACATCACATTAACTAGATAACTGAATAACCAAGGCTGGACAGACTCAGTCTCAGCTGCTTCTGGGAACCTGGCAGTGCTGCTTCACGCTTCTACTACAAGTGTGATGGTAGAGCGACGTCAGAAATGACAGGACTGTGACCTTTCACCTCGTCATCAGCATGTTTGCAAAAAGCTGCAGCTGAGCATGTACCTGGAGCAGGAAGGTGAACAGCTCTGACAGATTCATGGATTTGTTAGCTAAACTCAGTGTTAGTTAGCTCTAACTAGCTGTTATCTGCGTATTGACAAACGTTACTGTGAGAGGGGGCGCAGCCAACACGACGCTCCACTACAGTCTATTAACTTATTGAGATTAAAAGGCTGAAGACACCCCCCCAAACACCCCCCGACCCCCCACCCCCACCCCCACCCACACACACACACACACACACACCCACACACACACCCACACACACACACACACACACACCTCCAAGCAGAAAGGTGATTGATGAGCGGCATCAGGACGCTGGGAGTCTCTGCTCTCATTAGACCCCTGGTGCATCAACACACACACACACACACACACACACACACACACACACACACTCACTGGGAGAACAGGACACATCCAACTTCTGAGAAGAAAAGAACTCACACTAAAATATTTACCTCGTACATTAATCTCTGGGAAATTAATTTGCCATTATACTTTCTGCCTCTCTGGGTTTTCCAACACTTCGACGTGTGGTTTCCACTCCCTGCTCTCCACGCTCTGCAAGCTTCCTCTCCTGGTGGGAAGTTAATATCCCTGAGGGGGCAGTGTTTGGAGATCCTCTGGGGGGGTTATATGTGTGAACTTCCCTAAATCAGACGGGCTCAGTTGTATCAAGTGCAGCACATTATTATATCAGCAGACTGAGTGGGGTCTGTTCTGCTCACTAAATAACCTCATTGTCTCCAAGACAATAACCAAGATAAAGCTGGCAGCATCGTGTTCATCTGCAGACGCAAACAACATGCCTTCCATCCAACCATCGTTAAAATCATCACATAAAAGCTCTGTCAGCTGCTTTAGCAACACGCGCTACGGAGTCATGCAACACACATCAGTGTGTGCTCCTTGTGGCCTGAGATGTTTGTCACTGAAGGAGACTGAGGCTAGCTGGATGGAGCGGTCCTCTGTTCTCTGGTAACATAGAAGCTATGAGCTCTGGTTCCATCAGAGCTCGTAGCTTTAAGCACATGAGTGTCTGTGGGTAGGAAAGACAGAATTCATTGTGTGAAACAGAGAGAGAGAGAAACAGAGACGGGGGGGGGGTCTGTGAAGGGTGGGGCTCTGGTCATCTGCCATGGGATAAGATATCCTGACAAGGCAATCAGAGAGAAACAAATTCTGCAGCCACGCGGGTTCAACTCTCTCGTTCTTCACCCTGATGAGCTTTTGAAAAATGGAGTGTGGTTGAAATTGGTTTTGTATGAGAGGCTTCAGATCTGTCTCTCGTCAGGATTATTGCCACCTGTCTTCATTGGCTGCAAAGGTCTGTTAATGAATCTGCGGCTGCTGCTCGGTGGCCGGAGAGGACGACGTCCCCGGCTCCAAACAAACAGCGCGTCCTGCAGGACCAGGCTGCTGCATCACTCCTTATCAGAACCATTAACATACTACATCATGTCCTTCCTTTCTAATTTCATGAGTGAAGCTCTTTAATTGGATATTTAATTTAATTTAGTTAATGAAAGTCCTGGGAAATGTTGTTTGAGGGACAGCGATATCTGTTGTGATCAATGGAGCTGCAAATAGAGCTCTCCAGAGATGCTCCCTCACTGCCTCCTGACACTGGATCAGCCTCATGCAGAATCTTCATAAATATAAAAATGCTGCAGAAATGACTGCTTGCTAATGTGGAGACGCAGGCGGAGCTGCACGGTGGAACGTGTCGGCTGGTATCAGTAAATGAAGTGGAAGCGTGCAGTTAAGAGCAGCAGCATGTGATCCAGCATTGATTAATTGGACATGGATAGATTAATATGCCACTGGATACTCATGCCAAGCTCATCAGAGTAAAAGTGTTATCACACAGCCATCAGCTGTGCTGCTATAAATGAGCAGAGGGATTGACTTGGCTGGGAAACAGAGCGGAGACGTGCAGGGCTCCACCAGGTGCGTCCAGCGTGAACACATGAGGAGGATGTGTTCTGCTGCGTGACGCCATGAAGGCCTGGCCCTCAAACACTCTCACCCTCGGTCTGCTCTCTGCCTGGACGTTGGTTCTGTTTCTGTTCAGTCCCGTTCATTTTTCTTTTCAGATCCCTAACAATGTTATCTCTCCAGATGATGCACACACATTCACCTCTGTCTGCTGCACCTCAAACAGGAAGGTTTTCAAGGTGTGATCTGACCTGATATCACTGCTTCACGTCAGGAAACAGCTCGGATGCTCTCTCTAGTCACTCACTCTCTCTCGCTCTAGTCACTATATTGCAAATTAAAAACAAAAACCAAAACCGAAACTCTGAGTGTGTAAGGGTAAACAACATAAAACAGGAAAATATAAAATACAACACATGTATATCTCAGGGCAGATGCTGTTTGATCCTCCATGTTTGTTCGACTCTAAAGTTTGATGCGTTCAGGCTTCGATACGTCATCAGGCATAAAGTGAAGAAAGAAATAAGGAAAGAAAGCTTTTCAAGGTTGGTAATGATGTCAAAATGTAACAGTGTGTCCCCAGCTTCAGCTTTGTTCTATCTGATTACTTTGTGCTGGACCAAATGAGACGTATGTAATTACTAGTGCTATTCTTAGTGAGTGGCTGAATGAAGGGGCGGCCACAGGCAGGTTCCCAACAGCAAGGGTGAAGAGAGCATCAGCAGCCCTGGGAGGAGCTGGAGGAGCTGCTGGAGGAGCTGGGCTCAGTGAGGAGGCGCCTCCTGCAGGAGGCGCAGAGCCTGCCCAGAGCCCCCCACACGGTGGCTGGGCCGGCCTGCGAGGCCGTGCAGGTGCAGCCAGGTTCCTGCACGCTCTGCAGCGCTGCACAAGTCTGAACAAAGAAAATCAGCAGATAGTTCATTACACGTTTCCCGCTGAACGCGCGCCACCCTCCTCTTAATCAACAGCACTTTTACATATGTTTGATTAAAGCAAAAATGAGCTGTTGTTTCTCCAAGGACACGGTTTCATGTGCAGAACAGTTCTTCATTCAGCAGATGCTTGTGCACAGAGCAGAGTGGACGCCGCCCACAGGTATAATCAACCAGAAAATTAATAACCATTCTGCAGGACTACAATAAATCATTACGCTTTGGACAATTAATAATGGAGGCGAAGCTCGGGACGTCTGATTACAATAGTTATGATGCATATCATCAAGGTTTAAATTTAACACTGCACAATGGAATTTCAGAGCCCAATACACATTAGTGATGTTTAAAGTTGGCAGCGGGGCGTGTGAGGTGGATGCATCTCCATCAACACTCTGACCAAACTGCCATTAGAAAAATCACAGTGCAGGACTTTTCCTCCTCAACGAGTGATTAAAGGAAGAAAGTTATAACAAAATGCTTTGGAGTGTTTCATCTGACTCTTTCTGCAGGTGTGAGCACATTAGGTTTGGAGAACTGAACTCTGTCAGTCCACCTGGAAAGAGAGAAACTGAGTACAGTTCACGTTAGTGTGAATCCTGGAGTTTGGCTGTGTGCACATTGTTCTCCAGGCTCAGTTGGAACAAACCTGGCGGACGTGGATCCAGGAATAAATGACTCCTGTTGTCTGATCCAACACCAAGAGACACCCTGTTGTTTATCGGTTGTAAATCTTTTAAAATAGATGTTTTGCTCTTCAGTGTGGTAGAACCTAATATCTCTCATTAATATTGCTTGGTTATTTTCTTTCGTTTTGTCACTGTGTCACTATTTTTGTTCCATAAAGTTTGACGTCATCATGTTTGTTGATGATATTGTTGTTTACATGTCATTAACTGAACAAGTGAACTAAAAGCTTTGTTTGCTCAAACAGAGAAAATCAATCATATTTTATTCAACTTAGAACTAAAAGGGTCAAATTGAGACAAAAAGTTGAAAAAATGACAATTTAATATAGATAACTGGTGGTAATGTGCTGTTACTGACGTTACTGGTAACTACACAAGTCAAACAGAACTTCTCCCAGAGCTGAGCAGTGAACAGGTGAAAGTGCTTCTCTGTGGGTAGTGGAACGTCATCCTCTCAGGTATGAGGATGTGCTCAGCTACTTTTGTCATGTCGTCATAACTCAGGTTTGTAGAAACTGTTCTGAGGTGAAGTCAAAGCGGAGGCAGAGTAAACAGCAGCTGAGAGCTCCGTCCCCTCGGCTGGAGGTGGAGGAGGATCAGGGAGACGCACTTGGCCCGGCCTGACTCACACTCTGGAAGCAGAGTAATCTCCAGGCACTTTCACTTAGGAGGCAGCTTGATGATCCAGGCCTGTGATTTATTCATCTTAGACACGTTGCGAGGCTGTAAGAATTTGTCAAGTTAGAATCCTAATTAAAACTGTTAATCACAGATTCCTGTTTGTTCAGCACTCGAGTGAAATGAAAAATGTGATCAAATTATTCATCGCTCCCTTTCAGACAGGTAAGGCAGCACAGCCCCCAGCCTCACCGCCGCTAAGGGCTTTTTCTTCTTCTGCTTCTCTGGGGGTAGATGAAGGCAGATGAAGGCCCCGACTTTTTAAATCATTTGGTACGCGTACAAAATTTAAGACGACATTAAGAATTTCACCATTTTATCAGGCTGCGTTTATCTATTTATGTAGAGCTGCACAAGTTTAGACTTCCATGGTCAGAACAGCTCATAGCAAGAGAAACAGATGGATGGATGGATGGATGGATGGATGGATGGATGAGTGGATGGATGGATGGATGGATGTATGGATGGATGAGTGGATGGATGGATGGATGGATGGATGAGTGGATGGGTGGATGGATGAGTGGATGAGTGGATGGATGGATGGATGGATGGATGGATGAGTGGATGGGTGGATGGATGAGTGGATGGATGGATGGATGAGTGGATGGATGGATGGATGGATGGATGGATGAGTGGATGGATGGATGGATGAGTGGATGGATGGATGGATGGATGGATGTATGGATGGATGAGTGGATGGGTGGATGGATGAGTGGATGAGTGGATGGATGGATGGATGGATGGATGGATGAGTGGATGAGTGGATGGATGGATGGATGGATGGATGGATGGATGATGGATGGATGAGTGGATGGATGGATGGATGGATGGATGGATGGATGAGTGGATGGGTGGATGGATGAGTGGATGAGTGGATGGGTGGATGGATGGATGTATGGATGGATGAGTGGATGGGTGGATGGATGAGTGGATGAGTGGATGGGTGGATGGATGAGTGGATGAGTGGATGAGTGGATGGATGGATGGATGGATGGATGGATGGATGGATGGATGGATGGATGGATGGATGAGTGGATGGATGGATGGATGAGTGGATGGATGGATGGATGGATGGATGTATGGATGGATGAGTGGATGGGTGGATGGATGAGTGGATGAGTGGATGGATGGATGGATGGATGGATGAGTGGATGAGTGGATGAGTGGATGGATGGATGGATGGATGGATGGATGGATGGATGGATGGATGGATGAGTGGATGGATGGATGGATGGATGGATGGATGGATGAGTGGATGGGTGGATGGATGAGTGGATGAGTGGATGGGTGGATGGATGGATGTATGGATGGATGAGTGGATGGGTGGATGGATGAGTGGATGGGTGGATGGATGAGTGGATGAGTGGATGAGTGGATGGATGGATGGATGGATGGATGGATGGATGGATGGATGGATGGATGAGTGGATGGATGGATGAGTGGATGGATGGATGGATGGATGGATGGATGGATGGATGGATGGATGAGTAGATGAGTGGATGGATGGATGAGTGGATGGATGGATGGATGGATGGATGGATGGATGGATGGATAGATGGATGGATGGGTGGATGAGTGGATGAGTGGATGAGTGGATGATTGGATAGATAGATAGATAGATAGATAGATAGATAGATAGATAGATAGATAGATAGATAGATAGATAGATAGATAGATAGATAGATAGATAGATAGATAGATCTATCACGACCTGACACCTGCCTGTTTCACCATAGAAACAGAGCATGTAGAGCTGAGGATGGCGGTTCGTGTCCGGCAGGGCCCCTGGGGCCCCGTGCTGCTGCTGATAAGGAGCAGAGCATTACGTCAGGACGCGTCTGCAGCAGAAGCTGCAGGCTCCAGTGAAACTATGAGACGGCTCAGACTGACAGATCCAGGGTGAGTGCTGGGCACAGCTCAGTGCAGATAGAAGCAGCGAGACGTGAAACCAAATCCTCTGACCTCACGCTGTTTGACAGAGCAGCAGCAGGTTCACCTCTCCACAGTAAAGGCTTGTTTCAGCCACATGTTACGGGCGGAGCAGCTTCAGCCCCTCGTAGCTCAGGGAGGCTGCGAGGACAGCACAACATTCTGTTCTCACTCAGCTTTCGTACAAAAGAAGCTCCAAAATCTCATAGTCCAAATTTCACCTCCAAATTTCATAGTATTTCTTACAAATGTTTTGTCACAGCGCCCTGGTCATGTGACCGGTGCGCTCAGCGCTGGTTACTGACCAATATCATTTACATTATCTGCATTATGACTTTGAAAAATCACCAAAGCCTAGAGTGAAAGCTTATAAGCAATTCATATAGAAAAATGTTGACAAAAAAACAGACAAATCAACCCGTGCACGGACATCAGCCTGAAGGAATCCATCATGGTGGACGTGTAACCATGACATACATGTTCATTTAGTGAGAAATAGCACGCTAGTAAACATGAACACATGCTGTTTGTAGTGCTAGTTTAGTGGAGATTCCTGCGCCTCTGCTCTGAGAATGAGTAAATGTAGAGGTTCGTCAACAAATAGCACAACTTTATTTGTATATGTGTCCGTGACAAACAGTGAAACAGAGAGCTTCTCCATGAGGATCTAGAGCTCATAGACACTCACTGAAAATGATAATGGACATAGATGTTGACTGGGGACTGATCCCAGACACAACACATGCATGGGGAGAATTTCATCAGTCAGATGGAGCAAACTAAGTTAGAACCGGAGAGTGTAGCAACCATGGATGTATAATGAGAACTGGATAGGGTGCCGGCCGATTTCCTCCAGTGGCCAACCCTGGTATTGCAACAGAAATCCCATTGGGCTCAAAAAGTTTTTTCCCCATAGACGGCAATAGTAAAAGAGACGGCTGTAAAACTGTTGACAGGACGCCCTCAGCTGCAGACATAGATCATTACTGATCTCTGCATTACATAGTTTTAATTCATGGACTTTTCATTTATCAAAAAAAATTTGAATGGGAGAAAAGTCACTAAAAAGTTTCACAGCACAGTGTAACGTCACAGCAGTTCACATGCACTCTCAAAGCGCATGCGTGTCGTCTCGCTGCGCTTTCTCCCCGTGCTTCTCCTGAACGCGGATTGGTTCATGGTCCCGTGTTGCTGATGGTAGTGACTCTACTAGCTCTAGCTCTACTCTTTACTTGATATTCTTTACAAGTCGTATGCGCCAGTGAGCAGGGTTACATAGGAATGAATGGGCCGCCATGTTTGGTCCGGTATCCAGTTATTATTATACATCCATGGTAGCTACTGGAGCGTTCGGTTGCTATGGACGCTCTAACTTTCGGTTCCGGTTAGCCCCGTCTGATGGTGACACAGAGAGAGCGCCATCTACTGGACAGGAGCTGCCATGTCACCCTTGGCCTGTGGCAGTTGTCATGTTTGTGGCCATCTCAGACACTTCCAGAGGTAGTAGGAGACTGAAACCGCATGCTGGATGTTCTTGACGTCCGGATGAATGTTGTAAAATTTTAGCCTCTTAGCTCAAAGTGTTGAGGAGATATTAAAGAAATAACATTTAAGGGTCATATTCACAAATCAGGTGCTCTATAAGCTATAGCCAACTAGACCATCAGATTCTGGAGGAGATCCCAGAGCAGATCTCTTTCTAAAGGTGCTGTGAATCTGAGGATTTAGTGTGTTGAAGGGGGCCTGGACGAGCAGATATGTGTTGTTTGGTCCTCATCGCAGCCAGACTTTTTGAAGGGTGGGGCTTTGAACATTCACCATTTCCCACCTCTGAGGGCTCGCCACGGTCACAAAAATTGACCGAATGGCCTGAAACTCAATCTGCAGACCCCATGGGGGACCTGGAACAGACCTCCTGAGCCCCGCCTCCATAGACCCTTGGGGAAGCAAGGTTGCTCTAGGAAGGCGCTATCAACATGGAGGCAGCAAATCCTAATGCAAGACTTCTGACAAGCAACATAGTCAAAAACCAGGTGGAAACTTCAAGGGGAAGGTATTTCTCTCTCCCCTCCTCCCTTCTGACTCAGGCACATGAGCACTACAAAACAAAATGGTGGAGCACATGAGTGTGTATTGCAAATTAAATTGTAATTTCATTTCCAGGTAAGGCTTTCATCAGGGTTAAGAAAACCTCTTTCTGGAAATGTGTTTCACCATGTATGTTTATTTATGTGACAATGTACGTCATCAATCATAAACACTCATTAGTACTAGTGTAAGACTGGACACTGCATAGTCGGCTTGTCATGTGCGGCGCAGCTATGACATCATATAAAAGTGCGGCGCGGTGGCTGCTGGGAGTTGGAGTTGTGTCAGAGGAAAAGCGTGAAACAAACGGTGGAGCGGACACCGACACAGTGTCTGTTCCTGAGTTTCTGTCATAAGTTCCAGGAGCCAGAAACCTTTGATGCTACATCAGCTTAGTGGCGACCCTGTCTGTCTGCGGTGACGCTCCCAGAGCAGACCAGAGCACTCCAGTAGTCTCTGTCAGCCTCCCACCACATCACCAGTGGCAAACAGGAGTAACGCTGTGGTCCGTGAATACCTTTATCTTGCTGGTCAACTGCTAGAGGAATAAGAATAAGATACAGTGAGACGTGTCAGACAGACAGACAGACAGACAGACAGACAGACAGACAGACAGACAGACAGACAGATAGACAGATAGACAGATAGATAGATAGATAGATAGATAGATAGATAGATAGATAGATAGATAGATAGATAGGTAGATAGATAGATAGATGGATAGATAGATAGAGAGACAGACTGACAGATAGACAGACAGTCAGATAGATGGATGGACGGACGGACGGACGGACAGACAATAGACAGACAGACAGACAGACAGACAGACAGACAGACAGATAGATAGATAGATAGATAGATAGATAGATAGATAGATAGATAATAGATAGATAGACAGTCATTCTAAATGTCTATGTGACATATGTCCATGTGGTTTGACGTGTCTGTCCCTTGACTCGTCTCCGACCTTCAGGCCTGAGCAGCCTCGTCGTCTCGACCTCGGCGATGGGAGCGATCTGGCGCCAGGCGTCCGTGGCGGAGCCGCCTCTGACATTTGGAGATAAGAGTTGCAGAGATTCTGAACAAAGCGTCTAATTGTTGGAATGATTGTCGGAGCGAGGTGTGAGAGCAGCTGTCACTCCGGCCTCGGGTCCTCAGGTGTTCGCTGGAGCGCGAGGCAGCGCGGGCCTCTCTGAAAGCCGTCCACGCGGGTGACCTTTACTTCATTCAGACTGTGTACAAATGAGTCGTGCAGCGCCCACTCAGGCCTGCGAGAGCAAAGTCGGAGGGAGATTGCAGCTACTTTGGGTTTGGGCACAGTGGCATTATCTACTCACAGCCTTTAATGACTTCCCGCCGAGAGGAGCCGCGGTGAGCCTCGCTCTAAGAATAGCATTAGACACAAGGTTATCTGGGCATTACACTCACTGTAACATGCAATTAACTCTACTCCTCCATTTTCATTACACAATTATTCATTAATGTCAATTTAATTTTATGCATTGTTCTACATGACCACAGCCTGATTACGGGGCCCCTGCACTCCAATATCCCGAGTTAACTGGTGCCAGCTTCACTCGCAGGCCGGCTAATTGCAATTTAGCCCGAGACAGCACCTCCCTCTTTAGGCTGCCCTTAATGGAGCAACTGATTCACAGACAGGTAACGATTGGAAAGACAAAGTGCTTCTCTCTCTGAATGGAAAACAAATGCTCTGCTGCAAAGCTGTTTTCTTTGTGATAGCACCGAGCGCTGCCCTTTGTATTCAGAGAGGGACCAGAGGTAATACGTTTCCTTAAATCCTATTTGTCTTCCAATCCTGCGTCCATATAGAAATAAGGAGCCCATTAAATCACACAGGAACGTCTATACTGAGGCCACAGCGGAACCCAGCTTATGGACAGATAACAATTTGCATCCGTGCGACCAGATTAAACTTCATGGGTTTCTCATAAAAACAAACTATTCTACGAATGTTCAAGATAAGGACAGGGGCAAACTTCTGGTTCGTTCTTTTCTCTGCAAAGTGAAAAGATTCCTCCCAAATGACACATGCATCACCTGCATCTCATGAATTTCTTGTACTGGCGCTGCAGAAAAATATGTCAGAGCAATGTCAGAAAAATGTGACGTTACACAAACTGCCACTAACACTGGAGGGCTGATAAAGAAGGAGCTTCACACGTGATCTGATGTTTTCTCTGGTCTGATCTCAGGTCTGATCGTAGTCTGTGACCAGAGCCTCTCTCTCTCTGCACCACAATCAACCCGGATCATGGAAACCATATATTCCAGTTCCCAAACAGGCGCCTTGAGTAGCACACGTGCTTGTGCTCAGAGCGAGGTGTTTATGGACGTGTGAATGCTGCGTTAATGGATGAGATCACACTCGTTCATCTGGTGCTGAGAGAGGAAAGAAAAGAAGACGTAGACATAGAGTCTACGTCACTCTGCGTCTCTGGTCAGAAACACACTGTAGCTGCATCTCAGCATCTGACATTTCCACATAAACCAGGATGGGATGACGTTTAAGAGCCTGCTGAACATCTTTGGAGGGAACTTTACTTGCAACATCCACGGAGATCCACCAGGCCTGGCTCCAGAAAACAATCATCAAGCATCATTTTTAATCATGAAATACTCACTCTTTTCTTTGCGACTCACACCAGCTTCAGCAGTTTAAGTTCTTCATGCCAGCGTGTAATCTGGTGGTCAATTTACAAATAATCCCATGGTTGATAAGATATTAGATCCTAAAGAAATGAATGAATATGGACGTTGACAGAGACCCTCACCGAAGAGAGAGCCAGTCACATTAATCATGGATCAATACAGTGATCGGCTGCAGCCTCGCTCAAACCCAACCTGCAGTTTCACCTCAAAAGTGTTGGATCAGCACACTGTGTTCATACGGCCGGGTTGTTCTCTAAGTCCAGTATGGATCGTATGGATCAGAGGGTGTGTTGAAGATGACGGAGGGGAGAAGTTGTATCCGTCCCTCACTGCTCTGCACCCCCACCCTCTCTGAGCCGCTCCAGCGTCCAGATGGTGGCGCTCTGCCAGCCAGACGTCACGGAGGGGAGGAGGGAGCAGACACTGACGATGGGTTTTGTTCTCGGTTCCTTTTAAGGAGACACTGACTGCCGCACCCTCCCTCCAAACTTAGGACATCTGTGGGAAGTGTTGTGTGATTAAACTGCACATCTGAGAGTGGCCTTTAATTGTGATTAGCTGGAGGCACCTGTGCAATAATCATGGTTTAATCAGCATGTTGGTCTGAGACACCTGTCAGGTGGACGGATCCTCTTGGCAGACACACACACGCACACACACACACACACACACACACGCAGTGGTGAACTGCAGCACTGGATGTGCAGGAATACTGTTCTGTTCTTATTTTTGACAAGTGCAGTATAGAAATCTCCCCGAGCAGGATTAATTAAGTAAAAATGAAAAGAAATTAAAGCGCAGCATTGAACGAGCGTTTTAACTCGCTGGTGGCACGAGATGAAAAATCTGTCAAATGCGGTCACGTGGCTGCGATATTTCACCGTGCAGCACATATTAGTCTGACGGACTGAACGGCACACATCAAAAAATCCCTTAAGCCGAGTTGGTAGCGTGGCTAAAAAAGGCAGTGAGTGACCTTTCAGCTCCATCCATCTGATGGTAATTAGGTGCTGCAATCCCATTGTTTACCAAGGTATTAACACAACAACTGTCGGGGCTTTGCCTCCCTCCTGCCTCCCAGCGAGCGGCTGCAGCTCAAACCCAACCTGCAGCAAATTGTTTCACACGCTCCTGTCAGGAAATTCGCCTCGTGCAAAAATGTTAAAAAATGATGAAGCATGAGGGAGCGTTTTTTAATGCACCTGACACGGAGCTGCTGATTAAAGAGTGTAAATGTGAGGGTCACCTCGGGCCAATTGGACCTGTCTTTCATGCACTGATTCACATCAAAGCGTCTGGGGCAAAACTCCTGGAGGCCCCAGTGTGTGATCAAAGCTCGCTGCTCTTTGTGAATTCTATTTTATCCTTGTTGTTCACATTATGTTCCCAGTAACCACACAAATCTGAGGCGTAATTTGGAGGCTAAAAGACATTTTAATTCTTCCAGAACCATGTTCAATGCACAAAACAAGAAAGTATAATGTAAGATAATGATTAATGCACTTCTTTGTTGATTGACCATTGAAATGACTACTCTTTCATTCTTCTGTTCCACAGACATTGTAAGCAGTAGGGCAGCAATTATTGTTCATTTTCAGACTGGAAATAATCAAGGCCTTCAAAAGAAAATTAGATAATAAGCATATAAAATATGAAAGGAGAAAAACAGCCAACTGGAGTCTTCCTCTGGAATAAAAGAGGATGTGATTTGCACGGCCAAAGGTTTACAACACTTTGTTTGAATATAACAGATATAATTACCTTCATGTTGAATTGAATTCACATCATAACAATAGATCAGAACGAGGTGAAACACGTCTGAATCCAGAGCGTGAAGCTTCTCCTTTGCTTGTCTTTACTTAGTGAGTGTGGGCAATGTCACTCTGCGCACAGAGAAGTCTTAAAAAGCTCAATAATTAGTTGTTTTTGTCCTTGCAACACAGACACAGAAACTGTGGGAGGGAAAAGATTCGGTCTCCTCAGAATCATTTAGTATGTAAGACAAAGTGCTGCTCTCGCTCAGACATTCTTCTGAACTCTCTTTATACTGAATCATTAGACTGACCACAAACACTTCTGCCACATGAACATGAGTATCTACATTATGTGAGCTGAACTTGTGTGATTCGTCTCCTCAGACTCTATTTCCAGACATCCAGAAGAAACGTCTCGCTCAGAGACGTTTCTGGCTACGTGAAGTGCAAGGCTTCACAAAGACGGCTCTCAAACTGTGACTGGATTGCTTTCAACGCAGCAACAAAATGTGCAAGACACAAGATGGATATAGTTTGGAAAGCTCTTGACCTCTACCATAACCAATGGTAGACCAGTAGGAATTGTATACTGTTTTTTTTTTTATTCCCATTAGTCTTCCTTGTAATAAAGAGTGTTCTCCTGGGGTTCCACAGCGGAATGACAAGCTTCCCACCCCCCAAAACCTATGACAAACTTCCTTTTTTTTCATATAATAAGGTTTCAGAACCACAAACAATATGGTTCTTCCAGGTAGGTTTCTGACAGCAGGGTTAATAAAACATTAATCTGGTCAGTATTTAAGGAAACGTGTGTGTTGTGCATGACATTTCTTGTGAGAAAAGAAAGTACTCTATAACACATAAACATATGCATTTATTGGTGCTGGCATCTCTAGAATTCACACAGCAACCAGGAAACAGGAAACTTCCTCCAACACCTGACAAACTGAAGCACTCACTAAAGGAAGGAAGATTCTGGAGACTGATCCCAGACCAGCTCATGTGTGATTGATCCGTCAGAGACAGAGGAAAGATCTAGAAGATCTTCACCAAGTGAATATTCTGATAATAAAATATATATTTCTAAGGAATTTACAGGCAGGAGAAATGTGACGTTATGTGCCGTTATTGTAAATCTTAGGCTGCACTGAGGTGTTAGCTCAGTGCTAGCTCAGTGCTAAGCCTAGCTTAGCTTAGCATCAACGATAGAAAACCTCTACTAGATGACTTCAAAGTGAATCCACAGGAAATGAAAACACTGTGACAGGAACAGGATGGAGTCCAGAGTGACGCGCTCCGTCCTCAGGTCTCCTCCTTAATCTCAATGACGCAGATATCGGCGGCTCGCTGATTTACACCTGCAAACCGCCTCCTCCGGCCTTTCTCTCTGGGCTCCTCATTCGTCTTTCCGAAGCATTTCCACTGTGAGGAATGTGCAACACTTCACTAATACAGATAATGAGTGAAACCAGAAATACTATAGGTTAGTCCATCAATGCTTCACCCTGAGTCTGTCAGCGCCTCCTCTCTCATCCTCACCTGTGCATTTCCTGTTTCCTCTCCCAAACGTTACGTAAGCAGCTGTGATCTCCCCGGTCTCCAGCGCAAAGAGATGAATTAGTAAATTACAGAGACAAACGGAGCAATAAAACCACTAAACCATAAAGGAGCTACTTACAGTTCCTCTGTCTGTGAAACGCCGACTGAGCTGATGTCTCAGGATGTCTGAGGTAGGTTTAGAGACGGACGACTCTGCCGCCGTCTCCCTCACTGATTGCTGGGGATTGATTAACAGCTTTGTGCATCCCCCAAATTCTAATTTCTTTTTGTCTTTTAATTAAAAGCTAGTTGGCTGCACCTCTGGCTGTTACTGTGCAGCAGTAGAAAATGAATGAAGTGCAGCCTCGGAGGGGGGGTGGGGGGTGGGGGTGGGGGGGTCTCGTCATGAGATTATAATTGTCAAGACGAGACTCTCCTAAACAAGCTGCAGCTCAACACTTTCCCAAACACGCGTTAGGTTTGCACGTTCACACAACACACCCAGTGTTTCCCATTTGTTATGTTATTAATCCACATTATTGAATAATAAATACAACACTGTGAATAAGACATTTTTTTCCCTTTACAGATTTTCTCGGCTTCTTTCATAATTCACGAGTGTTTGGGTGAAACAAAACAAAAACAGCACACAGAGAATATTTTCATGATTTGTTGCTTTTTAGAAATACATCGGTGCAGAGATGCAGCGCTCACGCACACGCAGCGTTTTATTCTGAGGGATCGAGACGACGAGATCATTACACGCAGCGTTTAGCACAGCGCTGGACGTCTGAAGCATCAGAGCTGCTGAACAATGACAGGAGGAGCGGGGGGGGGGGGCAGAGGAGGAGGAGGGGGGGCATGGTAATGGCAGCCTGAACGGTGCAGCTGTGGGGCTGGAGGTGCGGCCCGCTGTCCTCCCAGGTTTGTTTACGTTTCTGAAGCTTCATTTAGTTTCTGTGACACGGTGAGGGAGTGACGCCGCTGATGGATGGAGGCACCTGTCCTAATGGAGGCTCACACTGTGCCCACTAGTGCACGCTACAGTGATGAATGGACAACAGTTGGGACGCGCTCGGCTGGTGGGAGGAGGTGGGAGGAGGTGGGAGGAGGTGGTGCAGGGCGACGGCTCCTCACCGAGACGCCTCCTGATGCGGTCGTCACTGAGCAGCTGCAGCGGCGAGTCAGAGCGAGGCCGCAGGAGTAACATCACACACACACACACACACACACACACACACACACACACACACACACACACACACACACACACACACACACACACACACACATGCACACACACACACACACACATGCACACACATGCACACGTACAGGCTGCACTCAGAGTCTAGTTCTTCCTGGAATATCCCTTCATGCTGACCTGGCAACCATACTGGCCAGCCATCTCAGCTGGCGGTCCATGAATGCTCAGGTGACTTTACATCCTCGTTTGAGGTGGAGCTGCCCAGCCCAGCTTCATTTCTCGGGGCTTCTAACGTGCTGATGACACATACAGAGATGGACGTTTTCTTCTCCTGAACCTTCAGAGCTGTGGACAACAGCAGCATCTGGATCTGATCTGCTCAGGCCTGCGGAGCCTGACTAATCACACCAGTAACCCGAGTAAACTCTCACAGATGTGAGATGATTGCAGCGCCCAGCGCTCCACAGCGCTCCAGACCTGCAGGAGCTCTTCTGTCCGTACGAGGAGTGAAGGCCGGCTGCTCCCGCTCCTCCTGCTCCTCCTGCTCCTCCTGGACCTCATCATCTCCCCAGAGTGAGTTCAGAGCCTCATGTTAGTATCTGACTTTGACTGAGCACACGTTGAAACTGTGTCTGTGCTGTTACGTATTCGTTTTGGAAGACAAACTCTCACAGACAACAATAAAAGCTGGGCTCTGAGAAGCAAGCTGCAGCGTCTCCTCATTAATAGTGTAAAACGGGTTTCTCGCCAAAGAAGTGACAGAAATTGTGTAACACCGGGCTTCATGGGTAGATGTGCTGCTAATTGGCTCTTTAAAAGAAGGTTAAGGCATTTTAAAGGCCTCAAATTGGTCTTTTCTCCTTCAGAGCAAGTTTTGAGTGCCAAAAATAATTAGGGCGGTGCTGATTGTTGTGGACCCCAGATCACAGCAAGGCAGAGCAGACAGCAGGGAGGACGCCAGGGGAGGCTTTAAGAGCCTCACTGAGGTAAACTGAACTGGTGCTCATTATGAAATGCAAGCCTTGTTTGAGGGACAGTCGGCAGTCCAGACCGAATAACCATGTGGAACTCCTAAAACAGCTATTTGCTTGGATTATTAGAGGAGTCGTGTGTCTGTATCTGAACTGATGAAATTGAGCGAAGCCCTGAATAAATAATCACTGACGTCACTTGAAGAGAAAACAAAACCCTGTCCCTGCCCCTGCCCCTGCCCCTGCCCCTGTCCCTGCCCCTGCCCCTGCCCCTGTCCCTGCCCCTGCCCCTGCCCCTGCCTGCCCCTGCCCCTGCCCCTGCCTGCCCCTGTCCCTGCCCCTGCCCCTGCCCCTGTCCCTGTCCCTGTCCCTGCCCCTGTCCCTGTCCCTGCCCCTGCCGCTGCCGCTGCCCCTGCCCCTGTCCCTGTCCCTGCCCCTGTCCCTGTCCCTGCCTGCCCCTGCCCCTGCCCCTGCCCCTGCCTGCCCCTGTCCCTGCCCCTGCCCCTGCCCCTGCCCCTGCCCCTGTCCCTGCCCCTGCCGCTGCCCCTGCCCCTGCCCCTGCCCCTGCCCCTGCCCCTGTCCCTGCCTGCCCCTGTCCCTGCCCCTGCCCCTGTCCCTGCCCCTGTCCCTGTCCCTGTCCCTGCCCCTGCCCCTGCCCCTGCCCCTGCCTGCCCTTGCCCCTGCCCCTGCCCCTGCCTGCCCCTGCCTGCCCCTGCCCCTGCCCCTGCCCCTGCCTGCCCCTGCCCCTGCCCCTGCCCCTGCCCCTGCCATCTCTCTGTCAGAATACACAGTTATCCTGTAGATATTCAGAACAAGCTGAGAAGCTGTTTGGAAGAGTGAAGCCTATGTGTGGTTGCCAGATCAGCATGAAAGGAGCCAGATCAGAGTGTAATATTCCCACAGCTACAAACAAGATTTAGAAGAGACTCTGAAGCTCTGATGGAACCAGATTTCATAGCTTCTATGTTAACAGAGAACAGAGGCTCCATCCCACCGTTCTACAGCTCTGCTAAGTGGCAGACTGTGAGCGTGTCCTGGCTCTGGACGCTGTCCTCCTGCTGCTTTCTCTGCTGTCGCTGCTTTGTCGAGTCCCACGCCCTCTGTGATGGTTTCGTCCAATCAGAGACGCTCGCTGTCTCATCCAATCAGCAGCCCCTGCTCCTCCTGCACGCCGTCTTCTCTGAGCTTCCATCTTTGATTGACAGTCAGCGCTGCAGCCAGGAGCTACTGCTCCACTGCTTCTCTGCAAGCTGAGCAAAGAGGGACAGTCGTCTGCACAACTCCACTCCCACTGCTGAGCTCCTCCTGGGTTCTTTGATCGTTGTGTGAAAATTCAATGTTTTCCAAGTAAATGTGTCACTGGCTTCACAAAGCTGCAAAACAAAGATTCTCCTGATGATCCCCTGAGCTCATCATGCCCTTCACTCCTGTACAGCCACCTAACCTACGTGATTATTCAGCGTGTCAGAGTCTTTAAGCTGCACCAATCAAAGTGAAAATGCAGGAAGTTTCAGACTTTAATAGCAAATAAAGGAGCAGAGAAACAGGAGCGGGAGAGCCGTGTCCCTGCTCCGTAAAGCTGCACTGAATCAATCAAACCCGAGAGGAGGCGATCGCCTATCACTGATAGCTGCAGGCCAGAAGTACACAGCACCAGGCCGGGCAAAAACTAAATCTAAAGGCTGATCTGCTTCCTTGTTTGGACGTCATATGAGTTGCTACATACCTGGTTGTGATTTAAATCAAGGTCATTAACTGCAATGTGTTGGAGGAGGCAGAAATTGGGACATTAATCCAGAGGAGAGAGTTATCTGCCTGTGGAGGTGTGATCAGAATGCAGCCGCTCTGGATGGAAGCAGATGAAGGATGCGACAACAAGCCTGTGTCACCAAACATTATCTTCCACAAGTTTTGCACATAACTCCTGAACTATTCAAGATGTCACCGCAGGAGGAAAATCTCCCTCTTGTTCCCTCGAGCCTCATTTTGTCTTTATGGCGCTGCTTCTGTTCTCTTGCTGCACACCTGCACTTCACAGGAGTAATGGAGGAACCAAAGGGTAAAATCTGGGGCTGTAAATCTACAGGTTTGATTTGTTTGTCTATTGGTAAATAAGCTAAGTGTTTGCTGCTCTGCTCTCATTCTTCCTCTCCATCGCCCACCGGCCTCTTCTCACGTCTTCACGTCAGGACTTTGTGTTTGTCCACTTCAGTCCAGGGTCTGGTTGGTAGATGGCCACAGGAACCTGGTTTAAGTCTAACCTGGCTGTAAACATGTTTTGTGTCCTAGTTTTAATGTGGACTCAGTGAGGAATGTGTTGCACAGCAGCCAAGTGGTCATGTCTGGTACTGCAGCTTGTGGCTTTGTCTTTGTTGGGTTGTTCTGTTAAACCCTCAGCGTTGTTCCATGTAAAAAGACGAAGCTGTGACCATGTCCATAAACGTCCTGCACCTATGAGCCACACTGACAGCCGTTCAGTGGCTAAAGAGGCCTGAGCCACCGAGACAAGTGGAACGAGAGAGAAACAGTGACTGAACGCAGCAAAGAGAGCAACGTCCCGAAGGAAACATTCAGAGCCTGGCACGACTCTAATTCATTTTAGATGGACTCCATCATGTGTTAAAATATGTGCATACAATAATAAAGATCATAATAATATCATTTTCCGTTCCTACAGTCGCCTTCACGCTAATTAGTGTCATCTTGCTGTTGCATTACCAGGACTATTATGGTCTGCGCAGGTATTAATTAGAGTGGTGCATCTGCAGCTTGTGGCAAAGGTAAATCCCTTTGTTGGGAATTAGCAGGTGTAGAAAATGTGTGAGCTCCTTCTATTTCGTGCTGTTGTCCGTGTCTAAACATCGACCTGCGCCTCCTCCGCCGAGTTCTGCTCTGCAGGTTAGAAAATCAGATTAGATCTGAGTGTGTAAAATGGGATTTCTCTCCACATCAAACTTAAATTGTGAGCCGAGGAGATTAGCTAAACTAAACCCAATCTAATTTCAGCTTCGCAGTCCAATTTGCATATTCTGCAGCTCTGAAATGAGGATGATTCACCTTTTACACTTTCACAGATGGGATCATCAAGGATCAACCGATGCATCAGTGTATTTAGATTTTCCTTTTTTCCGGCATTAAGTAGCTTTTGATAAAGTCTTAATTTCCTTACTACATCATTATTAGTGTTTGATACCAATGAGCCATCTGGCAAATGTTAAAGCACAAGCAGATAAGAATTCATAATGAATACGCTCGACTCTATGACAGATTGCAATAAAAGAGAGGGGCTGTGACAATTATCGCAGAGACAGAGCGTGAGGGCATTTGACAATGTGGCAGCGCTGCACGTGCTAATTGCAAAGCTGCTCATATATTCCCACAATCTGAGCGGCCGTCACCACTCCTCCCCGCGCAGCCTCCTCAGCTTTTATGTTTCCTCCGGTCGGGTTCGGCTGCGCCCGTCAGAACGCCTGTTTGAATGGATTTTTTATTTAGCGGTTCAATTGAGTTCAGTGATATAAAACACGAGACCTATAGCACTCTCCCACCTACACACGGTGAGAATGAATCCAAATAGTTCCATTTCACAGCCTCGTCGGCTCCTCCCCAGCACCACCTGTCATCGGGACATTTTGCAGCAATATCAGAGGAAACACTTTGGAGATTCTGAGCTGTGTGCTTTCATCAGTGTCCCTTAATTAAATCTACCTTTCCCCAGGCTCTCCCGTGATCTCTGCAAATAAAATACAGAGTAAACACACCTAATTAAAGAAGTTAAAACACAACCCAACCTGGTTCTGCCTCCGTGTCAGTGCCTGGCAGATCTGCAGCGGCTCCGCATCGTTCTCTAATTCCTCCCGACTCACATCTCACTGCAGCCTAAAATCATGTGTCATTAGTAAATTACACAGGTGCCAGACTGAGTTATCATCTTGAGTATGAAAAGCTTCATAATAACCTAAGGAGGTGCTTCTAAAACGGTCCTATCTTTTAAGCTAAATGAACACGCCACACTGATATGAGATTATCCAGCTTTAGAGCAGACGTGTTGCCCGCAGGCCTGCAGCCAGTTTATGATGCACTATTTTCCTCTAATCTTTTTCAACCTCAACAAGCACGAGGAGACGTTGAAAGAGAGAAGAAGAAGAAGAAGAAGAAGAATGTGTTGCAGCTCCACATTTTCAAAGTTTCCTATCCCCCCCAGTGTTTTCTTTTTCTAGCTGGCAGCTCTTCCAGAGGACGGCGTGTCTGCTCGGAGGCAGAAGCAGCTGAGGTTCATCTGCAGCAGCATTCAGCACCTGCACCGTTCAAACAAAAAGCTGGATTCATATCTACAAAACCAACAAGCACATTAACGTTAATTAGAGCAGGTAAAAGTACACCTGGAATTAAAGAAGATAATTAGGCTTATGATACTGATTCTGGGCTAATTGTTTTCAGTCCTTTGTATAAACGATGAAATCAGATTAATCTCAATCGTGGTTTTGTCGCCCTGCAGACGCACAGACCCGCGACACGACCCCCTGATTGGTGCAGAGGGCAGTGACATCACCATGTGCCCCCCCCCCCCCCACACACACACACACACACTCAAAGCAACACAGAGAAGCAGAAACATGTCATTTAAAGAGAGCAGACAGTACATCTGCAGGAACTGGAGTTCATCGGAGGAAAATAAGGTTTCATAACCTCAGGGTTCGATACGAGAAAAGCAGAAAACAGATCCATAAAAATGCAACATTATTCTGTGTGGATGAATAAATGTTTACACCAGGAGATTTAACATGAAATGGATGAAACAAGTCTTTGTGTGCTGCAGTGAATGCATGCCGAGTCCATGTGAGATTAAGAGTAAGAGCAGCGGCTCCGACACATCCACAGAAACACGCTTCATTCCTCACACTGAGGCGAGCAAGCAGACTGAAGTATTCAATCAAGATCAAAGGGAAAAAGAGTGGAACAGGTGATGGAGAGAGTGTAAGGGACATGAACAGGTCGAGAGCTGAGACGTTTACAGCCGACAGTCATCAAACTAATTCAGCTCCTCAAGAGGACACGCGTGTTCGCACACACTCCCTTATAATAAGAATAATAATAAAACAATGAAATACATAAGATTAGTTTTTTTTCTGTTGTGTTGCTTTGTGTTTGTTGTAAATCTGTTGTAATCTGAAAGCTACGAATCATCAGTTTGTGATTCTGCTACTTGTGTTTTTCACATTTCTAGGGTTAATAGAAACAAATCTTTCAGTAAGAAGAGTAATTTCAGCTCTAAGGTTGGTAAATGTGATGTGTGTGTGTCTATGAGGACTCCTCCAATAGCAGAATGACTGAGAAGCACACAAAGACACAAACACTCAAACATGTTTACGACTGTGTGTGTTCCCATTCACTAGGTTTTTGTACTGGATCCTGTTGAAAACATTGCCAGTGTGGTGTCTTGCAGTGTGTCACAGCCTGTGATTGTAGGTCCCTACAAGGCTGCGAACCAGATGACTCTTTCAGGGGTATAATTTCTGTTTTTTTTCCCCATTTCTTATTTATATGATGCCAAAAATATGCTCCCAGGGCTATCGTTTTTCTGTGACTGTTTGCAAAAGCGGAGCGCGAAGGGGATTTATCTTCTTGACCCATCACACAAAGACAATGAGCTGCAGAATAGCAGCGTCCAACAGGGAGGACCCGCCCGTCCTCAGATGCTGGGGCCTGTCTCTGAGCAGCTCCAGACTCATGTTACAGGTGAGGAGCCATCACGGTCTGGGCCGTGCTGCGGAGCTGCTGCCAGCCATCACTGCCCCTCACAGCGACGTCGGCTTGTCTTCCGCTTCAGGTTTCTGGGCGTCAGGTTGAGTATCTGCAGCAGCAGCAGCGACAGGACAAAGCAGCCCCCCCACGCCCCCCCAGTCCCAGTCCCAGCCTCGGTCTGGTCTGCGGCAGCTGAACTGGAGCTGTGTGGAGGCTTGAGCAGCGTTCGCCCCGGGGCTGCGGCTAATGGTTTACTGACTCCCCGACAGACCCTGGGGCTCCAGCTGCTCTCACCTTGTCAAGCTGCGCTCATTAACTCCTATAAGTCCTGGAGAGATGCTCGGTCCCACTCTGCACGACTTACAGGTGCAGCTGCAACTCTGACAAACACGTTCTCGGGCTAAAGCTCTCGCTCGGATCACTGTTTGTTTGTTTTCAAGCTGGACATAACTCTCTGCCCGTCTGCTGCCATGAAAACAGATATTTGCTGCTGTATTTGTGTCTGAGTAATTGTTGATCAGTGCTTCAGGCCATGTTTGTATCTGTTACAGTGGACGGAGCTGCCAGATCCTGAACTGAACTCTCAGCTACTCCCACAACTCTGTCTGAACAAGCAGGTCATTTGGCAGCTTTAAAGTCAGATACTTTTAATAACAGACAACGGGAAAAAATCTAGTTATATATATATATATATATATATATATATATATATATATATTTATTTTAAATAGATACATTTGTGATTCTAACTATATAAATGATCAATGTTAACATGTTTGGGAAGTAAGTAAAAAGATGTGCAGCCCAAGTGACAAGAACATGAGCGAGTGAGACCGTCACGTCAGGAGTTACATTCTCCAACGCTCAGAGCTCCTCTCAGATCAGAGATGATCATCCAGCTCCATTCATGGCTGCTTCTGCTCGGACCCCTGACCAGAGACATGTCCTACAATATGTCCCATAATTTGTCCTGTAAGATGTCATATAATACATCCTATAATATGTCCTATAATATGTCCTACAATGCATTCTATAATATGTCCTTTAATATATGTCCTATAAAACATCCTATAATATTTCCTATATGTTCTATAATACTTCCCGTAGTTTGTCCTATAGTATGTGCTATAATATGTCTTTTAATTTTTTTAATACATCCTATAATTTGTCCTATAATCTGTCCCTTAATATGTGTTATAATTTGTCCTATAATCTGTCCTATAAACTGTCTCTTAATCTGTCCTATAATCTGTCCCTTAATATGTGTTATAATTTGTCCTATAATTTGTCCTATAATCTGTCCCTTAATATGTATTATAATCTGTCCTATAATCTGTCCTATAATCTGTCCTATAATCTGTCCTATAATCTGTCCCTTAATATGTGTTATAATCTGTCCTATAATCTGTCCTATAATCTGTCCTATAATCTGTCCTAAAACGCTCGTCTCTCAGAGGGGGGGCAGCGACTCAGCGTCAGCTGCAGCAGAAGTTTGACAGAGGTGGAAAGTCAAGTTAAACTTTCCAAAGCTGGAATCTACAAAGGTTAAGAAGAGCGGCTGATCTCCGCTCTCGGGGCCTTTTGAGTCCATTTCAGTGCCTCAGAAACACATGAAACGATCCAAACATGGAGGTGATTTATTACATGAGCGGCGAGCGGCAGGAGGCAGCACAAAGGGAGATTGGAGGAAGATTACAGTGATGAAATAGTCAAATTTATTATCTTGACAGCTGGATATTCCAATTTCTTTGCCGCTGAGCCATGTAGATTTTCCAGAGTGCAAACACGTTTAAGTACTTCTTCAGAGTCAATTAAATCAGATACTAGTTAAATTATCATTTTTATTAACCTACAGGTTCACAGTTTTGTAATTTTAATCACTATTGGAAAGACTATTAGAGCAGCTTTCCTGTGAAGACAGAACGAAGGGTCATTCACAGAGCGGCAGAATTAATCACACAATGTCACTTCAAATCTACCTTTCAATTCACTTTAAAGCTCGCTCTGTGATTTACATGTGCATGGAGAATTATCAGTGCTTAGTTAGAGGAGAGATTAGCAGTGCGGCTGGGCTCCAGGAAACCTGAGCATCTCACCTGAACCGCCCAGAGATCAGTCAAACCTGCAGTTCAGCTACTGTCAGTAATACCACAACTCATCTGCTGCCCCTCGGACCTGTGGAGCCTCCACCCCTGGCCCCCGGCCCCCCCTGACCCCCCCCTGCCCCCTCCTGCCCCCCAGCCCCCCCCCCCCCCCCCCCCAACCCCCACCAACCTCCCCCAACCCCCCCGACGCTGTTTGTGTTGCGAGCCGCCTTCCAGAGCGTGGACAGTAAATAATAAACCAAGAGAACATTAACCTTTACTTGTGGAGCTAAGACGGAACCTCAATTAACAAGAGTAAATAATCCTTGTGATTGTTCCTGGACGCTTGATCTCCACCGTGGCCTCATTAAATGGAGCGTCCACACATAACGTCCACACATAACGTCCACACATAACGTCCACACATAACGTCCACACATAACGTCCACACAAAACGTCCTAACCCCACACACACACACACAGCCGCAGCTCAGCACAGGGGCACCCACGCAAGCGCTCACGCCGCTCTCACACACACACACACACACACACACACACACCCTCAGTGAGATCACTCTCAACCTCCTCCTAAAAGCTATGTCAACACTACAGCTGAATGGGATGGGTCAGACCACGTCCTGGGTGTGAAAACACGTCTGATGGTTCTCAAAGTGAGCTCAGTCATATTTCAGCAGAACAAAGATCGAATGGACAGATAGATCTCTGGGTGTCATCTGCTTTAACTGGTTTCAGTCTCAGGATGAAAAGTGTTTCATCAGCCAAACAAACTTCATTGATTCGTCTGGAGTTCTCATCGGGAAATTCATGTTCCAGTTCCAGCACCATGTTGGAATCTAACGGAACCAGTTCCTCCTCACAAACCAGTAAAGCTAAACGTCACGTCTTCTTGTGCTCGTGCTCCAGGTTTCTCCAGGACCAGGCTGTTCCCTGGAGGCTGATGCTACGTTAAGATGTGAACAACCACATCAACAGTTTGGACTGGAACATTAGTTAAACATAGTTTAGTGCCTGAAACTGAACAAAGAGTTTGAAAAGACCGATAAAGTTTTCTGTTTTGGTGAAACTCAACAATTCAGTTAATTAAATCTCACAGGGTTTTTATGTTACACATGAAATTGTTTGTTTTCAGTCAATTCAAATGGAACTGAATAAAAAGTGTAAGGTAAAGTCAATGTTTGTGATTTCTAACTAAATGAATTAAAGCCAATTATAAAGGCAGCACATAAGCAGCCTCGGCCTCTCGTCTGAAGGTTGTTTCATTCATCTCCAGCGAGCGGCGCTGACCTGAGGTGATTAGCAGGTGAGTTGTTTATAGAAGAACCAATGACTTTGGCCTTCAACACATATTGAAATATCCATTGAGGAGCTGCTCAGCCTGAAAGAAGTTAGACAAACAAGAGCACAGGGTATTTGTAGCTGCATCTTATGCCAACGATCGGAACGCTGCTGGAGCCGACAAACATCAGAAACTTCCAGACGGGTTGTTTGAGTGTGAGACCAGAATCCAGGCCCAGGATCCAGGCCCAGGATCCTGGGCCAGGATCCAGGCCCAGGATCCTGGCCCAGGATCCAGGCCCAGGATCCAGGCCCAGAATCCAGGCCCAGGATCCAGGCCCAGGATCCTGGGCCAGGATCCAGGCCCAGGATCCTGGCCCAGGATCCAGGCCCAGGATCCAGGCCCAGGATCCAGGCCCAGGATCCTGGCCCAGGATGCAGGCCCAGGATCCAGGCCCAGGATCCAGGCCCAGGATGCAGGCCCAGGATCCAGGCCCAGGATCCAGGCCCAGGATCCAGGCCCAGGATCCAGGCCCAGGATCCAGGCCCAGGATCCTGGCCCAGGATCCTGGGCCTGGCTCTGCACTACAGACAACAGCTACTGAAACACAGACACAGTTCAAAGCTGTTAAATGGCTGCACTGCCTCTGGTTCCTGCTTGTTCCACATTTCCACTGAAACCAGAAGATCAAGACTGGAACTCTCCTGTCCTCGTCTGTTCCTGGCCAAGGACGCAGAGTGATGACGTGAAACATCATCTCCCCTGGAATGCGAAATCTGAAATGTCCGATTTTGAAATGAAGCTGACAGACGTGTGAATCTGAACAAAGGCAGATGTGATGTACATCGCATTTCCCACCTCCAGTAGAAGTGAAGGGGACGTAAAGTCACATGATCGTTTCTGCGAGTGGAAGGTAAGCCAGCCAATCAGAGTGGAGAGTGGTTGCCAGATAAACATGAAACATAGTGTCCACAGCCACAAACAGGACTGGAAAATAGACTCTGGGCTATTACTGATGAAGCCAGCGTCCCATAGCTGATGTTTGTGGGTTAAGAGTCGATTGATAGATTCATTGTTTAACAGGCAGACTTGAACAGACGACGCTGCTTTTCATGCTGATTCTGGAACTGGAGGCCACATGTTCCCCGCGGGCGCTCTGGTAATTGTGATCAATGGTGAAATAATCAGCGAATCCATCTGTATGAAAATAATCCTTGGTTTCAGTTTTAATCCAACACAGCGTTTGTTTTTAATCTGGACGAGTAAAGAACAGAACCGTGTCGCGCTGCTTTCATCCTCCCTGGACGAGGCCGATCTAAACGCTGCGATTACACCCACAGAAACAGTAGAAAACAATAGAGCAGATCAGACCTGATGTTACAAACACTGCAGAATGGAACATGTCTGGATCTGTCCCACTGGGGGACATTTCTAGTTTTACAACAAAGGTGAGAGACCGGCGTCCAGACACATCCAACGTGTCAGATTAGAAGACGTTTTAAACACTTTAAAAGCTCCAAACGGCTGCAGCTGCTCCTCAGCGGACACGTGAACTTATTTGTGGTCATAATGCAGTCAAAGCAGATTTGGTTTCATGCTGTTTGCAGGTTGGAATTGGTTTAAATAGGCCATAGGAAATTGACTCCATTTAATCTGAGCATTGAAATGTAGACCGTGTAATCAGTTCTCGCTCACATGTGGGCCAAGATAAGACTGGTTTTATTTGTGTGTAAATCTATCCTGAGAGGCCTCATTCTTGGCTGTGGCTTTAGTAAGCCATGCCTCCGAGCTATCGCAGCGTGTGTGTGCAACTCTGCGTGTGTGTGTGTGTGTGTGTGTGTGTGTGTGTGTGTGTGTGTGTGAACATAACTGGTCCTTCACTGGGTCCCCACCCTCTGCCTCAGGATCCTTGTGTAATTGAGAGATGATCTGGGCATCGCACACAAAGCCTGGTCACACCGCCTCAGGAAGTGAGCACAATAATCTTTGTAACAAGGCGAGGAAGCCTCTTCCTCTCACATTGTGCAAATAAGGAAATGTGACTCAAGGGGAGATAATATAATTCCTTAAGTGTGTTGTTCAATAGGAGAGGAAGTTCTTAAACTGAGACACCAAACTGTTAAACCAAACCTGTGTCGTCTTAAACGAAATCTAGAATAAAAATGGTTGTTTCAGAGATTAACCACAATCTGTTACTGAGCAAAGATATTCAGCAGGTTCTCAGACACCCTTCGTCCTCAGTCTCTGATTCCTCCAGCTCAGCAAAGCTCCAGTTAGCAGCTATGCTGCTTAGACACAATATAATATGATCATTTTATATATTTAGTTTTCTTTAGTTTATACAATACAGGATTGTAGACCAGAATCTGAGTTCTGACAGAACCAGAGCTCCAGTGCTCCATCCAACCATCCTACGTCTCCTTTAAACTCCTCTAAACACGCACAGAGTGATAGAGCATGCAGAGCGCTCCAGCCAGAGCTGCACAGGAAGACAAAACGCGCAGGCAATCATTTGCATGAATATCTGGAGCTGAGGTGGTGCAGACACGATGCATTACAGGGAAAACTTGATTGCGAGTTGTCACCTGAGCCTCATTCCTGTTAATTACATCTGTTGTGTTGACATATATGCATACAAATGGCTGATTTGACGAGCGGATGAAAAGGAGTTCATTTGAAAAACTACAACAAAGCCATTTGTTCCTGGCAAAACAGCTCACTCTGCGTGACAAATCATGCCTCAGTCTTATGAATAATTCTCAAATTCTGAGCAATCAACTTTTAAAGATATCGTAAATCCTGTTTAAATAGGCTCATTCATTACGTGGTGGATATGGAAGGGATGCTAATAAAGCGCAGCATCTGAAACAGTGTGTCTGGCTGCGTGGAGGAGCTGATGGATGCGGCGACCGACTGTACGCTGATGGAAATGTCGCTGTGGCCTCGTTAGCATTCTGCTGTAACCCTCGGGCACGGGTGTCAGATTCTCTCAAAATTTACAGCTCGGTTTGGAGCCGAAAGACTCATAATGGCTGCGAGGGGCCTTATAATGAAAATACTGATCCGGGGTGGTGAGAAGTGCCATGAAGAAGATGTCGATTAATGATGGGCTCCACGAGTGAAAGGCTGCAGCGGCACAAAGCAGCAGAACACACTGAGAGCCTCCAACCCTCGCTGTCCACGCGCCCCATGGTGGCGCTGTTCTGGAACACGTGACAGACCGACAGTCCAGGCGCCATCGAGTCCAGCATCCCACAGAGAAACAGGGCTGTGTGTGGGGGGGGTCATCCTTAATAATAATAGTAATAACAATGATAATAATGGTAATAATAATGATAATAATGGTAATAATGGTAATAATAATGATAATAATGGTAGTAATAATAATAATAGTAGTAATAATAATAATAATAATAATAATAATAATAATAATAATAATAATAATAATAATAATAATAATAATAATAATAATAATAATAATAATAATAATAACAATGAGCGTGTGTATCCCTCCACAGCTATAGACATCATAGATCCTGACAGACACACTTATTTCTGTCTTCTCTTGTAATGTTAGTTTCTGGTTTAACACAATAAAATGTGTTAAAAAAACTTTTTGAAATGGCTCCAAATACTTAGTATAGATTAATTAAATAAGAGTCATTAATTATGTTTGACCAGAGAGACACATGCTCTCTGACATATTCATATATTATATTATTATATTATTAATACATGATATTATCAATATTATATGATACAAATAAATATTATATTTATCATGTGATGCTGTAAAGAATCAGACAACAGATGCAGAGGAGGAAGGAGGAACCTGATGCTGATTTGTGCTTTCAGCCAGATCTTTATATTGAGACTTTGGACACAAAAAGACTGTGTGAACTCTGTGTGTGTGTGTGTGTGTGTGTGTGTGTGTCCTGCATTAGATGTCTCATTCCTTGAGCTGCTAAGAAAGGGAGAAAATGTGAATTACAACTAAGCTACTTAACCACAACGAATTAAGGCCGAACATTTGAAAATGTGATACTGAAATGAGTGTCATTACGGAGCATTATGTCTGAGCATGATGATTCCTCTGCCGCTATTTGAAGACACAGGCTGAGTGTGGAGGCGAAACACAGCAGAGGAAAAGTTGATTTCATGACACGTGAACTTCAAGCCCTCATTTTAGCAGCCATCATTTCCTGTCATCTCACAAGTCTCCCTTTGTCAGGTGCCTAAATAGTAGCGCATCTGCAAATGGTTTCTCTTTCTCTGGACACAGACAGTCACACCTACAGTGAAGTACTTGTCAGGGGAAAATTACTCTCTTCTTCATGTTTGCTTTGTATGATTTGTGCTTCTGTGAGGAACAAATCAGAGGGAACAGCAGTGGAGGCAGGGAAGGATGGAGAGTTTTAATCCTGCACCACTAACTGATGGGTGTGATGGTTTTTCAGAGCAGAGATGTTCGTTCTAAACCGTATGTATCTGTTCGTAGGAGCGGGCCCAGGAGAATGAGCCTCTGGCAGAGCGTGCTGAGCTTTCTTTGGCCCATGCTGTGTTTTTGTGGGTGCAACATTCGCACCAAACATCCCGGGTGTTGACAGGAAGATCAACTGCATACCAGGACTGGGACCACACAGTAACTGTGACCATGATTCCTCACAGCTGTATTATCCAACTACCCAAACAGACACATGGAAACTGGGAACCTCTCCGTCTCCTTCTGTAAAAAACAGAAAGTGTTTCCACTCCGACTGGAGCTGTTATTAATTCTCCATCAGTTTCAGTTTGGATGCCTGAGAGCCAATTAGAGGGAACTTAATTGAATGAGCCTCAGGTTTCTCCCTCCCACACTGCAACTCAGACGGATGGAGCTCGGGGACGGACAGAGGAGGAAGGAGGAGGAGAGGAGGTGAAATAAAGAGGGTGAAATTACCAGCACTCCCAGTCTTTGTGTGGAATAATGGCCACAGACTGACCCTGCGAGGATGTAAATTAAATCTCCTCTGCAACCTTATCCAACCCAACCAGATGCTGTCCTTCTGTTTTTCCATGCAGTGACATTGTAATTCATGAACCTGACTGAGGAACTTCTGCCAATTACAGAGACTTCATTGAGATTTGTGTTGAGAAGCATTAATTACTGCAAAACAACTCAAAGTGTTCTATTCACTGTTTTGTCTCTCTTCCCTGAGTGGCCTCATTAGTCCTTGTTCTGGTGTCTTTACGTGATGCTCTTTGTGATGTCTTGTTGAAGGTTTTTATCTTGTCTCATTTCATCTCATTTTATCCTGTCTTAGAAAATACACTTATTGCAAAGAACTGTAAATATCTGCACCCTTGATCTTTGTTTTAGATTTCAGGTTTGCATTAATTGCTTTATTTATTACTTCTGAAAAGTATTTATTAGCATCTGTTTCTTTTTCTACAGTTTATGGTTGACGAAGCAGCCTCAATTTCATTGTACTTTCACAGTACAATAACAAAAAAGCGCACCTATTCTATTCTATTCTATTCTATTCTATTCTATTCTATTTTACTAGATTGTGGTTCATTCATTAAGTGCATTCAGTTGTAAGAGAAATAAAAGAAAACTGAAGAGAAATGCAGACCAAACATGTCTGCTGCTCCATTGTTGTACAAAAGCACACACACACACACACACACACACACACACACACACACACACACACACACACACCTCCTCAAGGCCGCTCCATTGTCCTGGGGAAGCCATGAGGAGGAATTCCTTTCATGTGTCGTGTCCTGACAGAAGCTTAGTGACATCGAGGCCTCAGAGCTTCGTCCTCTCTCAGTCACCGTCTGGTCGCGGCTGCATTCATCAGAATCAAAGGATAATCTGCTTTACGTAGAAAATCAAGTGATGATTAACATTTTCCTGCTCGGGGGGGAGGGAGCGTGTTTCAACCGCTAACACCTTTAAGGAGACACTTGAGAGACACGGGGCGGGAAAAGTTCCCAACACGGAGCAGAAACGTGTCAGAAGATTTGAAGTTTATGATCGGAGCACAAACTAAGCTGCCGGGTTACAGTCGCTCTGTCTGGAGCCAGTGATAGGCTTCAGTACACTATCACTACCACATTCAGTCAGTGAAACACTCCTAGAAAGACTCCAGTGAACTGCTGAACTGCACCTTTAACTGAGCATGTGGAGTCAAATCTGATGATGAATCTGCAACAATTTCTTTTTTTTTTGACCCAAATATCAGTTTACATTCAGTTTACATCCTGATCCAGCATAAATTAGCACTTCTAGAATGGCAGGAGAAGTCATCTCTGACAGATATAAACCCAGGACATTGTTGTTTGACCTGGTCAGGGTTTCTGTGGCTGTAAAACATCAGTGTTGTGTTATAAAACTGAAAACTGAATGAAGCCACGTTCCAGAGAAGCTGTCTGGTAGAGGAGCTGCTGTTTGGAACGACAAATGAGCATCAAACTTTGTTTTGATCAAAGTCTGAATCAGTAATTTAAATAAATAAAAGTTGAAGTTGTAGCCAATGAAAGGAGAGTGAACCCTTCTCCTCCTCCTCCTCCTCCTCCTCCTCCTCCTGCAGATCTTCTCCTCAGACTGACCACAGGGTGTGGAGGCCATTAGTCGTCCCTAGACCTCCTGTTCTTTATAATTACACCCTCCTGGATTGACCCAGCACCAGCTCGCCCTCTGCTATTTGTGGTAATTAGTCCAGAATGTGAGCTGTCAACATGTAAGAATCGTGCCACGAGGCCCCTGGACGTCCCCCCCCCCCTCACCCCCCCCCCCCTCACCCCCCCCCCCCCCCCCTCACCCCCCCCAACGCACTGCACAACAAGCACCTCGCCACCGCCGCCACTGGAATGCATTAACTTTCTCCTCTCTTCTTTCCCTCGGCGACTCATGTCAAATCCAGGTCCCTCAGAACAAAATCTTAATAATTAACTGGCAAATTTTAACATGATTGCTTGTGACACACCTACTCTGGTAATTATTGCTTTGAGGCCATGTGCTAATGAAATTAATGCATTCATTGCCCCAACAAATTAGCATAACTCTTACAAATGGCCCACATTCGAGACCCCGTTGGAAAACACACAAGAGAAAGCAGCGTCGAGGAGGAGAAACGGTGGAAAATGAAAAATTTGGCACGTGGGACTGGGACCGTGATGAGCACGGCTCGCTCAAAGTCTTAATGGCTAAAGGCTCTTAATGCTAACCAGGGCTGATTGCAGTAATGCATTACAGAGCGATAGCAGAGCAGGAGCAAATCATTACCACTATCATCATTATAGTCAGTGCTGATCTACATACACATCCCTCTCTGGACAGATATGAAACGGTTGTGCCACCGCACACATTAAAATGTTATTATACTGATGCATTAACTTTCTGCTGCAAAGTTCATATCAACACACCAGCTGCAGCGTGGCGCTGCAGACGGAGCCGTGCCATCCTCTCGGCGGGACGTCTCTCGGACATTCACCGCTCGGCATCAATAATGGATGGCGCTGCTCGCTGGAGGACCAGCTCACGCCGTTAAAAAAACACCTAAAAAAATGTGTTTGCCTGCAGCCAGATTCTGTCAGGGAGGCAGAGAAAAAGTGAACATGGCTTCCATTTAAACAACACTGAGGCACATTCCTGCAGTCAGGTGAGAGTGTGTGACAGCTCAGGTCGTCCGTCCACAGCCTCAGCTGCTGGATGACGGCGCCTCGGTTTGCACAGCAAATCAGGAAAGTGCAGCACCGAATAATTTATGGAGATATTTCATTTGGTCCTGAGCAGAATGTTCATGTTTCCCTGCACAGAGACAGAAACTTTGAAGGAGGCCAAGTGTGTAAAACTGTTTTCACCTCAGCTTTTTGTAATATCTACAGACGTACGACCCGAACCGTCCTCACGGCTGAGAAATTTCAGGAGAAATTCAGACGTTTTTTCGTTATTAGCTCAGAAGTTCAGCATGGTCCAGTCAGTTCAGGAACAAGTGGAGGTCACAAAGTCATGTGATCATTTATGTGAGTGGCAGGTGAGCCCGCCAGTCAGAGTGAAGCCTACCTGTGGTTGCCAGATCAGCATGAAAGGGCACTGTAATATTCCCATGGCAACAAACAGGATTGTAAGAGGGCTGTAAAACAGACTGAGGCATTTCTGAAGAAACCAGTATTCCATAGCTTCTACATGGACACCAGAGATCAAGGCTACATCTGCTGGGTGTGACGGACACACGGAGACCAGGAAGACGTCAGAGCCGGGACCTGGCTACTCTCTGGCTGCAGCAGGAGACAACACAGTCCTTGATGAATAACAACAATCAGCCGACACTTCCGCACACCCTGAATGTTTCATTTAACTTTCATCAGCGTGTGAATGAGTGTGTGTCTGTGATTTCATGTTTAAAATATCTCAGAATGCTGAAAGGTCGTCGTCAGAGTAACTGTGACACTTTCTTCTCAGAGATCACAGTGTGAGCCGTGTGCTGCGGCAGAGATGAATAAAACACTGGCCGGGCAGCTTTCTGACGCTCTGACCCACAGCACTGGCATGAATACATACAACACATCAACAGCACACTTCCTAATCTGCCATGGTTAGTAATGCGGCAGCTCATGCAGCATGCAGCCCCATCTGTGATGACACATCAGCCCCAGCAATGAACTCACAAACACAGACTCAACGTGTTGACTGAGAATCTGCATCAGGAGCGTTCCACAGCAAAGCGTGATTAATTTCTGCTCATGAAATGAATACAGATTTTGTCATTACATGCCGTGTATCCTTTGCCAAATATTGTAATGTTGCTCCCTCCTGTTCTGCAGCGAGGACATGGAGACGCAGCTACACAACTGCTGGCAAAGCAGCTAAATCACGGAGCAAAACAAAGACCTGATTGCTCATTAGTATTATGGATCTGCTCCGTTTAAATGTGTTTTGTGGGATTCAGACTCTGTTTAATGACTTAAACTGTGTGTGCTGAGATGCTCGCTACCTACATTTCACCCTGGACGATTAAAAGAGTGAGACATCATCAGATATCTCACTCAATTAATCACACACACACACACACACACACACACACACACACACACACACACACACACACGTCAATAAACACTCACCCGGGATCTGCAGATGCTGCAGTGCAGCCGGTCGCTGCTCCCACCGCCCTGAAACCAGGAAACCAGGAAACAAGGAAACAGGGTCAAAGGTCACGTAGACTCTTTACAGCAGGAGACAGATGCTGTACAGCCACTCGCATCGCTGACGGACCATTTGTTTGTGTTTTCATCGATAAACTAATTATGTTTGTTTGGAAATTTGATTGCATCTTGAAGTCAAAAGTGCATTATGGATAATAAGAATAATGCTGATTTAATTATGCACAGAGCCTGTACAGTAGAGTCGCCTGAGGTGGAGACAGTCTCACAAACACAGACGCAGACGTGCAGCTCGGAACACAACATTTGACTGTGTTGTTTTCTAAAATGTTGTGTTTTGCACCTCTGGGCCGCGTCAGCGGCTCCACAGCTTTAATTACTGCTGTTTCCACGCACGTTCAGACCCAGCGTTCAGAGGAACGGCGGCAATCATCTTCACACTGCTGAAGACGCTAATAACAAGAAAAGCATTTGTACAAACACAAACTGCCAAAGCCGCCGCTAATATGCAGCGCATGTAGGAGCACATTTTGATAGATGTTAATGGCATATAATTATAGAACACTGCTATTAGGCAATGTGATTTTATAAAGAGGACCATTGCCCTCGGCACTGTGGCCTGATTGCTCTGAGTGTTGGGCTAATGAATGTAAACCAAGTCTGTTTGCAGTGAGAATTATCAACCCATGAAGGGGAGGGGGTGGGGGGGGGGGTGGAGGGGTGGGGGGGTCAGCTCACTATTCACACCACTCACAATTACAGACAGAAGCAGCCACGCACACTCACAGTCAAGGGCACACATGCTGACACACACACACACACACACACACACACACACACACACACACACACACAAAGAGCTTGTCTCATACATGTAAATTCCTCCCATTATGTGTTTCATCTGTTCACACTTTAGTCTGTACTTCTCTCTCCACTGATTTGATGCTATTTTTAGAAGTCGTTTGCATTTTCTAAACCCTTTTGCACATCTTCTTCTTCTTCTTCTTCTTCTTCTTCTTCTTCTTCTTCTTCTTCTTCTTCTTCTCTCCAGTGTGGCTGCTCTCACATGGATGAGATTACCAACTCTGCACAGAGCAACATTCCCATTGATTTCAATGGAGTGAAACCAGATGTATAAAAATGCTCTGTGGGGAAGTGACCAGACAGCTCAGCTTCACAGAGCCCCCAGAGTCCAGGCTGGGACAGTGAGGCTCGCCAGGCCTCGCTGCCCGTATCTGATCCACAGATCGCTCTTAAACACAAGCATCCCACAACAACCCAGCTCATGTTCTTTCTGACAATAAAGTGAATAATCAAAAGCAAGACAGTTGCTGGGTTTAAGACCAATAATTGTAGCATCTTTTGATATTTTAAAGATGTTTTCTCCTTAGTTTCTCTTTCTGCTCCAGAGCCTGAAGGTTAAATGATTTGACTGGTTGAATTCAACTTGTGACAGAGACAGACAGAAGGTTCATCATGCATCACCTGCATAGATAGATAGATAGATAGATAGATAGATAGATAGATAGATAGATAGATAGATAGATAGATAGATAGATAGATAGATAGATAGATAGATAGATAGATAGATAGATAGATAGATAGATAGATAGATAGATAGATAGATAGATAGATAGATAGATAGATAGATAGATAGATAGATAGATAGATAGATAGATAGATAGATAGATAGATAGATAGATAGATAGATAGATAGATAGTCTGTTCTCAGGCCATAAAATGATCTGTTTAACTGGAGCGAGAAGCCGATGTTTCTGTGTGAGCAGTGGCTGGTGTTGGGCCGGCTGGTGCAGTCCTCTCATGCCCTTGTACTCGGAGCTGCGAGGGTTTCACCCCTCCAGGAATGCTCTGCCTATAATGAGGGTCAGGGGTCAAAGTGCTGCCGCGCCTGGAGGCCGGGATCTCCTCAGCGCACTCAGTCACTGACTCTGTCCCTATATTTAAATCCTGCCTCAGGACATGTTTTTCAAAGGGCATCTCCTAACTAGTTCCTGGTTACTAATTAGTTTTGTGCTGTGCTATTTGTCTTTGGGAACCTGGGAGGGGGGGTGGGGGTGGGGGGGTGGGGGGGTGGGGGTGTGTGTGTGTGTGGGGGGGGGGGGGGGGGGGGGGGGCTAAAAGAAGACAGCATATGGTTCGCCTCGGCTTGCCTCAGTGAAGACCACCATCTTTCACGTGGTCCAGTTTTCCAACACACTCAGGTCTGCATCAAAGATGCAGAAATGTTGTTTTTTTAGTTAATTTTCCAGTATTATTTGCTGTGCATGTGTCATCAGTGATGGATGGATGAAGACTCAATATCATTTGTCTTTAAACCTGTCCATCTAGAAGCTGATCTCAAAGTGAAACAGTTTGTTCACATCTCCAGGTCACGTGACCTGACATAGGGGTCACATGACCAGTTCCCTTCAGACCAGATGGACAGAGGAGGAGACTCAACTGTTTCTACATCTGATTCAGACTTTACGTAGAATAAGGGTTCAAAGCAGCTGCAGGTAACAGCTGCCTTCAGTGGAGACAGCAGCATTGAAATGTTTGAATTATCACTTTGATTTTGGAAACTCATCCACTGATGCTCTGGTGTCTTTCTGCTGCACATCTCCTCTGTGGAACTAATAAAGGTGGATCCCACCTCGCCCTGTCATCAGTGGTGGAGCTACAGCCCAGCTGTGTTTCGTTGTTTGTTGTTATTGTTGCTGTTGTTGTTTACAGACAACATGGACAACCTCTGGACAGTCTGTCCCTGCAGCTTTTAGCAGAGCTCGTGGTACAGCCTCTCACCCTCGCGCTGCCTCTCTGCCTCCCTCGCTCTCAAGTCAAATCATTATTGGATTACATTTTCTGGCTTCATCAAATGTGGTTAAGAGGCACTTTAGACATATGTGCATGACCTGCTTTCCAGAGATGGCTATCAGAGCAAAAGTGACAGGTCAATTGCTGATTTCTGCTCTGTAAAAGGGAAAAGGCCTCCCCAGCCTGAGCACTCTAAAAGGTCGCACACACTCTCGCTCTCCCGTCTGCTCCCCCCTCCCTCTCTCTCTCCCTCTCTCTCTCCCTCACACACACACACACACACACACACACACACACACACACACACACACACACACAGTGAGTAGAGCGGAGCGGCTCTGTGTGTGGGTGTGTGAGTGTATGTGTCTGCCTCGTGAGGCCCAGTGTGTGTGTGCATGTGTGTCTGTATATAATTGTATAGAGGGAAGACACACACTTAATGGAAGTGGCTCTTCAGTGTGACAGCTGGCTGGTGCAGATGAAAGGTCTGCAGCGCCTCGTCTGCCACTTGTGGAGCATCCGCAGAGACCGGGAGGACGGCGCAGCAGCAAACAGACTCAACAGCAGACACACTTTTTATCCCAAATTAACATAGATTGTATGCAATACTGAGCAATTCATCTATTATGTACAGTGCAGCGGCACACAGATACAGTATATTCTGCAGCAGAATTAGATGTAGATGTTATCTCTGCAGAGCAGATAAGCTCCGATACTGGACAGTCCAAAAGTGCATAAGTGACACAAATTGAATAATTTTCAGTTTATCTGCTCTTTGGCTCCCTGGCCAGAGTGGTACTTGTGCTATTCAGCTGCATTTCTAGAAAACTTGGTGAGATTGGTCTGGGTTTGAAACGTCGTTATGTTTAAAACATTGTCGGGCAGATTCTCCGGGGCAGCAGCCGCCGAGCTGCTGCTTGTTACACATATCAAATTAAATGGAACCAACTCTGTCAATTATCTGATCTGAGTAAAACAATACGAATCTTTTTCTGGCTTCAGTTCGTTTTGACAGTAAACGGAGTCATCTACAGCCAGACTGGATCAATGGAGAAAGTGAAGTCACCATGTGATCACTTCACTCTGATATTTGGTGTGTTTTCATGTGGTTTCATGTGAAGCAGCTGGTTGTGGAACCAAAACAACGTCTAAAACAAGAAAATAAACCTTCATGAAGTTAGAGAGGATGGAAATTTCTCATCTGAAGACTGTATGATATGTTTATAACTGTAAATACATAACGTCTGTTTTTCTGTCAGTATATCATCCAGATCATGTCACCCTGTTGTACATGTTCTAGTTCTCATATACTTGGACATTTATGTACCATAGTTCCTCATCCTGCAGCACAGTTCCTGTTATATTCTCCCTATTGTACTTTTACTATTTACATTGGAAACATTTGCACTTTTGATGAGACATCAAACTGAGTTTTGTTGTTTGCTTTGTGCAGTGACAACAAATTTGAATATAATTTGATATAATAATTGCAATCTGCATCTCAACCAGACATCTCAACATTTGAGAGGGTTAAATGGAGGAGAAGTTAAATGGAGGCTGTGCTGGACCTGATGTGCCGCCCACACACACCCACAGTTTGGGTCTGAGAACGTGTGCGACCTTTGACCTGTGGCACCAGGAGTAAACCAGGAGCGCTTCATCCTGGAAGGTGTCAGTGCAGAAGGAGAAGCTCCTACGCTTCACTTTGTCATTTAAATCAAAGACTCATTAGCATGCAGAGGAGGTTATTAGTTATAGCCGAGGAGGAAACATGTACACTTGCACATCGTCGCACCTCTTCACTTACTTTTCAGATTTTACTTTTTTTTTAACTTCTGGGAAAAATACTTATACAGAGGCAATTATACATTTTTACAATTCTGGCAGCAGCAGCAGCAGTTGGCTGGGAATTAATGGAGAGGAGTAATTAGCATGAGCAGCAATCAGCAGCGGAGAGGAGACGTGTTCCACCTACAGAAACCTACGCTTCATCAGCAGACACCGAGCGACATCTTTTTGGAGACGAGCTGCAAAAACACATCAGTGACCACACGGCAACAACAGGCGCGCGGGTTCAAGCAGCGCTCCACATGTTAATGAGATACTTTGCGGTGGGTGACAGGTGTCAGGTGCATGATGGCGGCCTGGATTCCTGCCAGTCCATTATGAGGCACTTCTCCATGTTTCAGCCTGCGTGTTTCAACTGTATAACGATGACGCGTTATCATTGTTAGCATCCCTCATTAAAACTAATTGGTATTGCTATTTGAAAGGTAGCTCATTACCTTGAGGCAAACAGCAACGTTTTGTCTCAATAAGGAGTACTAACACATTTATTCACACACACGTTTTCCCCCTCACATTCTGACAAATGGATGACGAGGAAAAATAGCTCGACTGAAACTCAGAGTATGAAGGTTCCCTGAGCGTGGAACGTCTCCTCTTACCTTCTGGATCCATCTGGACAGACACACGTGATGGGAAAGTAAATTCTTGCAGTCGCAGAAATTCCTCAGTGGGTCACTGGCTTCAGGTTCAACATCCCTGCATATAAAGCACTCGGACTCTTCTGAAGAGGAAGACAGAGGAGAAAGTGGAGGTTAGGAATGTTTAGCTCCCACTCACAGTGCATCAAAGGCCCAGAAACACATTCACTCACACCGGGATTCATCAGCGCTCAGCACACTGTGAATGAGTCCAGAATACATGATTTGAGAATCAAGATCCTTTCCTCAAGAACGAGACCTTTGCAAATGTTTTGCTGCAGCTTCATTTCCTGCTGAAGCATCGAGTCCCTCGAGCTCAGAGCTTCATTTTGTTCTCAGCGGAAAAGTAACAAAGTGAATGACGAGCCAACGAGCAAAACCAAGCAGAGCTCCATTCAGAGAAGAGAAGAGGAACCTTTATCTGTCCAACATGGCATTACTGCAGCGGCACCACAGAAGAAGAGAAACAACAGAGACATTAAGTGATACAATAACACATGCACTAAAAACAGCAGAACAATGAAGGGAAAAAGAAAATATTCTGACCTTCAGTTTATAAGAACAACGATGAACAATAAAACATGACAATAGCTGAAATATGCATGTAGAATGAAATAGACTAGAATAGACTAGACTAGACTAGACTAGACTAGACTAGACTAGAATAGAATAGAATAGAATAGAATAGAATAGAATAGAATAGAATAGAATAGAATAGAATAGGAGAAAGCTTTATGAGTGGACAGTGGATGTTGCCAGTGACAGACTATATATATAATATCACAACAAGCGATCTGTTTTCATTCTGCAAAGATTTCTGCAGAAACAACTTTCACTTTGTCACCCACAAATGTATTTTTCAATAAACATTAACTTCAATCCAACTTCAGTGTTGTATTATTTATCATTATCTAAAACAGGGTCCAGGTTCTTGCACTGCAGGGCTGCATGATGGTCACTGAAGGCTTCACAGCTTTGCAGCTGTGGTCTCTGTGATGTGAGGCTGAGCACTGAACAGTCAGAGTTCTCAATCAACAACAACACTTTGTTTTCCGTCTTCATAACTCACAGCAGCTGCTCTGAACTCGATCTAATGCGCTGCCGTAAAACCATCCTTCTCGGCTCCATTAGGGCCGGACATAAAAGGTGAGCGGAGGAAGTGATGGAGCTGCAGCCCGGGGCGAGCGGGCCCGCCCCGGGCTGCAGCAGCCTCACCTGACCAGGAGGACTGGAGCTCAGAGCTGGATGCAGCTCCCAGCAGATCTGTGGGGCTCCACCATGAAAACAGAGGGAGGCGCTGTCAGAGGAAAGTGCTGCCTCAGACGCTGCTGTCTCTGAGGGCCTCATCGCTTCAGGTGGAAATAGATCTTCAGATGGAGAATCAAAGGCTTGGTTGTTAATGTAGCCCATCAATTCTGTGTAAGCACATTTTATTACTGACCAGGCACATATGCAGCATGTACGCCTGCTTGAAAGGAAAAACAGAATTAAAACGTGTTTTGAGATGCAGGTCGTAAAACATCTTCGAGTTTGTGCATGAAATGCAGCTAAAAGTGTTTAGAGTGAATCTGCCTCCATTCAGGGATCAGGGGATTCAGGTTCCTCCTCTGGTTCCTCCTCAGTCTCTGGTTCCTCCTCTGGTTCCTCCACAGTCTCTGGTTCCTCCTCTGGTTCTCCCTCAGTCTCTGGTTCCTCCTTGGGTTTGTCCTCAGTCTCTGGTTCCTCCTCAGGTTCTTCCTCAGTCTCTGGTTCCTCCTCAGGTTCTCCCTCAGTCTCTGGTTCCTCCTTGGGTTTGTCCTCAGTCTCTGGTTCCTCCTCAGGTTCTTCCTCAGTCTCTGGTTCCTCCTCTGGTTCTCCCTCAGTCTCTGGTTCCTCCTCTGGTTCCTCCTCAGTCTCTGGTTCCTCCTCAGGTTCTTCCTCAGTCCATGGTTCCTCCTCAGGTTCCTCCTCAGTCTCTGGTTCCTCCTCAGGTTCCTCCTCAGTCTCTGGTTCCTCCTCTGATTCTGGCTCCAACATCAGGCTGGAGGTGGAGCATTGCTTCATAGCTGCAGCAGAGCTCCAGATAGAGAAGGAGAACAAGCTAAGGAACTACTGAGGACCAGGTCCAGAGTCGCCTGATCACTACTGTAATTCTTTGACACTGGGTGGCGCTGTTGAGTAGTCCTGCAGGTATATAGGTAGGAGTGGTGTGTTGTTGGTGAGGTATCTGACCCAGGGGGGTGAAAGGTTTTTTTGACTGTTCCCTTCAGTTGAGTGACTGCTTATCTGAGGTTGCCAGATCAGCATGAAAGGAACCAGATCTGAGAAGGAATTAATATTCCCACAGCTACAAACAGGAAGTAGAACAGGCTCTGAGCTCTGATGGAACCAGAGTTAAATGGAGACCAGGAGGAACACTTCTTCCAACTTTTCAACATTTGTTTGAGTGTAAATGCAGACATGAGGAGCAGGTGTGTTGGTGGCTGCGGCTGCTTCCTGTCACCTGGATGAATCATCGCCCCCGGAGGAACTTTCTGAACACGACTGTGTCAGAATCCATCGCTTTGCTCCCAGTCCAAGCACACGTCAGCCGAGCTGGTTTCCACTCTGTCAGAATGAGGAGCTGGTCCAGAATAACGGAGCAGGAACACAGAGGCTGACAGGCAGCTTCACACAACAACAACACAACAACACCACAACACAATGATACAACACCACTACAATACAACAACACAACAACAACACAACACAACAACACCATGATACAACAACACAACACAACACCACTACGATACAACAACACAATAACACTACGATACAACAACACAACACAACACCACTATGATACAACAACACAACACAACACCACTACGATACAACAACACAATAACACTACGAAACAACAACACAACACAACACCACTATGATACAACAACACAACAACACCACGATCCAACAACACAACACCACTACGATACAACACAACAACACTACGATACAACAATGCAACACAACACAACAACACAACACCACTATGATACAATACAACAACACAACACAACAACACAACACCACTATGATACAACAATACCACAACACCACTACAATACAACACAACACCACTACGATACAACAACACCACTATACGACAACACAACAACACCATGATACAACAACACAACAACACTACGATACAACAACACAACACAACACCACTGCGATACAACAATACCACAACACCACTACGATACAACAATACCACAACACCACTACAATACAACACAACACCACTACGATACAACAACACTACGATACAACACAGCAACACCACGATACAACAACACAACAACCCCACGATACAACACAACAACACCACGATACAACAACACCACAATACAACAACACAACACAGCTCAGCTCTGAGCTGTTTGCTGCTCCTCCAGCTGCAACAAGGCACAGGAGTGACACTGGAGCTACGGTGCTGCCATGAGTCTGCAGGACTTCTACCTCCTACCTCCTACCTCCTACCTTATACCTCCTACTGTACCTCCTACCTCCTACCCTCTACCTCCTACCTCCTTCCTCCTACCTCCTACCTTATACCTCCTACTGTACCTTCTACCTCCTACCCTCTAGCTCCTACCTTCTTCCTCCTACCTTCTACCACCTACTATCTACTGCCTACCTTCTTCCTGATACCTCCTACCTTATACCTCCTACCTAATATTTTCTACCTCCTATCTTCTACCTCCTGACATTAACATTTACATTCATTCATTCGATGAGGGCCTCATCGCTTCAGGTGGAAATAGATCTTCAGATGGAGAATCAAAGGCTTGGTTGTTAATGTAGCCCATCAATTCTGTGTAAGCACATTTTATTACTGACCAGGCACATATGCAGCATGTACGCCTGCTTGAAAGGAAAAACAGAATTAAAACGTGTTTTGAGATGCAGGTCGTAAAACATCTTCAAGTTTGTGCATGAAATGCAGCTAAAAGTGTTTAGAGTGAATCTGCCTCCATTCAGGGATCAGGGGATTCAGGTTCCTCCTCTGGTTCCTCCTCAGTCTCTGGTTCCTCCTCTGGTTCCTCCACAGTCTCTGGTTCCTCCTCTGGTTCTCCCTCAGTCTCTGGTTCCTCCTTGGGTTTGTCCTCAGTCTCATTAACATTTACATTCATTCATTTGGCAGATGCTTTTATCCTGTTGCAACTTACAGTTGAGTGCAACAAAAGGCGATAGTTGAGGTAGACAGGACAGATAAGATAGAGGTTCAATAGAAGGATAGGACAGCGGTTTTTTGTTCACATTAGAGGAAGTAACACTGTTTAAGAAAGGAGGTGTTCTTGGAAGAGGGAAATCTTCAAGAGAGTCTTGAAGATGGGTAGCGAGGTTCCCATTATATTATCCTTCTACCTCCTACCTTCTACCTTCTTCATCCTACCTTCTACCGCCTATTATCTACCTCCTACCTTCTCCTGCTTCTACTTTCTACTACTCTCATCAATATCAACATCTGGTGTGACGTGACATGCACTGCTATACTCCAGATGTTATGATATCTTTCATATCCATTTATATCCGTCAGGCTCTGCACCCGTCACTGATGTTTCCACGTTTCAGACACGAGGAGGAGCAGACGCCCAGTGACAGAACATACAATCACACCAGGAAAATGCCAGATTGAGATCATTTAATTGTCTGTTGCTTTGCTAACGACCCCATTAACAGAACAATGATGGGAAACCAGCATGGTCCAGGCGAGGAACCGCCTGGGTGACGACCATCTGGCTGGGGGCGTGGGGGTCACGAACTTTTAACTTGCTGCAAAGTTTAGAGCTTTTCCCTCTCACATTCTCACATGAAAATCGCAGCAAAATAAAATAAAATGGACAAATAAAGAGTAATGTTTTGTCATACTGTACTGTAGCATTGTAATGTGACAAGATTTAGAAAACCACTGTAAAAATCCCAATGATTATTATCAGAAATGCGTCAGACTCATTCTCAGCCTTTTCTAATGCTAAATGTAACTGTGGGAATACTGGGAATAACTGTTTTGTGATGCAGTGGATGAGTGCTTTATCACCTCACTTCAAGAAGTTTGCAGGTCTGACTCCAGACCAGACTGAGGGCTTTCCAAGAGGAGCCTTGTCGTCTATGAGGACATAGTGAGGACTTTTCCCTGCATGCTGTCAACAAAGGCCTTACAGCAGCTCAAGACAAAGGCTGGTTCCCAGGATGAACAGGGTGTACAGATGTAGGCTGACAAAAGTAATCAATGTAATATCAATATCAAAAGTAATATCGTGATATTGTCTCATTATTGTTCCTGCATTTTTTAAATAAAAACCCTTTACAAGTTGTATCATGATCTAACTTCAACAGATGTTCCTTATGAAAGCCTCAGGATTGAAATTCCATTTAGACGTGAAGGGTTTGAGGCTCTGCTGGTTCCAGTCATCAGAAGCTCTGAGCTCAGAGATGAACTGGGTTCCACAACATCAGATTCTCAACAGTTACAGGGAGCACGGTCCTTCCGTCAGTGTGTGTGTGTGTTGTGTGCAGTGAGAGATGCAGATTGAGCCCTGACGGCGACTCCATACGTACCAATGATCAGACTTGTGTTCACAGGCTGCAGCTCGGCGCTGTCCATGTCTCAGCAGACACGTCTGACTCGTTCCAGATTCCAACAGTTTCCTCCTGGGAGGAATTACATGGGCATGCAGAGACAAACCATGGAGTCAGAGCAGAGTTCCTGCTGCATCACAGCCCGTCAGCTGCTCTATCTGCACTGTTTTTGTTTTGAGGAAGTTGAGAAAGTGTTGGGCCAATCAGAGCAGAGCAGAGTGAGCACGTCAGAGCCGGAAGCCACACAGACTCAAAGTCAGAGAGGGAGCTCAGCTGCTTCCAGGGAACGCTGGGAACGTGGAGCAGTTTCTGTTTAAATCAGTGGCAGGAGAGATACAGCTTTTTATTTGAGCCTCAGGATCAGAGTCAGGTCACAGCTCCTCATCACGAGGGCAGCGTGAGGAGCAGAGGTGTTGCAGACCTTCTCAGCCGTGCTCGCTGCCAGGAAATGACTCACACGTTGTGGAATTTCCCCATTTCTGCATGTTTTCTGCACTGGGTTCAAATATCAGAGGAAGTCCCCTCGCTGCCAACGGTCACTTGACGTTTTCCCTCCACCAACTGACATCCACAATGTTCCAGTCTCCAGAGACACAAAAACAGCTTCCACTTGTTATCAACCACACAACCACATCCACAGAGCCGGTGTTTTCAGTGACCTTTTGGGGGAGGTGTGAACTGAGGAACAAATGCATGAGATGCAAAAGTAAAATCAGTTCAAGCACAAAACCAACAAAAGCTCCTTAACTGTGGCAGAATGAGTCCTGCAGCCAGTTCATAATGTGACCTCTTCCTTGGTTCTTCAGGAGGATTCAGGACTGCTACAGTCACACATTCACAGCTGCTGCTAGCAGAAATAAGTGGAATTTCTGGTGATAATAAAACACTTGTAGTAACGACTCCAACTGGACCCTTAGACACAAAAGATTTTTAGAGTGAGATGTGCGTGAATGTACCTGAATATAATATACAACTATATTTTTCAATATTTTACTGGAACTTTCAGTGAATCTGACTCCTGGACTTTCTCTCCCTCATCTATTCGTATTGAGGAATCGTCAGAGATGTGAGTGAATGTGAGGTTGGAGCTTCTGCTCAGGTCTGCCTGGACCTGAAATCACACTGTTTAAAGAGCTGAATCTACCATTATTATCCCAGTAAACTGCAGAGTATCCAGTCGATCTGTGTTCCTCCTCCTGAAACAACAACATGTGGAGTGTTTAGCCACGTCTCTTCTGGGCTCTGAGCTCCTGGACTGAGGGATGTTTGATCAAAGATCGTTCTGCTTCTGTGATTTGCTCGTTGTAAGTTCTACGGCAACACAGCTTAAGTTTCTGATCCTCATATAAAGGACAATTTATAGCTCTATATATTTGTATTCATACCATTCACGATGCTCAGACCTTCTTAAAAATACCTTTAAAAACATTGAGGATCAGACAGAAAGGACACTGCCCCTCCAACAAATCATTCAGCTGCAGATAAAGAGCAGAGAAGTTGTGAGGAGGACGGGTCTTCACTCTGCCTAATTAAATGGCACGTCTCCTACTATTCATGAAGAGCACTTATTAAAACAAGCATTCACATCCAATCCACTAGATAAATGACTTTACACCAAGTGCCATGAAGCCCATTAAATTGCTTCTTTAGAGATGGATCAGGTCCAAACACACAATCAAAGGATTTGACTGGGATTATCTCAGATTAGAAACACTCAGGGACAAATGAGGAGATGACAGGATATCATACATTGAAAGGATAAATTAGCAGTCACATACCAGACCAAATTTGTGATGGGTGTTAGGGAATAAAGAGCGGAGGGGGGGGGGGGGTGAGTGCTAAAAAGCCAGGAACAGCTCTTTAGTTGTAGTAAGCTGAGTGATACATGGCCAATGTAAACCTGGGTAAAAGCTTTTCCCTCTGAAACCTCCTGCCATGTAAATAAAGTCCACATCGGGGACGGCATCAAACACAGGATGCAGACGAACCTATGAGTTTAATCTGGTACTTTATGACCTTGTGGCACTGGTGTGAAAAACATACTGTGTTCAACAGCTTTTTTACTGCAACATGCTTTGATTTTCCTGTTCCCATGGTCACTTTAAACATTGCTCAAAGTGGAGCCAAGAGCTGAAACACATTCACACATTTCATCACCAGCAAAACCTTCATCCTGAACTCAGATCAGTTTCAGTCTTTCTTCAGTTTGACTCATGAACATGTGAGTGGAGGAGGAAACATTGACCTGTAGATCTGTAGCTCAGGAACTCTCCCACAAGAATGCAGCTCCACAGAATTTACAATCAACCAAAAGTTTTTAACCAGACGTACGAGAACCAGGAGCCCAATTTCAAAATCAAATGTAAAAGTTATTTTTCTTGCACAGGAAGGTGTTTCAGTTCTACTCTCATTAGAATATTTGAAAGTAAAGTAAAGTGAAGTGAATCAGGCTGAGTGCTGATAAAACACTTTTCAGGAGGATAAATAATGTAGGCGCTGGTTCACGTTAGCATGTTCTTCTTTGCATATTTTAAAACCAATGAGCAGCTCCGTTCTATCGCATTAAGCCTCCGAGAGCCTAATAAAAGGTGTTTGAGAGGGTTTGTGCATGAAAGAAATGTGACTTCTGACCTCCTCCTAATCTGCTCTGTGCTGGGCTCACGTGTCAGGCTCTGTTCCCTTTGTGCTGCAGCACGGTGCGCAGTGGTTAGCACCTGGGTGCCGGTTCAGAGCTGGAAATCTCAGATCAGCGACTCTTTGATGTGTGATCAACTCTAATGATGAATGACGTGTCTTTGTCTCTGGTTTCACTGGTTTCACTGGTTTCTCTGGTTCCACTGAGGCTCAGAGTTCAGCAGCGAACAAGCCAGTTTCAGATCTCATCCCTTTCATCCAGTCATCCACCAGACACAGGACGGATTTATGGGATTAAAATATGCCAAAAAAAAAAACAGCAGTTAAAGCTGTTATCAAAATAATAGCTGCTTTCTATCTATCCATCTGTCTATCTCTCTATAGATAGAGAGATAGACAGATAGAGAGATTGGTGGATAGATAGATAAAATTCAGAGCAACCAGACGATATGAAACATAACTCATTAAACAGATATTACAAATAACATGTTGTTATCAAAGCAAACAGGATAAAAAATAATCCTAATTTCCTAATTTATCTGTGGTTTCTTGGGTCTTTTCGAGAATCTACTCAGTGCGGAGATTCAGTTTGTTCTGTTGTGTTCGGGGTGTCTTTTCTGACCATCTGCTCTTATTGATATGTGTAAATAAATGTTGCTTTCTACACTTCTGTAGCAGACAAAAATGATCAAAATGAAAATAAAAATGATGTCTCTCAATTTGGATAAAGTTCAGATGCTGCTGCAGGTGTCTCCATGAACTCCAGGTAGAGTGTGTTCCTGCTGCATCCCATAAAAACCCTGGTACCATGTGGTCCTGCTCCATCCCATAATAACCCTGGTACCATGTGGTCCTGCTCCATCCCATAATAACCCTGGTACCATGTGGTCCTGCTCCATCCCATAATAACCCAGGTACCATGTGGTCCTGCTCCATCCCATAATAACCCAGGTACCATGTGTCCCTGCTCCATCCCATAATAACCCTGGTACCATGTGGTCCTGCTCCATCCCATAATAACCCTGGTACCATGTGGTCCTGGTCCATCCCATAATAACCCTGGTACCATGTGGTCCTGCTCCATCCCATAATAACCCTGGTACCATGTGGTCCTGCTCCATCCCATAATAACCCTGGTACCATGTGGTCCTGCTCCATCCCATAATAACCCTGGTACCATGTGGTCCTGCTCCATCCCATAATAACCCTGGTACCATGTGGTCCTGCTCCATCCCATAATAACCCTGGTACCATGTGGTCCTGCTCTATCCCATAATGACCCTGATACCATGTGGTCCTGGTCCATCCCATAATAACCCTGGTACCATGTGGTCCTGCTCTATCCCATAATAACCCTGGTACCATGTGGTCCTGCTCCATCCCATAATAACCCTGGTACCATGTGGTCCTGCTCCATCCCATAATAACCCTGATACCATGTGGTCCTGGTCCATCCCATAATAACCCTGGTACCATGTGTTACTGCTCCATCCCATAATATCCCTGGTACCATGTGGTCCTGGTACCATGTGGTCCTGCTCCATCCCATAATAACCCTGGTACCATGTGGTCCTGCTCCATCCCATAAAAACCCTGGTACCATGTGGTCCTGTTCCATCCCATAATAACCCTGGTACCATGTGGTCCTGCTCCATCCCATAATAACCCTGGTACCATGTGGTCCTGCTCCATCCCATAATAACCCTGGTACCATGTGGTCCTGCTCCATCCCATAATAACCCTGGTACCATGTGTTACTGCTCCATCCCATAATAACCCTGGTACCATGTGGTCCTGGTCCATCCCATAATAACCCTGGTACCATGTGGTCCTGCTCCATCCCATAATAACCCTGGTACCATGTGGTCCTGGTCCTCCACTCTGAGGAAGATGGACGTCCAGAACATAGTTTTCTTAGATCTTTGAATCAGATGTAGAAACAGTTGAGTCGCCTCCTCTGTCCATCTGGTCTGAAGGGAACTGGTCATGTGACCCCTACGTCAGGTCACGTGACCTGGAGATGTGAACAAAGTGTTTCCATCACACTTTGAGATCAGCTTCTAGATGGACACGTCTGGAGGAGCAGCTCAGGAGAGGAGCTGTGTTAGAGACGTCTGAGAGGTTAAAGTGGAGCTGTTCATCTCCAGGTGAAAATAAAGGCAAAAATAATACAAATGATAACTGCCATTTTATTGTCCTGTTCTGTTCCTGAAACATTTCTATGTGTTAATAAACAGAAATTAACTGGTGCTTCGGCCTAAACCTTTTCGCCCACTTTTTTTTTCAAGTTGTTTGTATGAAGGTGGATCTCTTGTTCTGCTGAATGGACAAAATAACAAAGAAAACAAACCAAACGACTAGTTCAAGTTAGACATCAATTAATTAGTGATTCTTGAATTATTTGTTATTTCAGGTGATTACAGTTATGGATACACACACACACACACACACACACACACACACACACACACACACACACACACACTACAGACTGAGTGAACAAAATATACTGTTTGTCACTGAGGCTTTACAAGAACCCCTTGTCTCTCTCTCTCTCTCTCACACACACACACACACACACACACACACACACACGCACACACACACGCACACACACACACACACACACAGCTTTAAGACGTCAGCTGTGGCTGTGATAGGGAGAATTTGTCGCTGTTTGCTGCCAATGATTTCTCTCTGTTCTTCACCGCCTTGATTTACAGCAGACGCCGACGATCAGAGTGTGAATGAGGGCGTTTCACAGACACATCACTCCACATCTCACACCTTCTTATAAACAATAAACTGCTCAAGTTATTTTGTTCCGGTCTCATCCTCCGCCATTAACCAGGCTCCATTACCAGGCACGGCGGGAGCTCGCTCTGATCCTCCACTGATGCTCTGTGTGTCACTGAGGATTAAAAACACAGTGATTGTGACAAAGTTCTGAAGCAAGGTCAGATGTTCAAGGTTGCAACGCAGATTAAATATTCAGACTTGACCATGTAAAGCTTCGGGAGGTAGAGAATTTTCACTCCATTAGAGAGGGGACAAGCATAATTATGAAAATGAGATAAGGGAGAATCAAAATGACCTGATTGAAAAAAAAGAGAAAGTCCTCCAGTGCAGAACTTGGTTTGATTGATTCAGAGCAGATGAGCCCAGGGCTCCACTGCTGGCAGCCCAGGGTTCATGCTGTAATGATAGCTTTATAATTAAGATTAAAGACCACAGAGCACAGACAAGACACTTGAGTGGTGTTGGGGGCTCCTCTGATGACACTGGGAATAATTGGAGAGAAGTATCTAGTATCCCCACGTCCCCAAAGAGCAGGCGGCCGAGGTATCACTGCACACGCAGGATGTGACTGACAATAGGAATGAGGCTGAAGCACGGAGAGAGCTGGATCCTTGAAGGACCGCCTCACGTCTGACACCGGACCAGGTTGGTTTATGTGTCACTGTAGTGTTTGATGTTAAAAAGCTGAAGCGAGAGGCGTGTGTTAAACAGCAGATTATGTGTGATTAGGATGATTCAGTGTGTGCACAGGGCAGATTGGAGGAGCCATCTGGGCAGCAGCTCCGACACAGACGCAACGACTTCTGTTACTAATGAGTTGGACGGCGTGAAAAGAACAACGGCTTCCTCTGGAGGAGAGGTTGAGACCTTCTGTCCACTGTCGAAAGGATGGGAGCAAAATTAGTCCTGGTCCCCTGGCGTCAACATGAAGAACTCTTCAGATTTCACAATATCTTTAAAAATCCTGTTTGTAGCTGTGGGAGCATCAAGCTCTGTTTCTGCACAGATCTGCTCTCTTTCATGCTGATCTGGCAACCACATGTTGGCTATCCTGTCTGGTTGCCTGTCTGGAGTCCATATCATCATATTAAGATGTGAAATTTCTCATTGCAGCAAGTTAAAGTCCAGAGTCGACATCCTTCAGCCGGCCTCTGAACCTGCAGCAGACTGAAGGCAGGTCCTGGGCCAAACATCCCTGAAGCTAAGTCTGTGTGTTCCCAGAACAAATCTAGATTCACGTACCTGGGTCTGGCACCCTTTCATACAGATCTGGCAACCACAGGCTTCACTCTGATGGGCGGTCTTGCCTGCCAATCAGATGAAAGATCACGTCACTTCACGTTCTTTGATGAGCAGATGGGATGAACAGGGGGGGTGCTGTGGCTCGATTGGCATTTTTTAGATGCATTTTAAAATCAGAAACTTCTTCATGAATGAGGACGTGATGATGTTTAAGGACCTACTGAACATCTACCGCTCTTAGACCGTCTGTTCCATAACGCTACAGCTAGAGATGCTAATCTCCATCGTCTGGCTTCTATGAAAATGTGCAACATGCAGAAAATTGAAGCGATGCAATGATTTAAATAATATTAAATGATTAAACATTATTCTAATTCAAACTAAAAATGTAAATTAAGTGGATGTAAGTGAATGAAACAGAGACCTGGACCTGGCACCCTTCATGCTGATCTGTCAACCACTCTATCAACCCATTTTAGCAGCATTTTATTATCGTATTTTTTCTATTGAAACATCCTCGTTATATGATGATTTTTTAGCAGCTGCCAAACGTCTTCAGAATATTCATCAAAGCTGAGGTAGAAACATCTTGTCTCTGTGTCCGGGCTCTGCAGGAGCCTCCTCCTCCTCTGCTGAATAACATTTCCAGTGGGTCGTCTGCTTTCAGCGTTTCTCCACAGCTTGTCAAGGTTCATGTTCAAAGTGGCCGTCGTTCCTCACCTTTGCTGACATCCTCCATCTGATGAAGCTGAAGTCAAGTTGCTTAGATGAGTAATAATCATATCAAAGGTGCCGTGTCATGCAGCAGATTTAAATAAGAGGGTTTGGGGGAGCATTTGCATGCATCTATATGCCTGGGCTAAGAGGCTAATGTCATAAAGCAGAGCGCAGACATGATTTAATGTAATCTGTCGTGTCATATGCAAATCTCCAGCGCTCCCAGTAACTGCAGCAGGAGAGCAGGAGAGGCCGGATTCACTGAGACACCGACTCAGGAAAACATAAAGCATACACCCTAACCTATAACACTACAGCCGTACGATGCTACAGCCCTGCAACAGTTACTGTTATCACCAGGAACTCACATTCTTAGAGCACCATGTTGATTGAAAACACTCAGTGATGTGAAACAGTTAGTAGTCATAGCATTAGCTTTCTAACAATAGAGTTTGCACATTCTAAAATGAAATTAGCACATGCACATGCTTTTATGATATGATATTTAACATCATAATGGGAAATTAGCATGCATGTCTCAACAACAAGAAGGATTTGTCTGAATTGTGTTCATGAGCACAGCAGAGGAGGGATTACTTTTCAACAAATGGAACTTCAAATGAAGGTAAAAAAACTGCGGAGATGGTTCGGTGCAGACATCCCGACTACACCGATACAAGCTGTCCCGTTAAATCACAGTAGTAAAGCACGGCTGGCCCTGCGATGGTGGACGGGGGCCCCAAGACAACCTCTGCTCGGGGCCCCACAGCGCACAGGCACCGTGAGGAGCCACATTGTTTCCTCGCATTAAAATAATTCATGCGGAAATGTGAAAATATATCATAACGTGACTATTTCACACCATGAAAAATGCTTTGTTTCAACACAGAAACATTGCCGGAACAACTTCATTTTATTTAACAAAATGATGGTTTTAATTACGCGATGCTGAGGCCTTTGTTTCCTTTGTGGTTGGGCAGTAAAATGGTGACAGGTGAGAGGACCGGAGCATGTGCAGAACTCCACAGAAAATACGTTTTATACTTAGATAAAACAGTGAATCACAAACTGGCCTTCAGCCCATTCATCACTTGTGACCTTTAGTTTAGTTTGGTTAAACTTTTCTGTTTCTACATTTCAAACCAAGAGCAGCTTCCACACGCTCCCACGGTGGAGTCCGTGGTGTGAGGCTGCCGACAGAACGGAGGAAATGTCAGGGAGGAAGGAGGCTGTGAGGAGGCTGTGAGGAGGCTGTGAGGAGGCTGTGAGGAGGCTGTGAGGAGGCTGGAGGAGGCTGTGAGGAGGCTGCGAGGAGGCTGCGAGGAGGCTGCGAGGAGGCTGTGAGGAGGCTGTGAGGAGGCTGTGAGGAGGCTGTGAGGAGGCTGCAAGGAGGCTGCGAGGAGGCTGCGAGGAGGCTGTGAGGAGGCTGTGAGGAGGCTGTGAGGAGGCTGCGAGGAGGCTGTGAGGAGGCTGTGAGGAGGCTGTGAGGAGGCTGCGAGGAGGCTGTGAGGAGGCTGCGAGGAGGCTGTGAAGAGGCTGTGAGGAGGCTGTGAGGAGGCTGCGAGGAGGCCCCCCCGCCTTCATGTCGGCGTCTCTGGAGTGAGTCCGCAGCAGCTCCAACACACACTTTGGTCGGGGGGGGGGGGGCTCCCCCAACGCTGGGGGGGGGGGGCTCCCTCCTCCCGACCAAAGTGTGAATGTCAGGACAAAGTCAGGACAGGGCCCCACACCCCCCCCCCCCATCCCCCCCCCCCCCCCCCCCCCACACACACACACACACACACCCCGCCCCCCCCCCCCCGTCCCTGTAAGGGTTGCACATACATGAGAACAGACACGTAGAAGCTATGAGATCTGGTTCCATCAGACGTTCACAGTCTGTTCTACTATCCTGTTTGTAGCTGTGGAATATTACGCTTTCTGCTCAGACCTGGCACCCACACATGTAGGATTCACTCTGATTAGCTGTCTCTCCTCCTATGATAAACAAGTGAGAGTCATAAAAAGTGATAGTGAGCATCAGATTAATATGTAGTTCATAATATGTTGTAAAAACACGATATAACTGAAGACAATAAAGAACAGGTGACATGAGTGTCGGAGCTTTGTAACAGACAGTGGAGACAGTGGAGGCGTCGGGTCCGAGCAGGTCTCCACGTTATTCTGTGAACAGATTCTACATATTCTGCAAATCGTGTTCTGTAGCGATTATTCTTTCATCTAATAATCTTTCCAATTATTCACACCCTGAAGACAGCCTGATAAATTGCCTGTGGTAATTAAAATGATTAAGTGAGAAGTGCAAAATGGTAATTTGTCCTTGCGTGACAGAGTTAAGTAAACCTGGTTATAAAAGCTGCCTAATTAGCAGCCTGAAAATAGAGCAGGACGCTGAACCAGCGAGCAGGTAGTGAGAGGGAAACAGCTCGCTGCTTGTCCTGAGACTAACGCAGTAACATGGAAATATAGGAAAAGGAATTCCTCTATACACACACACATATGTATCATTTATATATGATCATATATATCATATATGTGTGTCACAAGTGTCACATTTAAATGATTTGAAGCAGGTTTGGGTCTGATCAACAACAACAACAACAATAATAATAATAATAATAGTGAAACGTGAATGCACTTTAGACATTTGTAAAGCAAAAATGAATATGTGTGAACCACAAAATGTTAATAAAAGGTGATTCAGATGTTCACAGACTTGAAGCGGAGGCAGGAGATAAAGTCTGTCCAGTAACGCGGGTGGTGGCTGGGTCTGTCACCGGACCGGCTGCATTGCATGTGACACTACACTCGGGGGCAGATTTCTCTCAAATATGATTTGAGATGATTGAAAGCTTTTTGATTTAAAAGTGTATTCTCTTAAGCTAAGTGCTCTCAGAGACCATCAAGGAAATTTAATTGCCTCACTTAGAGTAAAAAGCAGGTTTTCTGACCCAAATGATATCAGATCTTAACATCTCAATAGAAACACATGGGATTGGATGGTCAACTGGGCGCCTAATGTCATTGGGAAATGCAATTTTCTGATGGCATTTCCTACGTCTGTCTCACCGAGAGCACAAGATTGATCAAAATCTTAATGAGCCATTTTCAGAAGTGGACTTTGGCTTCGGCTTTATGGTAGATTATGGAGCCAAACAACCATGAATGTTGACCTTATAAAAGGAAAGTTTCTATTTTTGAAGAGAAGTCGGCTTGACGTGACCACTCAGTCACTGAGCACCAGCACAAAGGAAGCCACACACACACACACACACACACACACACACACACACACACACACACACACACACACACACAGAGCAGTGTCACTGTCACTGTCATGATCACTTCCTCAACAAATAAAGACTGGACACGATTTAAACATCGTCGTCCACGCCAGAAGCTGAAGGAACGAGCAGTCGACCAGGGAAACGTCAACATGGAGCTGGAGACGACCGCTGACCAGGCCGCGAACCATCCTCAGACAGACAAGACACGTGAGAGCATGATGAGGAGCAGAATCCTCATCATGCTCTCACTCACTGTGTGGTCTACGGCGTCCCTGAGAAACATGAAGGTGCTTTACAACTGCACTCAGCTTTATTTGTTCTAAGAGCCAGTTCATAACAGCTGTTTTCTCAGGACACTTCACACAGAGAGCAACAGCATGTCCACAGTGGACACCCCCTGTCCTTAGACCCTCACAAAGGCTGAGGAACAACTCCCCAGAAAAACCCTGACAGGGAGAACAAGGAGAAACCTCAGAGAGAGACAGAGGAGGAGATCCTCCCCCAGGAGGACAGGAGGACAGAGGAGGAAAGGATAGAGATACATGGACTGATGGCTGACGGTTTAGATTAAAGGTCAGAGGTCAAATCAGATACTAGTCATAGTAGTAGTAATGGAAGTAGTAGCAGTAGTAGCAGTAGTGGTAGTAATAGTGTTAATAGTAACAGTAGGAGTATTCATAGTAGTAGTAGTGGTAGTTGTAGTAATAGGAGTATTCATAGTAGTAGTAGTAGTGGTAGTTGTAGTAATAGGAGTATTCATAGTAGTAGTAGTGGTAGTTGTAGTAATAGGAGTATTCATAGTAGTAGCAGTAGTGGGTAGTTGTAGTAATAGGAGTATTCATAGTAGTAGTAGTAGTAGCAGTAGTAGTGGTTTCCTCAGGCAGATGGAGGTCAGAAGTAAAGGGTCTGTTTCCACTCCAAACCAGTGCAGACTGGACGATCTCAGAGTGGGATCACAACAGCTGAGCAGCTGCAGCCCAGTTCAGCTGATCAGCTCTAAGGACACTCTGAGGACACTCTAAGGACACTCTGAGGACACTCTGAGGACACTCTGAGGACACTCTGAGGACACTTTGAAGACACTCTGAGGACACTCTGAGGACACATTTAGGTCACTCTGAGGACACTCTGAGGACACTTTAAGGACACTCTGAGGACACTCTGAGGACACTTTGAAGACACTCTGAGGACACTCTGAGGACACTCTGAGGACACATTTATGTCACTCTGAGGACACTCTGAGGACACTTTAAGGACACTCTGAGGACACTCTGAGGACACTCTGAAGACACTCTGAGGACACTCTGAGGACACTCTGAGGACACTGAAGACACTCTGAGGACACTCGAAGGACACTCTGAAGACACTGAGGACACTCTAAGGACACTCTGAGGACACTCTGAGGACCCTCTGAAGACACTCTGGGGACACTCTGAGGACACTGAAGACACTCTGAGGACACTCTAAGGACACTATGAGGACACTCTGAGGACATTCTGAGGACACTCTGAGGACACTCTGAGGACACTCTGAAGACACTCTGAGGACACTGAAGACACTCTGAGGACACTCTAAGGACACTCTGAAGACACTGAGGACACTCTAAGGACACTCTGAGGACACTCTGAGGACACTCTGAAGACACTCTGAGGACACTCTGAGGACACTGAAGACACTCTGAGGACACTCTAAGGACACTATGAGGACACTCTGAGGACACTCTGAGGACAATGTCTTCAAGTCTCATTTCAGTTTCTGCATGAAAAAACTCCCACAACATTCTGGCATTTATTCACATCTTCATAGTTGTAGATTATTTGCTCTGTAATGACACTTTTCATACGTCACTGAACAGGACGGACACGTGACAGGACGCCTCTGCTCTGGTTTCCCTGCAGTCACATCATTTTCCCAACAACCAGTTGTATTTGCAACCGATGCAACTCGAGTATTTTGATCGGTGCATTATGATGTTTACAGACGTCTCTGCAGATGGAGATAAGAGCGAAGAGCAATCTAGTGGAGCTCATCGCACACTGTCCTTGAGGCTTTGAAACAAGATCCATTTAGATTGTATGTCAGAGTAAAGGAATATGGCCTCTAATATCTACAACAGCTTTGTAGATAATCATCAAATAAAGAGGTCTTAGGAAAATAGCTTGAACCCGGCACTGATTAGGATCCAATCACTGGCTGAGAGACAGAATCCTGCTAATTAACTCCAGGATGCTGTCGCTCAGAGAAGCCACCAACTTGACATTATTTAGTGACTTTATTTGATTCAGATGACTTCAGATGATCAAATGATGAAGTCATAAAAATAAAATAATAAAGTCAACAAAACATAACGCATCATTCACTCATTCCTCAACTAAACACTAAATCTTTTTCGTTCCATCGTGACTTTCTTTCTGCAGACTCCAAAGCATCTATTGAAACGTATCTGTCCAGAAGTCACCGCACTTCATCCTCTGACATGTACTGAACAGAGTCTTTGGTCAATAACAACATCTCATTTATGTTTTACACAACGCCCCTGAAATTGTGTTTCAACCACAACCTGAACTTTAATGACTGTTGCACCTGGTCCTCAGGGACCGAATGTTCTGCAGTAATTAAAAGAAGCAGTTACGATGGAGCTTTATTTCCATTGTCAGACTCCCACTTCCTGTCCCAGTAACAAACACTTTCATGAATCTCTGACCTTCGTACCATTTATGAAACCAACTGTCTCAACCTAAAAAAGGAATCCACCTGAGGGAAATGTCTGAGAAGCAGCTGAAGCAGCAGAGAAATCCTCAGAATGTGACTCTGGGCGGAAGGATCAGAAGTAAGGAGCAGCGTGTTCCTCCCAGACTGGACCACCCTCCTCCGTGTTTGTTTGCCATGTCGTAATGAACTTGCTTGATTCACTAAGACGGAGTCTTCGCCGTCACACTGTGACAGCCGCGCTCGCAGCTGCCTGGGAAATAAGATCAACTATTAGCAGACGAGGCTGAGCTATCGCCTCCGTCTCGCTCCAATCAGGAACTTGTTTGCCTCGGCACAACCTTCAGGACGTGCGCAGAGCCGCGGCTGGAACCGTGAAATGACGCCCAGACGGAGCACAATTAGGGGCCGGGCGGCCCCGTCCAGCCATTACACATGAAATCAAATTACCTTCATTAACCTGCCAAGTTGGCTGAAGGCGTGGCTCCCCGCTGGCCCCGCTCCGCCCTGCAGCAGAAGATGAATGACGCGCCCAGAGAGGTGCAGCGCGCTGATCTCCCCGCGGAGCTCTAATACAACATCCCCTCCCAAAATGTTCTAATGCATTCATGCTCATGGAAACCATTTCTGCTGCCTGCACCACGTATGTTTTAATGCTGCAAAATGAAACGCGTGGCTTGAAAACAATATCACGCGCTATGAGGTAATTAGCTCCCCTGGCTTGACAAATGGGCCGATACCTATGTGCATACATGTGCATGAGCGTGGCATGTGTTGCCTTCATGAATAGGCATCGTGTCGCGTCCCCGGCACTAACACGTATATCTATTGCCATAACTCTTAACGCCCGGACAACATCCAGCTTAATCGCAGCACAGAAGCAAAGCCAGAGAGCAGAGATCACACTGGAGGCTCGTGGCCACATCGCAGGCATGGAAATAAAGAGGAGGCGCCTTCTTCCTGGGATTTCTCCTTTTCTATCAAACTGACCTCATTTTCCAGCGTGGAAGATGTCAAAGTGTTGAATTTAGACTCTTAAAGCAAACGAACAATTCTCCCACAAATGGTTATTCCTCGCAGGAAAACACGAATCAAGCTAACAACAGAATTCAATCCCGTCTGGTTCTGGGAATAATCACTTGGCCTCATGTAAAAGTGGCGGTGGAGGCATCAGGGGAGCTGATATTTGTAGTGACTGGCTATCAGAGGCAGCATCAGAGTAAGTGATTCTATTTAGATAGATAATAAATATGCGGTCATGGGGAACCTATATCCAAAACCCACATAATGACTTTCTGCTGCGGCTGCAGGAGGACGAGGAGCAGGACGCCCATCAGTCTTCACAATATTTACAGCAGTTTGCTTCCCTTCATCCTTCTCAGTGCTAATTCTAGTTCCTCTTCATTACGGACAGCATATTTCTAATGAGAGAGGCCTTCGCCCGGCCTGAGTGTCTCCTCAATCCTTGTATTTATTAATCACAGAGAGGCTTTTAGGCTGCGGGCTCATGGGGATCACATACTGAAATCAGTCTTGAATTCCACTTAGAGGCTGCTCTGACTGATTGGGGAATTAGTTTGTTTAGTGGTTTTGGATGACGCTGGTGCAACAGCTCAGAGGCAGCAGAACAAAGGCATTAAAACCTAAAGCCTGTCATATATAAACACAGTTTCCAGCTGCACAGGCTCAGCGTGTGTGTGTGTCCCAGTCTGAGTTCGCTGATGTGTTCTCTCTGAGCCAGTGGAACCGTTTCCTCATCAGACCAGAGGAAACTGACTGACTGCTTGGTCCTCACATCCAAGGACGTTGCCATTTTACCTTTCTTCAAGCTTTCAGTGTTATTTATCTTGCTCATTTTGCATTTGTCACAAAAACAAACTCCCCATAGCTGGGTAATTCAGTTCAAGATTCAGGGTTTTTATTGTTATTTGTGCACAGACAGAATAGAAACAGAAAAACACAAGTGCACTCTGCTAACACTGTGTGCATTATGAAAGAGACATTCAATCAAGCTTAAAAGATATATTCAGAAAAGTGAATCAATATACAAACACATACATAAGGCCTGTCCATGCAGTAGCTATGTGGATATATGGTGACTATAGGCAGCTACAGTTACATCACAATCCTAATACACAGCTGGTGTGATTCTCACTGGCTGAACACAGGTAACACTGTGTGATCTGGAGGAAGAAGATGAGGAAAAACATCTCTTTTCAAGGTTAAAATAACATGTTGACAGTGTATTGTTTTTCCACCACAGCATCATTACACGACAGCGTAAAAAAACGGTGTTTCAGCAGCAACACGACCAAGACGTTTCACCTCGGATGCACATGTTGAATTCAGGCACGTGTGCCTGGAAGACTAAGAACATACATGGTGCAGAAGATTAAGATGAAGTGCAGAGGTCTTCCTCCTCCTCCTCTTCCTCCTCAGGCGGGGGGGGTTTACAGGACTGGATGCAGTGACTCGTTCAAAGACAGGCTCTGCGTCAGTCGCATTCCTTTGACTATCATTATTATTTTTGATTTTATTATTATTATTATTATTCAATGAAGTCAGACCACCCACGTTATCACACTCGCACACGCACACACACACACGTACACACACACTCACTCACACACACACACACGTACACACACACACACACACAGGCAGGTGACTCGTGGTGCTGGGGTGAACGGAGGCCGGTGAGTCTGTGTGCGGTTTCATTAACACGTTGCTGTTGCAGCTGAAGCCAAAGAACCTGCGAGCAGATGAGGACGAGGAGAAGGAGCCAAATTTTTAATTATGTTTTTCTGTGAGTGATTGCTGCTTCTCCTGTACGCAGGTGTGTGTGTGCATGTGTGTGTGTGTGGGACAGGAATGGATTTGAGGTCTGCAGATTTCCTCCAGACCTCAGGATGGGTGAGTCCTGCTCGCCAGTGGAGGCTCTGAGCTGGATGTGAGAAGATAAGAAGTGGAGACGTGAAGTCTGTCACTGAGTCAGATTGGGTGTGCAGCAGCTCTGCAGACTGTGGTGAAACATCTATTCTCAGTGTCTGGGTTCACAGGCGAAACAAGGAACTCTTCACATGTTCTTCATATGGATGAAGGAGACAGTGAAGTTCAACGAGGAAGTGATGGAACATGTTCTCTGTTGGTCCTCACTAGCAGAGTGATAATAGTGAGGAACTCTACACACAATGACTCCTACAGAATATTTCTTTTTCTTTCACCTCTACATCTCACATCTGAATCCTCTCCTCGGTCTGCTTCAGATTTTCAGATCTTTAAATCCGTGCTTTTCAGCGGTGACGTGTCCTGAACCTGTCTCTGCCTTCAACCCTGCTTCTTCTCCCCGCTCTGACAAACGATCTGGCCTTTAAAGCCTGCGAGACACTTCACATGTGAAGGGAAATGAAGTACTGTAATTTTACCACCTGCTCACATCTCATTTCACTTCCCAAATGGATGTTTTGAAAATCACAGTGGACAAGCAGCCGCACGGTAACTAAGGGAGTCCTGGGCAGTGTGTCATTGATTGACTCTAATAGGTTACGCTAAATCCCTTTTTTTTCGCCCTCATCAATTACTCTCATTTATTTAGTAGAGCATAACTCTATTTGTGAATGAAAACCTTATTCTGAAGACAAGAAGAATTAGCGTGTGGGAGCTGGACTGTTGGAAAAGGAAGAAAATGAGGTGTCTAACCCAAAGTGACATTTACAAATTACCTGTTAATTTCAACTGGGTTGAGGGATGATAGGAGTGAATTACCCTGACAGGGGTAGCGGCCAGCGCCACTCCACTGCCTAACCTGCTCCCTCAGACAGCGTGCCAGCACCTGAAGACGCCTCGCGTCTTATCTGGGCTGCGCCGTGTCCACACCCACCTGAGGGGCCTGTTCTCTGCACGCAATCTACTTTTGCTCCAATTAAGTGGAGGCTGGATGATGAATAGTCACAATCAGCGTTGTTTTAGAGGTCTGTGCTCTGGAGGATTCGAACCGTGCACAGAGAGTTGGACGCAGCGTCCGCGTGTCGGACCAAGGTGAAGCGGTCAGACTCGCAGCAGAGTCACCTTGGAGAACCCCCCCCCCAGGCCCCTCCACCCCCGCCCCCCCGCCCACTGCAAACATTAGAGAGAAAACAGTGCCAAGTGGAAATGGTGACATTTGAATTGAATACCTCAGTAATGGATGCAATCTCTCTGTAACCTCCATTTAGCTGGCGGAGCTGCTCGCTACCAAGACAGGATCCCTCAGGTCAGTGGAACCAGAGGACGCTGCTTAATGATGCCTGTACTGCTCTGAGAGCATCGACGAGATGCAAGAGGGAAGATAAACCAGCCCCCCCCCACACACACACACACACACACACCACCACCACCACCACATACACACACACACACACACCCCTTCCCCACCCCCTGCCTATTAGCAGCACACAGAACCAACATGTCTGATAGTTTTCCTGGAACCTCAGAGTAAACACGACTCTGATCCCTCGTTTTGTGGCGTCATGTTTATCAGCTCCATTCAGAGGTCGATTCTTCTGCACATGTGAAGAGAAGGAAGAAAAGCTGAGGAGGAGAGAGGATCAATCGGGACTCTGGTTGCTGATTTTACGTTCAGGAGACTTTTAAGGAGGAGTAATTCTCCTCTAGGTAACATAGATCTATGAGCTCTGGTTCCATCAGAGCTCACAGTCTGTTCTACTTCCTGTTTGTAGCTGTGGGAATATTACACTTTGTTCCTGCTCAGATCTGGCTGCTTTCATGCTGATCTGGCAACCACACAAAGGCTGAACTCCTATTGGCTTTCTCCTTCACTAACTGGAGCTCTGCTGCAGTTATGGAGTGATGCTCCACCTCCAGCCTGATGTTGGAGCCAGGACCTGAGGAGGAACCAGAGACTGAGGAGGAACCTGAGGAGGAACCAGAGGTTGAACCTGAGGAGGAACCAAAGGAGGAACCAGATACAGATTCATATGGTTTTTAGCTGGATTTAGACTCCAAAGTTTCTCCATGAATTAGGACATGATGGTGTTTTCAAACTGCAGTCTTTGGAGGAGCAGACTGTTGTTACATAAAGTCCAGATAAAAACAGTCTCTCACTCTCGGTCCCCTTTAAAAAGGTCACTCGAGTCGACTCAGGACTGTAGGATAGTTGTGGAAACTCCTTAACAATCTCTGGCGCGGCTGCAGAGCTTCAGCTCCACCCTGACCTCTTTAGAGCGGCCGCGCAGCTTCTCCCTCACTCTCGTCTGACCGGAGAGAACTAATGAGTGTGAGGCCGCGGCTAAAACCTAATGGGGCTCAGTAGTTTTTGCTCGGGGCTGACTGCTGAAAATGAACATTTAACCACAGCTCCAGTAATTGAAAAAATGACAAGCAGTACATACAGGCCAGTGCCCCACACAAACACACACACACACACACACACACACACACACACACACACACACACACACACACACACACACTAACTCGCACACACACGCAGCGACCAAATTATTATGATTATTTGCCACCTCCGGATTAGACGCCGCTCCACTCTGTCACTTCCATCAGCGACCAGGAGGAGTGTCAGAGACACGGGACGAGGCAGGGATGTGGAAGCAGCATCAATTAAGATGAGAGTGTTAGCGTCTCGTTAGGCGGATCAGGAGGCAGCGCTCAGCTCGCTGCTGCTGCTGCTGCTTTTACTTTGCTCACAGCTCCACCTGCTTGTCATCCATCGACACTGACCAGAGTCCTCAGAGGAAACCTCGCACACGTCCTGCGACCTTTGACCCACAACACAGGAGCCAGGTTCAGTGATGGACTCATAGAGGTAACGGAGGTGATTAATGCACAGCTGAACACTAAAACAAACATCACAGAACAGCTCCATCTGCACCATCACTGGAAGAATGAGTGTTCAGTCCAACATCTTATTCATGTCCACTTCATGGTGACAAACCCAGAGAATAAGCTCCAAAACCTTCTCTGAACAGGACGAAGAAGGGAGTGCCTCAGTGTTTCTGTCAGCCTAACATCACAGGTTGAAGGGTTTCAATATTCTGTAGTATCAGAAATTGATTTGGGATTTCTGCAAAACCAGTGAGATGATCAAAGACATTAATAATCTAAAACTTGGATGATACAAAATGGTAAGCACATAAAAATCTCCATGTTCCTTCGGTTAATTGTGATCCTGTGAATGCCATCATGACGAGAGTCTGCCATGTTTTCTCTGTTGTTATCAGCAGCGCAGCAGCACAACCTGCAGAGCCTCAGGAGACCAGATCCCAAATACATAAAATAAGAGTGATTAGAGCTAAATTATTATCTCAGACATTAACCAGATTGAACACAAGCTCTGAAACCATGATCCATCATAATAGTTGAGCATTATCTTAAATGTCCAATGGCTATTCCATTTATGAATGCTATGCTTGATGGATGATGGCAATTAACAAAATGTAATCTCCAAAGAGTTCTGAGAATTCTCCCCCACATTAAACACGTTCCCGGAGAAGAGGTAAGACCTCGTCCTTCACCGCGCTCAGCACCAGCCCTGTTTCAGAGCGCTCTTCCTTAAAGCGCCGTTAAAACACACCTGGTCTCAGACTGAGATATCAGTCGCCATGGCTTGTTTAAAGATGTTTGCACAGACCCACATTTGTAATGTGCAGCTTCACATACAGAAAACAGCCTGGAGTTGAACCAGTCCTGGACCGGACAGGATGCCACAGCGTGATGCACCAAAACTAATCTTTCATCTGTTTTCAGATGAATCTAAAAAACATGAATATAAAAATCAGCTTTAATATCTGCATCATTAAGGCTGTAGCAACTATCAAATAAACAATAGGAAGAAGTGACTGAACAAAGCAGAACACACACTGGGACACTGACTGTAGTATCTAGAGCAGATAGAAAAGATAGAGCAGACACATTAACACACTGTGAGACCATCAGCTAAGTCTGTGTTTGTGAGGAGGAGCAGCACAACACGTTGCAGATGATCTTGTGAATCACCGTCGTATCTTTGTTTGCATTATTCTCCTTCCAGAGCTCTCCACCAGTTCTCCCACTCCTCCCACTTCACTGGAGCCCTTTGCTCAGCCTCGGTGGTGTCTTCATTACCACACACACACACACACACACACACACGCTGCCTGCTGTAATGAGGGAGCAGCTCTGCACTTGGCCACCAGTTCGGTGCAGATTCACCGCTGAAGACGTGTTAATCTCTTCTTAAAGAATCCTCCCTCGCTAACGAGGGTCAAGTGATCGGGTGTAGCAGCTCGTTCACTCGGAAGCTCTTAGGACGTCGGAGGCTCCGCCCTCTGTCAGCGGCTCCTCAGTCACTGCTGGCAGGCAACACTGGGCTTATTTAGGTTAAAATCACACGTAAAATGTGTTTTTGCAGTGCAGCGAGGACAGAAAGGAGAACTAATCTCATTTCTTCTGTCACTTTGCTAAAATGATCTTTTGGAAGGGAGACAGTGGAGGATAATCCCTGGATGGATGTGAGCCCATCCTGTGTCTGAGTCTGACTTTCACACATCTCCTCCAGCTCCTGCAGCCGTGGGGGGGTGGGGGGGTGGGGTGGGGGGGGGGGGGGCTAACAAGATCATGCAATATTAATGAGGGACTGAGATGGGATGTACAGGGCAGCACGGCCGCACTGTGTGTAACGTCTCATCTGTAAGAGCCTCAGATGTTCAGATATGGAGAGAACAACAGGTGTGGGAGGATATCTGCTGGGAACCAACATCACTTATAACAACAACAACAACAATGATAATAGGATATACAATATGATCTTTGTCCAATTTTTTATTTTATTTTTGTCCAATTTCACTTCAGTTCCTTTTCCCTTGGATTTAGAGTTTTTAGCGTTGCAGACAACTCTTTTTCACCATCAACTCATACATGTCACCTTAAAGTGGACAGAACTGATCACAAGGAACAAGACAATAATTCATGCACACAAGATGATCAATGTGAGGGAGCATCTTCCTCCAGTCAAGCTGGGGAGACTGAACATGTCACATCTTGATCTCATGACTAAAGTGTGATTTCTTCTGCTGGAGATAAGAGAACAGTAAAAACAGTCAAACAGAGTGTGTGTTCACACAGAGTTTTAGTGCTGTCTGTGTTAGTCTGTTAGCCTGCGCTAGCCTGCGCTAGCCTGCATGTCACAGTGTCCTTGAGATGCTGAGCTGCTCTTTGTGAATGGGTGAGAGTCTGTTGTGAGGTGAAGTGGTTGATGGACCTGCACAGTGCAACATGAATGCTTTCTATTTACTATTTATCAAACCTCAAGGTTATGAATGCACTTTCTTTCTCTTGCAGGAAATGTGAGGTGGACTCTCCTGTGCAGCTCCATCTGTGCCGGGCACGGTCAGAGCCGCTCTCGCAGCTTTATCGTGGGAGTGCAGGAACAGATGGGACACATCTCCAACAGAAGCCGACTGGACCAACACCCACTGCCAAACTGGGTCAGAGCCTCACACACTGGTCCAGGTCCTGCTCATCTCTAATGAACAGATGATTAAGTCCCGATCCATGTGAACACTAAAGGCCAAACAGCTTTAAAAACATTAGTGAAATGAGCGCTAGGACGGGCAGCAGCGCTGCCTCTCTGTGAGGAGCTGGACAGGGAGATGTTGCAGGAGAAGCTCTGTGCTGCTGTCCCAGTGGGGGAAACGAGACCATCTGCCCCTCTGCAGGTGACCGTCCCCGGCTGCAGGATGGAGTTTAGCTGAGGCAGCAGAAGAGAACAGCAGGGTGAGCGGAGGAGGAGGAGGAGGAGGAGGAGGAGGAGGAGGAGGAGGAGGAGGAGGAGGAGGTAACCTTCATCTCTTAGTGACCACACAGGTGTCACAGCAGGGAGCCAGACACACGCTGAGGAAACCAGAGCTCAGAGAAGCTTCTGTGTGATGATGACGAGGTAAAGCTCGTCTACCGCTCTGGAAGCATTCGCTTACACCAAAAAGCTTCGTTAGCGTTAACATTCATGTTTAAATCTGAGATTTTAAAATGTCGAAAATGTTGAAAAGCAAGAACATAAAGTCACATGATCATTTTACAAGCAGTTGCCAGATCAGCATGAAAGGAGCCAGATTTGAGCAGCAACAGAGCCTAAGATCCCCACAGCTAGAGCAGGATGTAGACGAGACTGTGAGACTCTGATGGAACCAGAGCTCATAGCTTCTATGCTAGCAGGACAACAAGATGTGTAAATGTGCTGATTCCCTCCAGGAGCTTGTTGGAACTACTGAGCCACTCCAGTACTTTTAGATCTTTGTTTTAATTCACAGCATTAAAACAACAAAAAATAAGCACTGGCCCAGGCTAGGCTAACATTAGCACTAGGCCAGGCTCTGCTAAGATACACACACTGTTATTGCTAAAAAACAGCAACATAAACAGCAGCTAAATGTAACTGAAGCTGTAACAAACTGAAACAAACATCTAAGCGTTTCTTTAAAATAATTCTTCAGTCACTGTGGTGAATGATTCAAAGGTAACGACACATGCAGCTCACAGCTTCATGGGTCAGTGACCTGTGACATGTCCCAGTAGCAGAGCCTGCAGCTCCGGTGTGAACCAGTCGGAGGGACAAGGTTTCCACGCGTCCTGAAGACGCGATGCTCTCACCTCTCAGCTCCTGCTTCCACAATCGCTCGTTATGCAGATACGAGGCCGGAGGCGATGCACAGCAAAACAGCCAAAGCAAATTAGACAAAGCAGTTCTGTGGAGCAAAGACACTGCAATTAACATGTTACTTAACGATGTCGCCGTATTCTGGATCAAAGCTCCAGATAACCTTGTTGTGCTTTCATGTTTGGATACGGAGGCTGAACGCTCAAACAGAATCTCCCCAGGAGGAGACACTCACCTGGCAGCAGCGCAGCCAGAAAACCCTCTGATAAGGAGATTTACGCCAATTTGACATGCTTGAGTTTATCAGAATCTATCAGAACATAAACTAGGACAAAGCTGGGCCACTGAGATCAGGTGAGAATCTCAACGCGTTACTGCATCAAAGAAAACCATAGTATTATTTAATTCAAGGTTAATTTAGGATCTGGAAGTGCTCGACTGGAGAAGAGAGTCCGCAGTGAGTGTGATGGAGATGCAGAAAGTCATCAACAACATCTGTGAGTAACCCGCTGGCTTCCTCAGACGACCAGCGTTCACTTAAGGTTCGTTCTTGTATTGTCTGTTACTGAGTCTGCTGCAGGCCCAGCTGTGACTGCACCAGCATGATCCCAACATGTCCCACATACGTTGGGATTAGGACTTCAACATTTCTCATGCAAGTGGAGTAAAATGGGAAAAGCAGATTAAACCTTTGCCTTTGAAACGCTTGTTTTATTTTTTGAATGTATGTTTTTCTGTGGTCAAAGGTCTGGGGTCGTCTGTCTGAAATGTGTTCGCTCCGTGTGCAGTTGTGAAATCAAGCAAAGATTTTGAATAATGAGGAAAACATCCATAATTACACTGGTTTCAATTAATCAATGCAGGGAGACTGAGAGCTGTCTGCACCATGTGCTGATGACATGACAACATGGTTTTTTGCACCACCTGGGTAAACAATTAGCACATGTCGACATTAGAGAGAGGCTCGCTCTCCGCCTCCTCCTGCTCTCATGCCAGTATCACTATTAAGGCGACTCCATTAGCTAAAAGCTTGTTTTTCTGCACGTTCTATAACAGACTGCTCCATATTTGACTATTATTAGCTCCAATACATCAACTGTAACATTATTCTAATATCATAGCTTTTAAAAATGTCACCCCCGATGTTTTTGATAACAAGCAACCCATTTCTCAAAACAGAAATCATCAAATAATGTCTTGATTGCATCATAATGCCATCAGCAGATGAGGCTGCATTTGGTAAATGGAACATGAATCCACAAAGCAACAAACCAAATGCACATCATCCATTGATGGAAACATCTGTGAATCATTATGCAAACTTAGGTTAATTCTTTAGAGTTGGATTCATTAAGGAGTATTGTTAGTTTCAGTGGCTGAGCCCTTATTATCATGCATTTAGGAAATGAGGCAAATAGAAAAGGCATAAGAGCCCAATCAATAGCTCTTTTCATTTCGCCTTAATGGCCGCGTCTTTTTTCCCATGTGGACTAAAAGGAACACATGGGAGGTTGGTGTTACAGCCAGAAAATGTAATTTCTCTGCAGGAAAAAACATAATAATGCCTCCTATCCGCTTTCTGCATATTCCTATAACATTCTGCCAAATTGAGTATGGATTTAACATCAAAAGGTTACATGAATTTTTCAAATGAGATATTAAAGTCAATATTTCAAGCGGTGGATATTTCAATTCGGGGCTTACATGATAGGGGCTGAGTGTGGAGATGAGCTGGCTCGCAGGCATGGCTGCAGCGTCGCCACAAAATTGGCTCCTAGAGGAGTCAAATCCTCGGATTTTGATGTCAAACACGGCACGAAATGAAAATGCTCAAAAATCACTCCACTCTAAAGGGGCAGAGAGCAAAGTGAAAACAGACGTGTGTGTTCCAGCTCTGCAGCACATGTGAAGAAGACGAGAGTTGAACGTGTGGAGGAGCTGTGGAACGATGCACATCCCAGCCTCAACGTCTGTGAGCCTGAAGTTCACCTTGAGTCTGTGTGCAGGTTGTTGCTGGAACAGCAGAGCTCCCAGTGTGTTTCACTGGCTCGTCCTCACTGAGAGCACAGCTCTCCGCATCAGCCTCAACGCTTGACAAAGGAAATGCTGGGCGGTTGTCGACCTCTGGGAAATGTTCGAATTCACTTTGAGACTATTCAGTAGACGCACGTCCATCCATTGGCAGATGAGAAGCCAGGGCTCCACACCTTGTGCGAGGCGCCATACGCTGGGACTGAAGGTGTTTTACAGGTTTATGAGATGCGTTTGTTAGCTGTGCTGCTGCTCCAGGTGCCGCGACCAGAGAGTAAAAACCATAGATCACACACATCCCCGTAACAAGCTGCTCCGGGCTGAATGTGACTGTAAAGCAAACACGACTGCACAGCAGTGAATGGAGCGAGGCTCCGGTGAAGACCCCCCCGCAGTCCTGTCCGAACGTGTGAAGAAACGCACACACACACACACACACACACACACACACACACACACCTCCAGTGGGCTGTAGCTCAGAAGAACGTTCCGGGGCTCTACTGTCTGAGGAGCTGTGATGTGATGGATGTGATGGAGCTGTGTGAAGGCACATTAACAGCTGCATTTCCAATATGGCGTTCGATGGCTAATTAAGAAACAGGAGCTGATTCTAGCAAGAAGTGATGGTGGAGAAAGTTGCTGGAGCTCTGCGTCAGCGAGGGGTGGGGGTCTGGAGGGAGCAGGCCTGGGGGGGCTGGGGGAGGGGAGGGTTGGTGGGGGCGCCCCTGTTCCCAAAATCCTCCACGCCTCATCCTTCATCTGCGGCTGCTCGTCATGTCCCGTCACCGGCACAGTTACACCTGAACACTCTGCTGCTGCCAAACACCTGGCTCCATCTCCCACTGTCCAAATGAAAAATAAGCATAATCTGCCTTTCTGAGTATCCAGCAAATGAGGGATTTCATGACAAATTAGGTGGAGGTTTATTATGCAGACAGAGCCAGAAGAAAGGGCGGTGCAGCGCGGAGCCTCTCTGCTACAGGCCCAGCCCGGAGCCGCGCTCCTACTGGAACCTTCCCACTTCCTGAAGACCTGTAACTGGGTCAAAACAGCTCTGCTGATTGTATTTCAATGCACACTTGTCTCATACATCTACATTTTTTCCAGGCCCCATCCAGCCAGTCTGTCCTGGTTGGTCCACAGACGTAGATTGATGGTAATCTCCTTCTGGACAAACAAACACGATGCAGGGAGAAGCACGTTTAGAAAAGCTGCAGAAACGCTTTTAAACTGAAATAATCTATGAAATAATCTGTGAAAAGCTCAGTGAGTCCATCCTCAGGAATGTGACACGTTTATTCAGTTCTCACTTTTTCACTCCAGATTATAGTGACTACTCTGCATTTATTTATTCATTTTATTTTAGTTTATCAAGTATTTGCTTATTGTGGACTTGTGGAGTGTCCCTTTATATTCAGGTTCAGCTTCTACCCTGGAATATTCATGCAAAGCATTTACAAATCTGCTTAATTTTCTTCTTATTTCAATACAAACTTCCACATCACACACACACACACACACACACACACACACACACACACACACACACACACACACACACACACACACACACTCACACACACACACACACACAAACACACACACACACACACACAGTGCAGAACAATGTGGTGAGAAACCAGTGCATCATCCTCGGGAGGAGCTGTGCTTCACACTGCAATAATACATTAACTGCGTCAATAGCTTGATGGATGTGTTTCTGAGAACTTAATTAGTGTCAAGATAAGTGGTCGTTCAATAAATGTCTGGCAGCTGAATACGAGTGGCGTTCAGAAACACTTCAAACCTCATAAAACCGAGCGAGTCGCGCAGACAGAGGCGACTGGTTTGCAGCCTCTGCAGAGGAGCCTGGGACGACCTCGCCAGCGGGGAGAGACGTGGTGGGCCAGGCTGCTCTTTGCTGTTGAGCTAGCAAAGCTGACGTCGACATGAGGAGAAAAAGCTGTTTTTTATTTTGTTATTTATGCCGGAACACGTTAAAGCATCAGCTGCTCCGTATGTCTGCGGAGGCAGCGTGTGGACGGGGACACGGACCAGGACACGTGACAGGACGTGGACACGGACGTCCGCAGACTGGGAACAGCTCCGTTCCAGCAAAGCAGCTGGTTAGACACCAGTACTGAACTGGAAGGAAGCAGCAGAGCCCGAGCGAGTCGGATAAACAGACGAGGCTGAAGCCGCTTCGCTCGCAAAGTGGGACGTTTACAAAAGCTGCCGACATCTAAAAGGATTGAATTTGCATACCACAAACTTTCATCTGCGGGGATGTGAAGAAAGACTCCACCACAGGATTCATTTAATATTTAATACATTAGAAACAGTAGCTCTGGCTAATTAGAATTTGCACATTTACAAATCAGCTCTGATAGCAAAACAAATTATGAAATATAACGGTGCTCTGTGGATTACCAGGGGAAAATCAGATGATAGACAAAGCAAATGGAGTATCACTAACAACATACTGTCAGAACACATCACACAGCTAATCCAGTTAGGGGGGGCCGCGGGGGGGCCGCGGGGGGGCTGCTTTAAAATATTGATACGCTACTGGGTAAAAAGCTTTCTCTCCGTGCAGGACTCCATTCAGCCTAACACTTGCTTATTGCTCATGGGTCATTAGCCTCTCATCCTGAGCAGCGGGCCAGTTTGCTTTGAAAGAGAAGTGATTAAATGAACGTGTTTGCTCTGGTTCTCCATTAGAGTTGTTGTTTATACGCCGGCACAAAGGCAGGCAGTGTGTAAACCGCTGTTGTGTTCATTATTAGATTACTTCCTGGTGCAATGGCTTTTGGTAAAAGCCGTGGAATTCTTGTAAGAGGACTCAACGTGAGCTCAGAGGAAAAGCATTTATCAAATGATAAAGGCGGAGGCTGCGGCGCAGGCAGGCGTAAGTATCTGCAGAGGAGATGCCACACGGCATCTACGTCACTGAAGTCAAATAAAGAAATGTGGAGCCGCGCCGAGTGGACTGGCTCTACTCTGCATGTCAGGGTCAGGCTTTTAACGTGAAGTGAGAGCATATTTATCATAATGTAGCAAAAACATAATGGAACCCTTTAACTCCATTTTCCTCCACTTTAAAAATCTTCTATCAAGCTTTCAGTGCAGTGGGGCTCAGGTCCGTCCTTCACGCGGCCGCTCCATCAAACACCAGAGCAAATAAGGAGGAGTGGAGCCGAACCTCCCCTCACTCCTCACATCCTGAACCAGCTCAGCTGCTAGAGGAGGAGGTGCATCAGCTCCTCTCATCAGGGGAGAACGTCCTCTGACCAAGTTACTTCACTCTGCCAGTGAACCTGCAACTGGGGAATGGAGCATTAACATAGAAGCTATGGGCTCTGGTTCCATCAGAGCTCATAGTCTGTTCTACTTCCTGTTTGTAGCTGTGGGAATATTACCTTCTGTTCCTGCTCAGATCTGGCTCCTGCCATGCTGATCTGGCAACCACACATAGGCTTCGCTCTGACTGGCTGTTTCTGTTGCCACTGGTCTATGTCACGTTATGTCTCTGGTCAGATTCACAGTTTTTATCTGCTTTTGAAATCTGAAGTTTCTCCCTGGACAAGACGTTCCAGAAGGTTCAGGACTGTTGACGAGCTGACGGAGGACCTCATCCTTCTGCTGCTTCTTCTGTGTGAAGGTAGTGAGTGTGATAAAAAGAAGAGAGGTCTAGGTCCAGTCTCCTCCGCCCTCCCGTCTCTATCAGAGATGGAGAAGCAGACGAGCAGACGTGGATGTTTGGTTGAAGCTCCAGCAGGAACCTCCCTGACAGCGGGGGGCAAACGATGCCCTTTGGAGGAGAAATGTGTTGTGACAGTGTCAGAGCTCATCTGCAGCGCCGCTCTCACAACCTGTACTGGGGGGGGGTCTCACTGGAACCCCGAGATTGTATAATCACAAAGTTACACAGTGGTTACACAGAGTTAAAATGAGCCAGTTTCACTGCTAGAGTCTGGAGGTTTCTGGATGTCTCAGGGTCTCTGAACGCTGGAGAGAGGATACAAACTATTGGTTCATTCCACTATTTTACCGTGTAAATTATGCAGCTCTTTGTTCTCCAGCGTTGTTTGTTTGGTCTGCGACTAAAACCCTCCAGTTTGAGTTTGGCATGTGGAGCATGTTCACATGTGGCAAATTTGAGGGCAATAAACGGACTTTTGAGTTATTTATTCATGCCTCCGCCGTCTGCACTGAATCCAAGCAGCATTCTAAATCAAGGACCTTCACACAGAGAAACATTTGACAAGACAGAGGAGGAAAACAAAAAATATCTGACAGGCCTTACAAATGAGTTTATAAAAAATTAAGAAAACGAAGATAAAATATAAAATACAGACCAGAAATCAGTTTTTCGGATTCTCAATGACGCCAACACAGCTTCAAGCAACGCGCAGCACAGTCATGTTTTTGGTTTAGAAAATGCTTAATAAATTATGTAATGTTCACTGCAATAAGTCATGTTTGTTATAAATATCATTGTCAGTCACAGTAGAAAGCTGAGATTCTTTTCCAATTTGCAGTCTCAGAAATTCTGGATGAACGCACTTCCCTTGAATCTCTCTGTTTCCCTGGGAAGACGGTGGACGTCTTGTTTTCCAATTTGATCCTGAGCATCCTGAGCAGCAGCTGAAAGTCTTTGTGCATTATTCGTGATCAGTCTCGATGATTATTGTTCGTCTTTAGCCTGTCGTCTGAACACATCCAGAGGTGTGTGTTTGAAGCCTGCAGTTCTGTCTGGCTTCACACACAGCCGTGACGTGACCTTTCAGCCGCTGCTCCACACTCGTGTTGTTCAGACTCTGAGTTCTGTTTGTGCCCAACAGCCTCGCAGGTAATTGGAGCCCAGAGAGGCTCGGCTGGTTTTCATCGTTCAGCTCTTTAATATTTGTGAAGGTCATGTCCAAAAGAGTCTTCCGTTTAAATATTTGCTGAATGTCAAGGTGAGAAGACGTTGGTATTTTCTGCTAAAAGGCCCATCAGAGACGAGGCTGCGCCATCATGAGATCATCTCCAACTTTGTAGCTCAGATGTGATCAATATTTCAATGTTAAAACACTGTGGAGGGAGATACACAAGCAGCTAATCTGCAACAGATGCAACGATATTATCACTGAGATTTCACTGGACGTCTGACACACACACACACACACACACACACACACACACACACACACACACACACACACACCACAAACACACAAATAAACATTGGAGCCGCGGCCTGTCCACCAGGCAGCGCTCTGACGTCAGGAAATGAAGTTTAATATTTCTGTTTTAATAATCTGCAGTTTTAACGAGCAGAGATCAAACTGTATAATTCAGCAGACAGGAGGTCCAGTGCGTCAGCAGCAGCAGCTCAGACGCTCCTTCAAGAAGAGGAGGTGCAGGAATCACCAGGAATCACTAGAAAGAGCTCCATTAACAAGTGTGTGTGTGTGTGTGTGTGTGTGGTAGGTAGGTAGGTACTTTATTAGGTATTTATTAGGTGTGTGTCAGGGCCATATCTCTGAGACTGCATGAACTGTATTAAATGCTGAGTTATCGCCGTGGACTGGATAAAGGTGGACGTGGTCTCTGGCTAACAGCACGTGGCTGCAGTACCACTGAGGTCCACTAGGGCTGCCCCAATACACTCCCAGTCAAAAAGCATCATCTTCAATCATGAAAAACTCATTCAATACATTTTTCACTACTCAGAACAGTTTCAGCAGCTAAAGTGATCTGCTGGTCAGTTTGAACATAATTGCATGATTCATTAGAAATTAGAGCTTGAAAATGAAATAAGCATGTGTCTATTTGACTGATATGCCTGACTGAGAGTGATTGACACACCTGTCAATCACTCTCAGTCACAGGAGTGAGTTACATTCATGGACACAGACTGAATTTGTTAAGCTAGTTAGCTTGTTAGCTGGTTGGTTCTGATGGGTTATTCTCTGATAGCCAGTATGGATCGTATTGATCAGAAGCTAGCTCCACCCCCCCCTCCTGTCCAGCCCCGCCCCTCTCAAACATGGTTTCTTCTGGCTCTGAGTCAAGACAGTGAACGTTTGAATGTTGCATTGTCCCACTGTGATAGTTCTCCAAGTTAATTATTGCTTATATGTTGCAAGTCATTTCACAGTTGTAACACTTGAAAGCATTATTGCATACATGTTCCCCTGCTAGCGTGCAGCCAGTGTGTGTGTGTGTGTGTGTGTCTGTGTGTGTGTGTCTGTGTGTCTGTGTGTCTGTGCGTGTGTGTGTGTCTGTGTCTGTGTGTCTGTGTGTCTGTGTGTGTGTGTCTGTGTCTGTGTGTGTGTGTCTGTGTGTGTGTGTGTCTGTGTGTGTGTGTGTGCGTGTGTGTCTGTGTGTGTGTGTGTGTGTGTGTGTGTGTGTGTGTGTGTGTGTGTGTGTGTGTGTGCGGAGGTTTAGCAGCGTTTGACGCCCTGTGTTCAGAGTGTTGGACAGCAGCGTGGGGTCGATCCTGGAGCTCCTCGCTGTGTTTCCTCTGGAGTCCTGCAGCCGCTGATGGCGCCATGAGCTCATCGCTACTGACTGAAGATCAATGTCCAGAGAGTCGGCTGTGGTTTGGTTCAGTGTCCTGTTCACCACACACACACACACACACACACACACACACACACACACACACACACACTCCTGCCCAGGGCAAGCAACACACATGCAAACATGGCAAAAACTCATGGTTGTTTGAGTTGCTTCGTGAATTTAGATCCATTTAGATCCATTGTATTGTAATTAGATCCATTGTATAGGTGAAACATCTCTAAAAACCATCTGGAGTGAAAATGAAACGTCTTTTGAAATGACTGTAGCGGGTGACCATTAACCATTTGTCCTCATCCGTAGTTTGGAGACTGGTGTAATCATCAGATGGTCTGATGGTACCTGAGCCCACATCACATGGTGGGGGCATTATTTCAGCATTAGGTGAGCTGGTTAACAGGACAGGACATTTTGAAACCAAGGTGGGGACATGGTGGAGGCCCCGGCATGTCCAGTCTCAACATGTTGTGAGCCCAACATGCTCTGAGCACTGAGCTTTTCACTTTATTTTTCTAAAAACCAAGAATGTTCCCAGTTCAGCCGAGGTAGGGAGTGAACATCCTGGAACTTCAGCCTGAACGTCTCTGTAGAGTGATAACGTCGATCAGGTCACTTTACATTAGAATAGAACTCAAAGATAGACGTTATGTTTCTATCGATGTAAAACCAAGACAACAACACTGAGGACCAGAGTAACGGGCAGGTTTCATGGCCCCACCCCATCCAATCATCTCAATATCAGAGTGAATAAATATCAATACTGAGCTGAGCCCTGTCAGGGCCAATCAGAGCTCGGCCTGTGTTGAGCCGCCTCCTCCGGAGCTGCGGACGTCTCCTCTGGACAAACCGAGCCGGACTCTGAGCCTCGGAGACACTGTGGTTTCAGGCTCTGCGCCCACATCAGGACGCGGGCTCATCCACTCCATTTCTGCAGATATAGACTTATTATTACCTTCCCACAATGAATTGCTGGAGAGGGCCGGGGGAAATGCTGCTCTCCATTTCTGTAGCAGTGGCTTCTCAGATATCATTAGGAGAGTACGATGCAGGGGGACAGCAGATCAATGGATTCCACCACAGAGGCATTAGGACACTGCGTCTGATCAGTTTACTGCACAACAACACCGCCTCTGCGTCTCTTACTGGAAACAATTGATGCATTGTTGCAGTGAAATTAATCCCCTGAATTCATAACCCCAATCAGATATTCAATTGGCACAAACCGATATAATTGGGGATACAAATGAGAAACAAACTGCTCGGAGGCAGAGACCAGACAAAGGCGTCTGTGTCCATTCAGCATCAAGCGCTGCTTCGTCATCTCAATAAAAACAGTCTCAGTTTGTGACTCTGATTCTGCCGTTCATTTGTCTGCCCTGCCCCTGGAGAACCGCCCTCGCATCCACAGCCTCAGAGTCGCAGGGTTTCTGGAGACGGGTTCGCAGGTCGCTCTTATGTCATCTTCTGAGATCTGGTTGGAGATCTTCTCCTGCAGAAATCAAAACATGATGGACATGGTGGACCTCACAATCCCATCTGAAAACCTCCAGATTGACACGCAAAATCCAACACTAAAATAATCCAGTGGGCACACATCCATTGATTGGAGAACAGATCACAGTCGTCTTCTCAGAAAGGTGTTGATGCATTCTGTGACTAGAACCTACACCTGGTCCAACGCTGCTGGTCTGGAGAAGCTCGAACAAATCACCTGATACGAGATAAAACATCTGTGCCTCTGAGTCAGGAGCAACACCGATGAAGACAGATTCAGATGCACCAGGTGTAAAAAAGGAATCCTCTGGATCAGTGCGTCCTTCCTCACTTAAACGTCAGCACAACCCAAATGATTCAACCCCTTCTCATCCCAGCATGTAAAAATACCGACTATTTGTCACGGCCCTGAACGTCTCATACTGCCCTAGGCAGCCTTCAGCGTCTGTTAATCATCTCTGGGTTCTGAATTGTCTCTTCTGGAAACCGCTGGGGGCAGTAAGAGACCAGGGCAGAGGACCAGCCACGCCCCCAACGCCTCAAGCCGAGGCACAGGGTTCCACGTCTACACTGAGCGTGTTGGATCATCAATTGACTTCTGTGTAAATGCGCTCACGTCTCCAAGAGGCGCTGAGAGCAGAGGCTCCAGCCGCGACACCCGCTCAGGAGCCGCCCTGCAGGGATGATGGGTTACCATGGAAACGAAAGGATGCATTGGGTCAGGTAGGCTGCAGGGATTCCCAAAACATGTATACAGACTTTGAATCATTGTAAAGTGTCTATTCGTTGAAATGTAATAGAATTTATAGTCATTATTTCATTGTTTTCGACCACATGTTCTAAAATTGACATCTCAAGTCTTTGTTATGAGACGTAAAAAAGTCACAGAATTAATAGCAGCCATCGAAAGTGAATGAACGCAAAGAGAACTGTGTGCGACTCGCATTGTCAGCAGTGCCTGGACTTGGTAGATGAGAATCTCTGAGCTCTGATGAGAAGATTGAACTACAAAACAATATGGCGGAGCATATGAGTGTGTATTGTAGTGTAGTTCATTTCCAGGTAAGGCTTTTCATCAGGGTTAAAAAAAACCTCTTTCCTGTCAATACTCAAAGACATATGCACAACCATGACATGTTTATTTGATGTGACACGCTACGTTACAATCATAAACATGTACATGTGTTAGTACTCGTGGAAGAGTGGACGCTGCATAGCTGGCTGGTCCTGTGGCGCGGTGGCTGCTGGGAGTTGTAGTGTCAGACAGAAAACGTAATAAACCGCAGTCAACGGTCGAGGGGACTCCTGCGGTTCTGTCAGTCATGAGCAGTTGTAGAAGCCGTTCACCTCGGACGCCTCGTGAGTTCAGTGTCGATTCCTGGCTCGGTCCGAGGAGGAAACACGGGCTCCCCGCCAGCTGAGGCGTGCGCTCAAGGCAGAACTGATTGATTTGATTTATTTTATTCGTGAGAACTAACAAACCAAAGGTCACATTCATTCACTGAAGGAATGAAAGGACTGTTGGAAAAATCAAACTTTTACTGTCATTTTTTGAGTAATTAGATTAATGATGATTTATAATGTCTAGGTCATGAGTAAGTGAGTGACTAGGGGCTTCAGTCGACACAGTGACAGCTTGATTTCTGCTTATGTCCCAAAACCTTAGAGCTGCAGATACATTTTCAGACAGATTATGTAACTATCTCACTCACTCACTGCAATAATCTGCACACTTTGCTCATGAAGGGTCTTAAATGACTTTCCCTCTGAAAACCAGGAAATCAGGTCACAAACTCTTCTGCTCTCCAGGTCTGATAATGTAGGTTAAGCAGCATCTCCACGCTCAGCCGTATCTCCTGCAGGGGGCAATAAATATTTCAGAGAGGTTGT
>CM055194.1:26146863-26221863 GCA_029224185.1 Karalla daura
CTAAAAGATATTAAAAATATAAAGATATTAAAAATATAAAGATATTAAAAATAGATCAGCATCCAGACTCAGAGATCAGGAGCACAACAACAACAACAACAACAACAACAACAACAACAACGCTGTTAAGATTTGGTACAAAGTGGTTAAGATGAGAGAGGAATGACTGGAGGAGAGACAGCAGATAGAGGCTGCAGCAGATAGAGGCTGTGTGGCTGCAGCAGATAGAGGCTGCAGCAGATAGAGGCTGTGTGGCTGCAGCAGATAGAGGCTGCAGCAGATAGAGGCTGTGTGGCTGCAGCAGATAGAGGCTGCAGCAGATAGAGGCTGTGTGGCTGCAGCAGATAGAGGCTGCAGCAGATAGAGGCTGTGTGGCTGCAGCAGATAGAGGCTGCAGCAGATAGAGGCTGTGAGGCTGCAGCAGATAGAGGCTGCAGCAGCCTCTGGCCTCAGTGCCAGCCTCTCCCTGGCCTCGGAGCCTCCTGAGCCTCAGAGCTGCCAGATCGTGACGTGTGCTGTGTTAATTACAGTAATGGCAGACTCCTCATTAAGTCGTTGTTTACGTGTCCCGGGGCGTGGAGCCCTGACCGGGCCGAGGCTGCGTGGCTGTGGCCTCGTTAGCACAGACAGCTGTTCCTCGCAGCCACGGCCGCAGCACACATGACGAGTGGCACCAGACACACACACACACACACACACACACACACACACACACACACTGAGGGAGGCTCGGTCAGGAATAGAAGGCGCCCACCAGGCAGGAAAACGTCAATGAGTAATCAGCGAGAGAGAGAGAGCTCCTCGGGTCAGGTTCTGCAGGACCCCCCCACCCCCGACCCCGTCCCTCCACCAGCCAGCCAGCACATCACTGAAGACTGTTAAGAAAGATAAAAGTGAAAGAATAGAGGTTCCACGTTGCTAGCTGTGACTGCACCCTCCTCACTGTCTGTCCAGACTATAGACGAGCCCAACAAAATAAAAATTCACCTTCATTTAACAGCGACTGACCAAACATACGGCGGGTTGGAAACCAGCATGACGAGCCACATCTTTAGAGTAGTTAGCTAGTTAGCTGTCAGCTATTGATGTTAGTTAGCCTGGTGATGTTGTTGAGAGAGTCACAAAGTCAAAGTAGCTTTTAGAAATATTCTACTTTCATTGTGTTTGCTCGTCAGGTGCTGTAATGACGGTTCTGTGTGGAGGTGTGAGCGAGCTTGGTGCAGAGCCGCTCTACACATGAGCACAACGTAGCTATGAACTGGAACATGAAGTACGGCTGAGCTGAGCCGTCTGAGAGTTATCAGACTGGTTGGATCAATCAGTTTGATCAAACCATAATCTCTGCATCTGCATGTGACAGAGTTATCAGAAACTAAAATGAGAGAGAACTGCCATAACCAGACTTGGCAGAAATGATTAAGTCTTTCTAACACTGCAACGTTAAAATTTCCAACATGTCGTCAGGTCAGAGGGAAGATGGCAGCGATGGCTTCACACACACGGGCCGAGGCGTCTACTGAGGGAACGCTGCTTTTCTCCGGAATGTGTGAACTATAAAAGCTTTAATTTCCCTATCATCACCAGGATCTAATACCAATCTGTATCCTTCATTTGGCCGTCTGTGTCGCTGCCAGACAAAGCCTTTGAAGAGCCAGTTCCTGGGAATTAAAGAAAAGAGATTAAAATATCATTAGGTGCTACATAATTGAATGTCAATTTTGAATAAACTTGAATTCAATTCCTGGTCATTAAACTGAATGTGTCTCTGCCTTTTTTCCCCCAATCACAGATTTGAGTCCAGAGATGAGAGTGAGCAGGAACTTGAGCATCATTAAAGGGGAGGTTGTGGGTGGTGGGGGGGTGGGGGGGGGGGGGGGGGGGGGGGTGGGGGGGGGGGGGGGGGGGGGCTGGCCTTGGCTGCTTTGGTTCTGGCTCTGAGCAGCTGCACAGAAATCACACTGAAACAAAGCTGCACAAAACTGAAGGAAACATGAGCATAATAATATTTAATAATTAAATTCTCACAAACAATGGCAACCGAATGAAGTAATCTGCAGAAGTGTGCAACATCATTTGCATAATTGACACAATCCCCTCCCTCCCCCTCCCTCCCCCTCCCTCCCTCCCCCTCCCTCCCCCGTCTCCCTCCTGTAAATGAATGATGAAGACAATAAAAGATGTTGCTAAAATTGGGAACAATAACAGCAAAATTTCATCAAGGCCCCCGTGCTCTGATTAATCTGTGCTTGCAAATCAGTGCAGGGGGAAGAGAGAGAGAGAGAGACGAGGGAGGGGGAGGGGGAGGGCCGGGGTGAGAGTGGGGGGGGCAGGTGATTAACAACAGCAGGGATTGCCGGCGTGGACACGGCGGCCTGTTTTGCCGAGGCTCGAGGGGAAGCATGCAGCCTGAGCCCAGCTGCTGCAGGCAGCGCCCGGACCTGAACCAGAGCAATCATTTGTATTGTCATTAACCCCCCCCCCCCCCACACACACACACACACACACACACACACACACGCACCACACCCCCAACACGGCCTCGTGCCTCAGCACTACAGACGAGCATGGCAGCGCAGCGAGCTCAGACTCCAGACAAACTTGCCCAACAATCTGCGGAGAGCATCATCACAGTTTGATGGCACATTCCTAAATGCCTCTAATCTGCTGGTGCTAATTATTGCTATCTACTATTCTGAGAGGGAACTGTATTCAATAAATACATAATGCAGAGATGAACACAATTCATAATCAGGAATTCTGTTGAACTCTTTATCTTTATATACATTTTCTATCTCCCAGATCATTTATATTTACCACTTTCATCATCATCTTTTGATGTTTACAAAACAGAAAAAAATATCAGGCCTCGTCTAGATTTATGCTGCGTGTTTGGCTCATAATAGCATTTGCATTTACTAGTCAATTAACTTGATTAAATTCATATTCCAAGTCTGATTCGACTGGTTGGAGAGACAGTTACTGCTTGATGAATGAAGCGACAGCGTGACACCAGCGACGGGAGGAGGCCGTCTGGCTCGGCTTCGTCATCTTCCATCAAGCTGTAAACAACAGCGACACGACGACAGTCCACAGCAGAGCAGCCCAGGCAGGTCTGAACCTCCGCCGGCCCAGCTGCATCCCAAACCACAACCACAACCAAACAACAAAGCAAACACAACAACAACGCTGATCCGCTGCACCTCCTGCACAGCTGCCACTGGATCCCGCTTCAAATCCATGCTGGAATGTTTTGGTCCAGCAATTAGAAATGTGTGGACCACTCACCCACAGGATGGCTTTAGTTTATACAGACTGAAATAGATCAGTTATTCTGACCTGGAGTTACGAATGATCTTTATATTTCCTGAAACAGGCCTGCAGACGTGAGTGAACGACAGTAAAGCGGCATCGGTGCTTTCTCACATTCCTGCCCTCACATCACCCCCGACCCTGAATTCCCACCAGCTTCCTCCAGCTTGTAAATTCCATGCAATTAGTAGCCTCCGCACACCCAGAGACGCTCATTTGATTTTAACCTCCTCTGTCCAATTAACAAAATGTAGGTTGGAAAATAAATGGCAGACGCCGCAGCAAATTAATTATGTGTCCAGCAAGCTGCTGGGCGGCGAGCACGGAGCTGGCGCTGGAGCCGGACACACGCGGCCATATGGCCTGGAGCGGGGGGGCAGCGCTACACCCCTCACATTCTCACACACATTTATGTCTGCTCACAATGGAAGCAGGACATATGCTGCAGGACGCTGCAGATTGAGTCTAAATCTTTTGATGATTATTGTGCCGATTCATAGACTTTATTCGATCCAGCTGCAGGATTTGGGACTAGAACCTCCGGCCTTTCAGGTAACACTGACGGCATCTCATCACGAGACTTCACCCTCGGTCCTCCTGATCTGTGCAGGACATGATGACGGATATAACCCAGCTGCATCATGGGAAACACAGGATCCAACCACTCTGGACTCTGACCAAACCACAGCTGTGTTTCTGCCTCTGCTGCCTTTGACCTTAACTTGTCCCACCTCGACATGGAATCACCAGAACGAGCCCCGGAAGACTTCTCGAGGTGTTTCCAGGGCAGAAATCAATCTATTTCTGATCAGAACTTTTTGATGCACAATTCATCAGTTATAATAAGTGTAATGAAAACAGATGATCTACCAGCGCCATCAGTCTCTGCTTCAGTGTCTGAGCAGTGACGCCCCCTACAGGCTGCTCCAGCCAGTGCAGCAGTCTGGTGTCATTTTAAGGGCAACAATGAGCTCAATCCTCCTTCATAGCAGCATCGTGACATTAGATTATTGGCACAATAACTATAATTAACATAAACTATGATGGTATTACGCCAACAGACATCTAATCCACAGGGAGGAGGTGACTGCTCCGCAGCACTATAATCCCCTTCAGGTTCCTACTGCAGGCGTGTTCCCACCACCAGGTTTCACAGCACATTACAGCTGTGCTCCATTACAGTGCACCAGACACACTGAGGGCAGGCAGGAGGTCGGCGTGTCAAACAATCACTGAACAGGTGGAGTTTGACGACATAAAAACCCGTCCAGACAGAACGGACTGAGAGGAGGGAGAAGAGATGTGCCAAAAGGAGAAAAGAAGACGAGAACTCACTGAGATAAATTACATCACATCGAGTCACATCGAATCTGATCATCAACAGCTCCTTATTCACTACCTGAGTCACTCACAACTCCAACTCAGTCGGAGTTTGTTTTGAACACAGATCTACTGCAACTTTGTGCTGATTATTTCTAATCCCTCATTGAGATCTCCAGTGACATCTCAGTGTCTGTCGATGTGTTTCCAGCACTGAGGTCAGAACCGGACCACAACATACCCACCACCACCCGAGGCAACTAGAAATCTGCACAATGCAGTTATCTATCTAATCCCTTATGCCTGCACTGTTATAGTGTCAGATATTGTCTGTCCCGAGCAGCTTTATCTGATGACACTCGGTTAGTTGTACGCTCAGAGTTAATAGTTAACGTTCCGAGCTGCCTGGCATGAAATGATGCTGTTAGTGGGAGCGAAGGTGATCTGTCCTGCAGATCACAGAAATGACACCGGTCTGCCCTCCTGTCCTCCCTCCTCCTGTCCTCCCCCCTCCTATCCTCCTGTCCTCCCTCCTCCTGTCCTCCCCCCTCCTATCCTCCTGTCCTCCTGCCCTCCTGCCCTCCTGTCCTCCCCCCTCCTATCCTCCTGTCCTCCCTCCTCCTGTCCTCCCCCCTCCTATCCTCCTATCCTCCTGTCCTCCTGCCCTCCTGTCCTCCCCCCTCCTATCCTCCTGCCCTCCTGTCCTCCCCCCTCCTGTCCTCCTATCCTCCTGTCCTCCTGCCCTCCTGTCCTCCCCCCTCCTATCCTCCTGCCCTCCTGTCCTCCCCCCTCCTGTCCTCCTGCCCTCCTGTCCTCCCCTCTCCTATCCTCCTGTCCTCCTGCCCTCCTGTCCTCCCCCCTCCTATCCTCCTGTCTTCCTGCCCTCCCTCCTCCTGTCATACTGCCCTCCTGTCCTCCCGTCCTCCTGCCAGACCTCTGAGCTCTGTGGATGAGCTGTCTAAACGAGGAGGTCACCTCCAGAACCTTCTGAGGAGCTCACAGTGATTCCAGGGATTAAACCAGATGACCTCATGTCTTCAGTTTATTGCACTTTGCAGATTTCATTTTTCCTCCACACCACAATCATCTCTAAATTGTTTGCAAACTGCATGTGAACATATTCTGGTTTCGAGTGTCTCATTCTGTGGTCGTTGCGAGGGGCAGGAGGTGTTCACTACGAACATATTGTTGCTCACTTTGTAAAGTGCCTTGAGATAATGTCTGTTATGAACTGGCACTTCTTGGACTCAGCTGAAGAAAGTTGAGTTGAGTCTTTGCCCCTTGCTCTATGATGCAGGTTTCACATCGTCTCATCTCCTCTTGTCATGTTTACAGCAGATGGTGTGAGTCATGTTCAGAATATTTCCAGTCTTCTCCTGTTTCTGGTTCTATTTTCCTGCTGCTGTTGCAGATCTGAGCTCAGCCACGTTGACTCATCTATGAGACGCTGTGCGTGTGGTTCAGAGCCTGGTGTAAATGTGCAGTTTGCAAGAACATCTCAGTTTTTCATTTATTCATAAGCAGTTGGATTAGTCTGTTAAATGACGCATGTTCCACATCTTGTTTCTATGAGAGTCCTGCACACAGAGCAGCTTCACATCTGTAGAAGCTAACGAGTGACGGTCACGACTTCTGAGGAGACACTGCATCACGTTCCTTATCGAGTTCTGAGGCAGGATGTTTTTCTTCTGCCAGAATCTTCCATTTTCACTTAGTTACCATGACGTAATCAAGTGAATTAATATCAAAACCAAGAGACATAAACCAGAAAATGAGTTTCATGTGTCTTCTACTTCGCCGAGTGCTCCATGACAGCTGCGGTCTGCGGTACTGTGGCGCCACCGTGTGGTGTGCAGAGCGACACACGCGGGAGGGAGGAGACGTGCGGGACTCATTCATGCGTATTTCTTCAGGTTTTCTCAGATCTAAGAACGAGCAGGAAGCGTTTGACCCTGGAAGTTCAGGTAGCTTGAATGACTAGCTCTGACAGTAGTTACTACAGTTGTGACTGGCTCTGACAGTAGTTACTACAGTTGTGGCTAGCTCTGGCTGTAGTTATTACAGTTGTGACTGGCTCTGACAGTAGTTATTACAGTTGTGACTGGCTCTGGCTGTAGTTATTACAGTTGTGACTGGCTCTGGCTGTAGTTATTACAGTTGTGACTGGCTCTGGCTGTAGTTATTACAGTTGTGACTGGCTCTGGCTGTAGTTATTACAGTTGTGACTGGCTCTGGCTGTAGTTATTACAGTTGTGACTGGCTCTGGCTGTAGTTATTACAGTTGTGGCTAGTTCTGACAGTAGTTACTACAGTTGTGACTAGCTTTGACTGTAGTTATTACAGTTGTGGCTAGCTCTGGCTGTAGTTACTACAGTAGTGGCTAGTTCTGACAGTAGTTACTACAGTTGTGACTGGCTCTGGCTGTAGTTATTACAGTTGTGGCTAGCTCTAATGGTAGTTATGACAGTTCTAACTAGCTCTGGCTGTAGTTACTATAGTTGCGACTAGCTCTTACCTGCTACACTTCCTCCGTCTTGTTGTCATCAAGTCATCAGCAGGACCTCATCCTCTATCAGTCCAGATCAAGTCTGTTCCACTGGATGTTCTACTCATGTAGTGAATGCTGGTTTTATAATCATAATAATCATCATTATGATGATGATACTGACTATTATTAACTCCGACCAATGAGAGAATAGCTGAGCAGCATGTGACATTTGTTGGCAGCCAAATAGAATGGAATAGAATAGAACAGAAGAGAATAGAATGGGATAGAATAGAATAGAATAGAATAGAATATTCATCAAGGCAGCAGCCAGAGGGAAGGACCCTCGGCAACACAACCAACCCAAAAGAAAAATTACACTACTGCATGTTTCAGCTCCTGAATCTGAACAATGCAAAGAAGCTACAGGCATGAAAACAGCTGCTCACAGCGCCGCCTACAGGCCACAATAAGAGCTCTGTGGCAGAGGGAAATATGAGGAGGAAAAGAGACAATCACCTGAAACAGCTTCCACAGTCAAGACCAGAGCTTCACGGTTTGTTTTATTAGAAACCATTAGAAACAGCATCTTCACTGCAACCGGGAACAAGTTTTTCCTCAGCTAATGAAGGGTCTTAGGCCAGGGGGGCTTTATTATTATTGCATTCTATTAGAAATGTTTGAAACACTGATATACAGCTTGTAGTGTAATTCATTTGTGTCTATGAACACAGGAATGAAAAAGGGTTTGCAGGTTAAAATCACCATCTCACCTCAGACATTACTGCAAGTCACCCTCAGAGTTCCCTCTGAACAGAGGACAGTTTTCTGTGATGTTTGCTGAGAGCTGCGGTGGCAGCTGACCAGCCTGCAGCCTGCATCACATCAGGTTTTCCTCCAGTTCTTCAGGATGACGCCGGCTGCATCCAGAGTGCTGTCTTGCTGTAAAGAGAAACGCAGCTGAATTGATTTTCAGGATATTGACCAGAAAACTGCAGCTCCGTGAACTGAAACCTTGACCGGATCGAGTCGACTCGTAGCGGCAGGCGTGGACTTACTTTAATGAAGCAAAGGCGAATATACTTCTCAAACTGCCTCTTGGACTCTTCCCCAACAAACGCTGTGACAGGAATGGCAGCGAGTTTCTGCGGCCACATGATCATCGTCAGTGACGTCAGAGGAAGAGCGGAAGCTGCAGCTGCAGCCTGACGGCAACACCTCACCTTCTCTTTGATCATCCACTTGACAAACTTGTAGTCGTAGGCTTCGTCGTCGTCACTGACCATGTGTGACAGGTCCTGATCTAGAACCGATAGAGAGCAGATCGACCATCAGTCAGCTGGACTGATCTGCTCCCCAGACACCAGAGCTGCTTTACACAAACATTAACGAGCCAGTAGCCTCCAGTCTCTGGGAAACCTCTTCACTTTAACTAGAAAAGACATTTTCAGTCCAGGCCTTTCACAGCCTGAGCTTCAGCTCACATCTGCACGCTGTAGCTCTGCTCTGAACACAGCGCTGAAGCAGCTGCAGAAGTTAAAAGTCAACTTGTGGTTCTCCAGATCATCATTCACAGCTTCATGTGTGGTTCACAGATGTGTGGTTCACAGATGTGTGGTTCACAGATGTGTGGTTCTGCAGATGTGTGGTTCTACAGATGTGTGGTTCACAGATGTGTGGTTCACAGATGTGTGGTTCTACAGATGTGTGGTTCACAGATGTGTGGTTCACAGATGTGTGGTTCACAGATGTGTGGTTCTACAGATGTGTGGTTCTACAGATGTGTGGTTCTACAGATGTGTGGTTCACAGATGTGTGGTTCACAGATGTGTGGTTCTGCAGATGTGTGGTTCTGCAGATGTGTGGTTCTACAGATGTGTGGTTCACAGATGTGCGGTTCTACAGATGTGTGGTTCTACAGATGTGTGGTTCACAGATGTGTGGTTCTACAGATGTGTGGTTCTACAGATGTGTGGTTCTACAGATGTGTGGTTCTACAGATGTGTGGTTCTGCAGATGTGTGGTTCTGCAGCCAATGACAATGCCAGTAGTGAGCAAACCGACCAATCGTGTGGCTGGAACACGCAGCAGAACAGCTTTTTGCTTGTAGCTGATGATGTCTGGGAATAAGAGCCATTTGGTATATTATGAGCTAATAATCTGATACATTGTCATATTTTAAGGATTTTGGATTTGTTCATGTGACAGGTTAAGCCAGTTAGCACCACGACAGTCGACCGTCTTGAAAGTACAGCTGCCAGTAAGGGTCAATAGCGACAACCAGCGCAGAGAGATCAGCCAGAGAGGCTTTTTGATCCATGGAGGCTACCGTAGCTGCAATACATGTTTGGAACAGGGGTGAGAGCGACCTGCTGGCTTGAATGAAAAACGCAGCTTCACTGTTAGAGGGTAGTCAATCCTACACAATGTCCTTTTAAGTTGACTGTGTTTTAGAATACAACATTCACTCAATTCATTGATATAATTGGTTACAAGCGAAATCAACAGTTGCAGGCCTTGTTAAATCCTGATTCTGAACGTACGTGGTGAGGTGGTTCTGACTCACTGAGAGAGGAGACGTCCACCAGCATGAAGTAGCCTCCCTCTGGCACCACAGGGGTCATCCCGGCCTCGCTGATGATGGCAGCCAGCCGGTCTCTCTTGGCCTCTAGCTCCTCGGCCAGCGACAGGAAGTAGCAGTCTTGACGACCCATCAGCTCCAGGTTGTGGAGCAGACCCTGAGCCACGGCCTCCTGTAGGGCGGGCCGAGGTGTCAGCACTGACAGGAGCGGGTGGAGCTCTGAGGAAGAGCTGACCTACCTGCAGGGGGGTGGGGCAGGTGTACAGCGTGTTCTGCATCACTGTCTGGAGATGTCTGAGCAGGTGCTGCGGCCCGATGGACCAACCCAGCTGAGGAGCACAGACCACGGTGAGACCAGCAGCAGCTCAGAGCTGACCTGAGATCAGAGGAGCACTGACCTTCCACCCAGTCACGCTGAAGGTCTTCCCAGCACTGCCGATAGTGATGGTTCGGTCCCACATCCCAGGCAGCGTTGCTACACACACACACACACACACACAGACACACACACACACACACACACACACACACAGGTTTTTGTTGCCCCATTTTCATCCTGAAACAAGGCGTGAACAGTGACTTCTTCTGTGTCTAAAAGCTTGACGAGAAGAATCTTTCAGAGATCAGCTCTAACGTTGAATGACAACAGAGAGGATTATTGATTAAACTGACTGGTCTCTGCCCAGTGGCACACTGGGATAAACTCATTGTCTGATTAACTGTCCCTGTGAGGGTTTAAAGAGAGCTAGTTGGTTCTTCCTGTTGTTAACATGAAGCTATGAGCTCTGGTTCCATCAGGGCTCAGTCTGTTCTACATCCTGTTTGTAGCTGTGGGAACATTACGTTCTCTTCCTGCTCAGATCTGGCTCCTTTCATGATCAGGTGACTCTGTTCCTTGTTCTGGAGTGATGCTCCACAGCCAGCTTGATGTGTTGGAGCCAGAGTCAGAGGAAGAACCTGAGACTGTGGAGGAACCAGAGACTGAGGAGGAACCAGAGGCTGAGGAAGAACCAGAGACTGAGGAAGAACATGAGGAGGAACCAGAGGCTGAGGAAGAACCAGAGGCTGAGGAAGAACATGAGGAGGAACCAGAGGCTGAGGAAGAACCAGAGGCTGAGGAAGAACATGAGGAGGAACCAGAGGCTGAGGAAGAACCAGAGGCTGAGGAAGAACATGAGGAGGAACCAGAGGCTGAGGAAGGACATGAGGAGGAACCAGAGGCTGAGGGAGGAGCAGCAGTGATGAGGACGTGATGTTGGACAGACTCAACCCACCAATCTTGATGTGCTGGTGTCCTCTGTAGATGAGCCACTCGTAAACCTCGTCACTGAAGCACAGAGTGTCGTGTTTGATGCAGAGGTCAGCGATCATCTGCAGCTCCTCTCTGCTGAAAACCTGCGCACGCACACACACACACACACACACACACACACACACAGTGTGTAGGAGGTCCAGGCTCTTTCAGGCTGCAGCTCGATGGACAGAGCCCTCAGTGTAGGCTGGAGACATCGACGCGTGTGGTGCTGCTCCGGCCCTGTCGACGGCGTGTTCTCACCTTCCCGATGGGGTTGTTGGGGGTGTTGATGATGATGGCTTTTGTCTTGGAGCTGAATTTACTGGAGAGCTCGTCTGGGTCCAGAAACCAGTCTGAGCTGCTGATCGTCGTTCTGTCTCCAGGCTTCTGACATGTCACACAAAACATCTTCAAATCAACAGACTGAGCTGACGTCATCTGTGCGGTGTTTCTACGGCATTTCTGATCTGGAGCAGCTGACCAGGTGGAGTTTCCTGGTCTGTTCAAATACAGATCATTGATCCCCACATTGATTTCCCACAAATTCATGTTCATTTCTTTTAACCTTAGAATGGAGCAGCTCGGGGACTGACAGATCAGATGTCTGCTTTAATATTATCCACCTGTTTCATGGGAAAAAGCCCTAAAAATGAATCTAAATGATTTAATTGATGTTGCCATTCAGAGAGCTGATAGTGAGAAGAGAAAAAAAGCAACAACAACAACAACAACAACAACAACAACATGGGACTTTTGAGGATGGAGCTGATACTCCCAGTGTCAGACTGGATACAGGTTAGTGTCAGACTGGTTACAGTCAGACTGGTTAGTGTCAGACTGGATAAAGGTTAGTGTCAGACTGGTTACAGGTTAGTGTCAGACTGGTTAGTGTCGGACTGGTTAGTGTCAGACTGGATACAGGTTAGTGTCAGACTGGTCAGTGTCAGACTGGTTACAGTCAGACTGGTTAGTGTCAGACTGGATACAGGTTAGCGTCAGACTGGATACAGGTTAGTGTCAGACTGGTCAGTGTCAGACTGGATACAGGTTAGTGTCAGACTGGTTACAGTCAGACTGGATACAGGTTAGTGTCAGACTGGTCAGTGTCAGACTGGATACAGGTTAGTGTCAGACTGGTCAGTGTCAGACTGGATACAGGTTAGTGTCAGACTGGTTACAGTCAGACTGGTTAGTGTCAGACTGGAAACAGGTCAGTGTCAGACTGGTCAGTGTCAGACTGGACACAGGTTACTGTCAGACTGGTTACAGGTTAGCGTCAGACTGGATACTAGTGCTGTGCGGTTCAGGACTCATCCGGGTTAATCACCCGGATCCTTTAAATGACTCATGAATCATGAATCCGAGGTCTCAATTGAACCGGATCCGCCGGGTCCTAACCGACAGTTATGAGTGGATCCACTGGTTAAACACACCCGGGTCTGGAACAGATCCCGGTGCATTAATACGGATCCGGCGAGACCTGAGTCCTAAACCGCTAACTGACACTAACCCGGGTCCGTGCGGATCCGGCGAATCCTGAGTCCTGATCCGCTAACCGACACTAACCCGGATCCGTGCGGATCCGGCGAATCCTGAGTCTCTAACCGTAACCGACAGTAATGAGTGGATCCACCGGTTAAACACACCTGTCTGTGCTGGAAACGCAGGGAAAGTAGCCTACTGCATGATTTAGAAGCAATTTTCAGACAACGTAGTGTTAGGGCAATGCACAGATAACTACATTTGGTGGTGATCCGGGAACATTAATAATTAGGAATAGTTTGTTTACTTATTTATTCTTATTCTCGGTTGCATTTTGCGATTTTGCTGTAATGCCTATGTTTAAGTTTTGTATTATTTTTGGTGTGTTTAAATAAACATTTCTCTTGTTTGTAACCTTAGTTTTATTTAAAAGTGATTCATTCCGATCACAAGGCGCGTTACTGTCTATTTAGTAATACTGACTCAAGTGACTCAAGTGACTCGCAGATCCGGATCAGTTCAGTGAGTGACTCAGTGAGGGATCCGAATCCTTAAAAGGATCCGAGTTTTACAGCTCTACTGGATACAGGTTAGTGTCAGACTGGTCAGTGTCAGACTGGATACAGGTTAGTGTCAGACTGGTTACAGGTTAGTGTCAGACTGGTCAGTATCAGACTGGTTAGTGTCAGACTGGAAACAGGTTAGTGTCAGACTGGTCAGTATCAGACTGGATACAGGTTAGTGTCAGACTGGTCAGTGTCAGACTGGATACGGGTTAGTGTCAGACTGGTCAGTGTCAGACTGGATACAGGTCAGTGTCAGACTGGTTACAGTCAGACTGGTTAGTGTCAGACTGGTTAGTGTCAGACTGGTCAGTATCAGACTGGTTACTGTCAGACTGGTTACAGGTTAGTGTCAGACTGGTTACAGGTTAGTGTCAGACTGGTCAGTATCAGACTGGATACAGGTTAGTGTCAGACTGGATACAGGTTAGTGTCAGACTGGTTACAGGTTAGTGTCAGACTGGATATAGGTTAGTGTCAGACTGGTTACAGGTTACTGTCAGACTGGTTACAGGTTAGTGTCAGACTGGATATAGGTTAGTGTCAGACTGGTTACAGGTTAGTGTCAGACTGGTTACAGGTTACTGTCAGACTGGTTACAGGTTAGTGTCAGACTGGATATAGGTTAGTGTCAGACTGGTTACAGGTTACTGTCAGACTGGTTACAGGTTAGTGTTAGACTGGATATAGGTTAGTGTCAGACTGGTTACAGGTTACTGTCAGACTGGTTACAGGTTAGTGTCAGACTGGATATAGGTTAGTGTCAGACTGGTTACAGGTTACTGTCAGACTGGTTACAGGTTAGTGTTAGACTGGATATAGGTTAGTGTCAGACTGGTTACAGGTTACTGTCAGACTGGTTACAGGTTAGTGTTAGACTGGATATAGGTTAGTGTCAGACTGGTTACAGGTTAGTGTCAGACTGGATATAGGTTAGTGTCAGACTGGTTACAGGTTACTGTCAGACTGGTTACAGGTTACTGCCCGGCGTGAGATGTGTGTCGGACTCGGTGAACAGAACTTACGAGTCGTAACGGGATGAGCACAGGTGTCGCCCCGGCCATCCGCACCATGGGCACGTAGCAGTCGAAGAACGGCTCTATGATGATGACCTGGACACACACACACACACACACACACACACACACACACACACACACACACACACACACACACCCAGTCAGTCAGCTGGAAGCACTGCAGCATGCTGACTGTGCGTGCGTGCGTGCGTGCGTGCGTGCGTGCGTGCGTGCGTGCGTGCGTGCGTGCGTGCGTGCGTGCGTGCGTGCGTGCGTGCGTGCGTGAGTGTGTCCGGACCTCGTCCCCCTCCTCCACCAGAGCCTGCATGGTGCTGAACAAGGAGCCGTATCCTCCGACTGTCACCAGGATGTCAGTGAGCGGGTCGATGTGGCGGCTGCAGACGCTGCCGTAGACCTGGGCCAGGGCTCGGACCAGTGCTGGGTGGCCCTGGCAGGACAGCAGCACAGACAGCGCCTCTGTCAGGCTTCACTGAGCCTTCATATACAGGTTAAATGTTTCAGGGAGACAGAAACTGCATTGTGATCCTTCTGCATGTCCCTGTGGAAACAGGAGTACTGACAGTAAAGATCCGCTGAATCCTCTGAATCATGACCATGTGCTCCAGCCTCGACTCGACAATCTGTCCAGCAGTCTAACCCAGCCTCTTTGAAAATATGACACAATACTTCTGGATGTTTGTGTAAACACACATGAAAAGGCTTCAGGACACACATGAACCGTCAACAGTCCTGAACTTTGCAGTCAAGAGGTTTTACTTCAGATTCAGTATTTCCCTTTCGTTGATGCTAAATGCAGCAACTCCATCGGTGGAGCGAACCCCGAGTCCACCTGATCTCCTTCCTTTCCTCAACGTTTCTTTCGGCTGCAGTCCTGCAGCCAAGGCTTGACCTGTGTGACAGAGTCAGGACTGGGCAGACTCTTACGAAGCCTCTGGTGTACTGGTTCATCCGGTCCACGGACGCAGCCTCCGCCAGCGCCTGCTTCACGTAGGATGGCGGCGGGATGTCTGGGAAGCCCTGGCCCAGGTTCACGATGGAGGGGTCTGCAGCCACGGAGGTGAAGGCCACCCTGAGGAGAGAGCAGCTCCAGCATATGCAGCTTCACCAGATTACTTTGTTGGAACCACCTCCTCTACTCAGCTAAAAATACATAATACAGTTAAACTGCATATACTCAACTCATTTAAAACAAATTTGATGCCATTAAGTTAAAACTAAGGAACTGAATATCTTATTTTTTTTAGTGTAAGATGAACAGTCGGACCGACTGTAGGAGGGACGTGAAGGAGTGACAGCGCCACCTACCACACGTTCTTGTCCAGTCCCTGGATCCTCCTGGAGTGTGTGTGTCGGGACGTCATCGTGTGCTGTGACACAAAGACAACGCTCTGACTGCTCGGCGGTCTGAGACAGACGTCTCTCTAGGTTCTGTTGCTCTGCTCTGAGCGGTGAGCCTGCAGGCCAGCTGAGTGCTCAGGTGTGCTCAGGTGTGTGAGGTGTGTGCGTGGGCGTACCTGCGAGGTGCAGACTCTGCGTGTGCAGCTGACGGTGGCTGAGCAGGTGAGGAGCCTGGAGCAGGTGAGGAGCCTGGAGCAGGTGAGGAGCCTGGAGCAGGTGAGGAGCCTGGAGCAGGTGAGGAGCCTGGAGCAGGTCAGGAGCCTGGAGCAGGTCAGGAGCCTGGAGCAGGTCAGGACGTGCTGTGTTGGACTCATACTGCAGCGACAGGAGCAGGACAGGAGGAACAGTCAGACGTGAAAGAAAACACAAACACTGACCAAAATAACAACATGCAGAAACACATCCCAGGGGCATATCACTATCAGATGAAGACCTGAGTTTTGGTGCTTTCTGCAAAGGTATTTGTCTTCTGAGTGGAATACTTTCATGTGTAATGCTGATGAAGCATTCGCACTATTGTTATCCTGTTCTTTATTATCCTTATTCCGTCAATATTTTGGTAGTCCACATCTTCAGCATATGTTCAGCTATTAAAACCATTCAACCATTCAAATGTTCAGCTCTTTTAGGACATTAATGCACCCTTTCAACTTCTTTTCAACCTTTTATACTTTTTAATTTTTTTTAATATATATTTTATTTAAAAAAACAAATCCATTGAAATGAACTGAAATCCTCTTCAGCTCCTCTCAAACTTCCTCCATGTTCAAATGTATCTCCTCACTTTCAGGTACAGACTCCATTTAAACTTTAAACTATTCACGGGACTTTCAGCTTTTAACGTTCCATTCAAATTTGTGAAATATTTTTTTATCGCATAATATTTTATCGCAGTTTTAATCTTCAACTATTTCCAACCCTTTTCTGATTTTACAATGGGTGTGTATTGCACTGAATGTTCAGAGTTACAGTGGGTGATGTCATCGCTAGAGTGGAGAACGGCTGAAAAATCTGCTCTCATTTTTCTCTTTTCATGCTGCTCCCAGCCACACCGAACGCAGCAGGCAAATTCTTTTTCCACTTTTGTTTGAAAACTTGTGCTGTCTCGTACGATGCCCGCCAAAAACCTGTACGCCTCACAAAATTTAAACGGCGGGTCTCGGAGCGACCCCAACGCAGCCTCCTCTCTCCATAAGCCATAATGCATTTTTCGTCTCCCTCGATCCAACTTGAACTTGACACTTCCACTAGCGACCGCGGCCTCAATGTTCATGGTAGAGACACCAAACCACAGACGGGCGTTCCCCAGACTCTGCCCTGCGTGGCGGTGTGCTTATAACACAGCTAGGACCAAGCGTCGTCTCCCTACAGCCAGTGTTTACCGCTCATGTGCTTTTGGTGTTTCCCATAAGAATTAATGGGAAAAACGAAAATAAAATCACACCCTCAAACAAATATCAGTTACATCGCCATACTTTGTCGTAGAATTTCAGCTTCAAAAATTGCAGGAACTTGTGGTCTGTGTGTGTTGTAAATTGCATATTGATAGGTTGTTAGTTTCTCCACAGCACCCTCTCAAAGTAGCTGTGGCCACACTAGGACACGGCTGTCTGCCCACTGAGCATGGTGCTGCAACAGGCGCTGACACCATGCAGCACACACACACACGCACACACGCACGCACGCACGCACGCACGCACACACACACACACACACACACACACACACACACACACACTCCCTCCAGGGTTAGGGTTCCGGCTCCGATCAGCTCTGGTTCTGATCTCAGGTCTCATTCTGGACTCTATCCTGGTTCTGACCTCCCTGTTCTGGTTCTAACCTCTCTGTTCTGGTTATATCCTCCCTGTTCTAGCTGGTTCTAACCTCTCTTTTATGGTTCTGGTTCTAACCTCTCTGTTCTGGTTCTGACCTTGCTGTCCTAACTGTATCCTCTCTGATCTGGCTCTAGTTCTAATCTCTCTTTTCTGGTTCTGGTTCTAACCTCTCTGTTCTGGGTCTGACCTTGCTGTTCTGGCTCTATCCTCTCTGATCTGGCTCTAGTTCTAACCTCTATTTTCTGGTTCTGGTTCTTAACTTCTTTGATCATATTCTGGTTCTATCCTCCTTGTTCTGGTTCTGGTTTTAACCTCTCTCTTCTGGTTCTGGTTCTAACGTCCGTGTTCTGGTTCGAACCTCTCTGTTCGGTTTCTGGTTCTATACTGTCAGGTTCTGGTTGTAACCTCTATATTCTGGTTCTATACTCCCTGTCGGGTTCTGTCTGTAACCTCTCTGTTCTGGTTCTGGTTGTAACCTCTCTGTTCTGGTTCTGTTCAGTCTCTGTTGTAATTTCCAGCAGCGGCCACTTGGTGTCGCCTGAGCTGCGGATCTTCGCTACTTTGACAGGTTTGTTACATATAGTTTGAGGTGTATTCAGTGTTTTTTTCCATGCTCAGCAGAAACCAAGAACACGCAGCTGATCTCCAGACAACAGATAGCACCCTCGGGTGCTGGCTCCACTGGGAGTCCCTGCTCCTCAGAGAAGCCTGGTTCTGAACCATGTGTTAGCGGAGCTAGCATGCAGCATGCTAACGGAGCAGCTAGCAGGCTAACAGAGAGGTAACAGGCTCCAGGAGCCCGACCAGAACCTCCGGTACAGTATGTTAACATGTTAGCACGTTAGTGTGTCCTGGAGCTCCACGTACCGTCAGGAGGTGCAGCAGGAGAACCAGGAGGAGGAAGAGGAGGAGACCGGAGCCTGTGCTGTTGCGTTCAAGGTCGCTGGAATTGGGAACTTCGGCTATTTAGGCCAAGGACAGTGTCCGGACGAAACAAAGCATGAGCAGCATCAAGGTTAAGGTCACAAGGCCTCAGCATGGAAAACATTTGTCTGCTAGATCTGCCTGAGATCTGCTCACCATAAGCATTTGATGCTTCTATTATTAGTCAAATGCAAATCTTTAAAACACTGGCACAGTTGTTATCTATACACACAAATATAATTCATGATCCATTAACATTATTGCTAGTTATTATATATAAATATTAGCAACCGTTAATATGCATAGGCAATATTCTTGAATTATTATTCACGTGCATTATTACCAGTTATTGTGAGTGTACATAACTATTCACTGAACTTCATTAAACTGAGATATCCATGAATACATCACAGTGTGTATTTTCTGTTTGCTGCTTTCATATTTATAGAGCCAGTAACATGTAAAACATGTACCACTTGATGTTCAGAACTGGTTTGAAATGTATATTCCATCTTTGCATCTTGCATCTGCATTTTAATCCATCATTGTTGTCATGTTTGATGTTTGGTTTGTTGCTGTGATGTCAATTTATTGTATCATTCGATGGGTTTTGTTTTGGGTTTGAACTAAACTTGGAACTACTTGAGCTTCTACTTTATTGACTCATTTTATTCATATTCGTTTACCTTTGTTGTTATTTGGACCAAGTCGACAGAGGAAGCGCCTCCTTGCACCCTTGCTGTCGTCACTAATTTATCATTCTAGAGCATTTGCTCCGTGACGTCCCTGAACGCATCACCGTCCCGAACTGAATGAAGCGACTGTGAAGTGATGCAGCCTTCAGGTGCCGTCAGGAAAAAGCAGCTTTTACAAACAATGAATCAGAGCAATCTGTTTAATCCCTCCTCTGCGTGTGTGTGTGTGTGTGTGTGTGTGTGTGTGTGTGTGTGTGTGTGTGTGTGTGTGTGTGTGTGTGTGCGTGTGTGTGCGTGTGTGTGTGTGCGCGTGTGTGCAGCCCCACCCCCACCCCCACCCAGACCTCCTCCTGCTGCTTTGTTGACCTGACAGCGTGAAGTGAGACACGTCACAGTGTTTACTTGTTTATTATTCCTCTGCTGACTGCAGCTGCAGAGCAGATAACGCATCATTCTCTTGTGACGGACCTAAAAGATTGTTTTTATTTTCAGCCTTTCCTTAGTGACCAGTCACATTCAGTATAGTCTGACACTAGTATATATATATATATATATATATATATATATATATATATATATAGTATAGTATATATAGTCTAAACATGATAGAACACTAATAGACGTGTTCTCTGTTACAGTTCATGCATGTAACAATCAAAACAAGCATTTGTTAATGTGCACATTTATCGTGTAAGTTTAAATAATGAGCTTTAAATGATGTCAAAGCTGCCAGAGCTTCAGCAGGATTGGACCAGATGCTGAGATATACTCTAGTTTACTGTATATCTGTATATCTGTTTATGAGCGCTGATCCTCTTCACTGTAGAGAAAGAGTTACAGGAGATAAAAGAAGAGATTAAAAAAATTCAAACTCGAGCTTTGTTTTGTTCTTTGGTATTGGAGAGTCATGTCACCCAGCTGGTCACTGTTTATGTGGTTTCACATCAGTCACACCCTATGAGAAAATGGTGTTGAGAGGCTGTGATTTTAAAGCATCTGAGAACACACCAAAGTAAACACAGTTTACTTACACACTTCAATGACGTGTTTACACTGATGCGTTATGTCTCTCCTCTCGTGCTCCAGGGATACTGCACGTATCGCTCACAGCGCTGTCAAAGGTATCCACATACTTGTGTAGATATTCAAGTGCCACCTGGAGCTTTTTAATATATATATATATATATATATATATATATATATATATATATATATATATATATATATATATATACATATATACTTAACCACATATGTGTACTACTGACCATTAACGTGTTTGATGGAGCAGAGGATATGATGGCTAGTTGTCTAGTATTGTAATAGTGTAAAACTTCATACCTCAGAATGTTATCAATAGCTTTTATTGATCAATGATTCATCAAAAAACAAAAAAACAAGTTGGAGACAAGTACACACAAACACATACACCTACTTCACTTCTACTTCTACTCCTCACACTTGAAAATATAAGGAGTAGAAAGCACAGATAATTGTGTAAAATGTAAAGGGGTAGAAGCAAAAAGTAGGTTGAAAAATAATTACCCCACAAAAGAATAGATAACCACAATTTCTACTTAAGTAAGGGTAATAAAGTATTTGTACTTTGTTACTTGACACCTCTGATTATTTCCTGCATATTGTTGTCTATATTTAGATGGTGTGTCTTCCTGCTCGGGGACGTGCAGCTCTTTGCGTTCTTTACTTTTACTGCTATGTCAAAACAAATTCCTCAGTGGTGCAAATACTTGACCTAGAAAGTGCATTTCTGCCTGTTGGCTTTAGATAAACGACTTTGACCTTAAAAATGATATAACGTCCCATTTGTTGAATGTTGATCGTGTTTTCCTGACCAAAGACATCAGATCTTAAAACAACATCAAGTATAAAATAGCGGCAAAAGGAACAGAAAATCTGAGCACAGATAGAATATGAACTTGGATAAGAGAGTGGTGCAAAGGGTTATAAAAGAGCTGTAAAAGAAGGTAAAGCTCAGGTGGAACCACAATGAGCCTCTCGCTTCCATGACAACAGAGAACAGAGAGGAACGTTCTATTGAAGCGTTCCAGGGCAAGATGTACGTAGATGAGAATATCTCTCTTCTACATTTACATACAGTAAATGCTCGGATTTTCAACTTACAGATGTTTATTGGTTTATATCATTCATTACGTTCATAGAAAAGTTTGCAGTTTTAAAGTTCACTTTAAATAAAAGACATTTCTTGAATGTTCAAAAGCTTGGCAAATGAGGAACATTTCTGATCCTGTTTAAAGTATAAGATGTGGGTACACATCTTCCACCGTGTGACAGGACTTACAGATGTTTGGACTGAGCAGCTCAGCTTCGCCTCTTCATCCAGGATGGAGAACAAGCATCATCTGGCTCCTCCTCCCGTCCCTGCTCCTCAGCCCACACTGGTCTTACCTGGAGCTTAAACGTTCCTCTGCATCTTCTAGAAGCTCCTGAAGACCCAGCTGCTCTGAGAGCATTTCCTCACTGTCTCTGACCTTGCATTTGACCTGCTCCTGCTCCTCCTCCCTGAACTACAGCCTCACTCTGCTCTGATTCTCGGTCTTCGGGGTTTGGAGCAGGAGCTGCTGCTGCTCTGAGGTCACTGCTGGATGCAGCTCCAGTTCCTCCTGGATGGAGGTGTGTGCTGAGGGACTGGGTGAGGCTGCAGCAGAAGTTCTCTGAGCAGCACAGAGCAGCCGGTCTGCAGACCCAGCAGCAGCTCCAGCTGCAGCATCAGGACACTGAGTGCAGTCAGAGCTCCGAGGCTGCTCCTGGAGCTCCTCAGTCCACGCCCCCGGGGCGGACGGAGCTGCTGCAGCCTCCGGATCTGACTGCACCCCCCCCCCCCCCTCGGGGGGAGGGGGGCGTTGGGGGGTGAGGGGGCAGGATCTGTCCCAGAACACACCATGAGCCCGGAGTGTAGCGCTGGGAGCGGAGCGGAGCGCTGCTGAGCCGCATCTGTCCTGGAGGAGCAGGAGGAGGCGCAGCAGGAGCAGCAGGAGGAGCAGCAGGAGGAGCAGCAGGAGGAGGTGAGTTCAGGAGCTTCCTCTGCTCTGGTAACGGGGCTCGGTGCTGCGTTCACGGCCCTGTCCGGACGGTGGGACTCGGGGCCACTGGTTTGATGTGCTCTCAGGGTGATGGTGGGGTTTGTTTCGGGGACCTGGACTCCCAGCAGCCTGAGCCAGGCCAGAGGAGCTGCTGCTCCTCCGCCACTGCGGACAGTTCTGGGGTTTTTCCAGGTCCCCTCAGAGACCGGACTGACTGTGCCTGAGCTGGGTGTGTTCCAAACATGTCTGTTTTTGGATATCTGGGATTCAGACAAATTTCCTGTCAGGAAGGGACAAGGATATGGCCTGCTCAGCCCAGCTCAGGCTGACTCATCCAGGGAAAGACTGAATTTTTCCAAAGTGCTTTACACAAACTACAGGCTCTGCTGGCTCATCCAAAGTCATTACTTAATGTGTCTGAGTTTTTTTTCAATTACTTGATGAACTTTTTTCTTTTAATTTTGAACTAATCTTCCAAACAACTTAAAGAGTTTGTCACAGTTAAATGTCACAGTTAAATTGTCCCTTCAGAACCAAGAGTAAGTGTGTCAAAAGTCTGAAAACAAGTGTTTAAGAGAGTTTCAGGGAGAAAAGAACAATTAATGTTGATATGAAAATATGTGGGCACATAAAATATTTTCAGAATGCAAAATAGTGAAATACTGAGGTCCTTTATCTATGGCAATCAATTCATCACTTGAGTTGTTTTCCATGAAAAGTTGTGAAACACTTTGTGGTTCCAGCTGCTCAATCCTCAGTAGCAGCAGTCACAGCTGGTTCAGCTTCTCCAAATCTCATTCACTGCATTTTACCAAATGTAACATCTGGATCAAAACAGCCACACCCTGAGCAGTGTTGTTCTTCTCCTTCTTTTCCTTTAATGAGATGATTATTATTCAAAGACATGGAGCTGGAACCAGAGGCCACAGCAGCTCTGAGCCTCCATTTGACTGGGCCGATTGTATCTGAACATTTTGAGAAATCTAAAATCTAAAAGCCTCTACAGCTGTGATAGAACACAGTTAGTTATGGTGTTCACACTGGAATGGAGATTTTGCTTTTTTTAATGTGCTCTGAAAAGTTCTGCATCAAAAATCTCTAAAGACTAAAGTTAGGATTCTTTCCATCCTGAGTCAATAATAACTCTTTGGTTATTTTAGCTGTGGGTTAGCTGCTTGTTTACCAGGCCTGGTTGCACCTCGGCCAGAAATACAAAAGAAGGTCATGAGGGCTGAGCAGCACGTGTCAGGGTGTGTCTGAAAGACCGACAGCTCCGTCAGAAACTTGAAAATCTGTCAAACGAATTTAGAGGAAACCAAATAAACAGCAGGAGTTTCTCTGATGATCCGGTGGCAGCTGTTCTGTCTCAAACGTCGTCACATCAAACTTCCTGCAGGTTGAACCAGAGCAGAGCGAGAACAGCTCCAGGCGTTTGGCTGCACTGATCCTTTAAAGTCGTGTCGGTGTGAACATCTGCTCTTTGTCCTCTGTTGTTGTGATTCCAAGAAGCAGGAATCGATGCACAGCAGCACTGTTCTCACAGACTTAATTGACATTAACATAAACTGATGTGTGTCCCACTTGCTGTGTGTCTGCAGCACGCGAAACATTATGATCTGGAACCCTGAAGATTGTTCTCCTCAGACACACACACACACACACACACACACACACACACACACACACACACACACACACACACACACACACACACACACTGTTTGATGAAGTTGCTAAACATTTAAAACTGTTAAGGATTTTCTCACAGCAGTGTTTCTGTCTGTATTTTTCATCATTGGAACTCTTTGGTTTTCCCTGAGGCTGCAGCCGAGCCGCTGCCAGGCTGGTGTTGGAAACAGGACACCTGCAGGAGCAGACCTTCACACAAGGTTACGCACACCGAGCAGAACCTCACAGCCTCATCCTCTTCTCACCATCGCAGACATGTTCAGCTCCAGTGCAAACCTGCAATCAACAGGACCAGAGGAGGATGTTTGAGCTCGACCACCATCACACAACACGCTGAATGTTCCCATGTCCAAACATCACTGAAGTGTCCACAAAGTCACTGATTATCTACTCATTTGTTTGTGCTGCTCTGAAGCTTCATCACTGAGAAACCAACCTGAAGTCAGCAACAGCTTTGCCAAAATGTCAATGGAGCTGCTCAGCATTAGTGTGTGTTCAATGAACAGACAGGGAGAACCACAAAGACAGAAAGATGCTAAATAAATAACAAATATGCATCGAGCAGCAGAGGTTCAGCTATGCCCACCCTGTACTGGGTACTGTAGAACACGTGTGTGACATCACATCACATGTCTGGACGGGGACTGAACTGTGATCTCTTCCATGTTGTTTGACAGGCATCATGATTCCTGTGATGGAGTTCCGTCAGTTCTCTGAACAGCAGCCGGCGTTCAGAGTCCTGAAGCCGTGGTGGGACGTGTTCACTGACTACCTGTCCGTCATCATGCTCATGATCGGCGTCTTCGGCTGCACTCTGCAGGTCGGTACCCACGCCTTACCCCACGCTCCACTGGGACCGTTGTTTTTCCTCTTTGAAAGTGAAGGAAATATGCAGGAAATGCACAGAACGTAAAAGTGAAGTGCCGCATAATAATGAGATAAAACCCTGCCTTGCTCTGATGTTTGTTCCATTAGCTCTGGAGTTGTTTACTCTGCTGCTCGGAGCTTCAGACTCTGCCTTCTGCTCTGGCAAAAGCTCAGACACACTAATTCCCTGCTTTTACAGCCTGGACTGTGTGCAGCAAAGGAAGCATTGAGCTCGTCCGGAGTTCAGCAGTGGAAACATTTACCCGCCCAGCACCTCCGTAAACACTAGGCCCCGAGCATGCAGCACTCTCTGGCTCTTTCGATGCTCTGCAGAGTAAATCCTGGAAACGATACCAAAACATTTCTTGAAAAAACTGTTAACAAGATATTTATCAGACTGCATGCAGCTATTGTTCCCCCATTCGCTCTGGAACAATTTTTGGATGTGATCTAATCGTTGGTGAAGTGAATGGATAGTTAATTATGGAGCCAAGTTTACTTCATAAGTCAGCTGTAATGACTTCATTGTCTTGCTGCTTTTTGAGCCGAGGGAGAAAACCAGAGATCCAGAGTTTGTAATATTCTGCAGATCAGCTCTTAAGAAAGCTCTGCAGACGTGACTGTGCGTAACTCAACTGAAAGACTTCCTTTCCAGGAATGTTGTCACTGCGTTCTACTCTAATAGTTCCAGTGGATGTGAGTAGTGCTCCACGTCTTCTCTTCCTGTTATTGCTGTGGCAGAGTGAAGCAGCTGCTTTTCATTATTTACATAACCAGTAAACACTCAAGGTATTTGTTGTTTACCGCTGTCAAGTCCTACATGTTTACATGCTCTTAGTGACCTGGCACGCTGCTCCGCTTCCACGTCAGGTCAAAGTTCAGTGGAAACATCAGTGATTCAGTGAAAGAATTCACTGTCCAGTCATCACAATGTGATGCTTTACGTCTGAAGCCTTTACGTCTGAAGCCGCCTGTAGCCGCCTGTAGCCACCTGTAGCCACCTGTAGCCGCCTGTAGCCGCCTGTAGCCACCTGTAGCCGCCTGTAGCCGCCTGTAGTGGCGTGAAGAGACATGTAGCAACATGTAGCAAAGTGTAGCGATGTGTAGCGACGCATAGGGATGTGTAGCGATAAGTTGCAACGTGTAGTTTATCTCCCTCTGTTGGGTCCAGTTATAATAATAAGATCATCAACAACAACAACAACACTACTATCACTACTACAACCACTTCTAATACTACCACTACTAATGATAAAAAGAACAAGAAGCAGAAGAAGAAGAACACCAATAATAATCATCATCACCATCACAAGTAAAGTAAAGATGTTGGGAATGTTCAGTTTGGTGCATCAAAGTTCTTTGCACCTTGATGAGTGTCATTTTGTGCAGATGACAGCTGAGACGTGAAGAGACTCTGACATCTGAACGTCAGGCCTGATCATCGTCTCAGTGACTGTAACTCTGTTGTTTTTGTTCCAGGTGATGCAGGATAAAATCATTTGCCTTCCTCAGAGAACATCACTAGCTCCAGAGAACTCCAGCGACATAGAGGTGAAGTCGCTCCTCCACCTCCAGCCAAACATCTCAGCTGCTCCTAGAGAGATGACGGGTCTGAAGACAGACCTGGATCTCCAGCAGTACAGCTTCATCAACCAGATGTGCTATGAGAAGGCTCTGCACTGGTATGCCAAGTACTTCCCCTACCTGGTGCTCATACACACCCTGGTCTTCATGGTCTGCAGCAACTTCTGGTTCAAGTTCCCTGGCTCCAGCTCCAAAATAGAGCATTTCATCTCAATGCTTGGAAAGTGCTTTGACTCTCCTTGGACCACGAGGGCTTTGTCCGAAGTGTCTGGAGAAAACCCTGAGGAGAAGGACCATAAAAAGAGTGGCACCAGCAGGTCCAACATCACAGTGTCTCCTGGAGAAGGAAGTCTGGAGAAGACCCAGTCTCTGCGCTCGATCCCAGAGAAAATCGTGGTGGAGAAACCATCAGCGAGCGTCCTGGATAAGAAGGAGGGAGAACAAGCCAAAGCTCTGTTTGAGAAGGTGAAGAAGTTCCGCCTGCACGTGGAAGAAGGAGACATCCTCTACCTCATGTACGTCCGCCAGACAGTGTTCAAGGTGTTCAAGTTCATTCTCATCATCGTCTACAACAGTACCCTGGTCGACAAAGTGAGTAACAGCGTCCGCTGCGAGGTCGAGATCCAGGACATGACGGGATACAAGAACTTTAAATGCAACCACACGATGGCTCATCTGTTCTCCAAGCTGGCGTACTGCTACCTGTGCCTAGTGGCCGTCTACGGCCTCACCAGCCTCTACACCTCGTACTGGCTCTTCTATCGCTCCCTCAAAGAATACTCCTTTGAGTACGTGCGGCAGGAAACGGGCATCAACGACATCCCAGACGTGAAGAATGACTTTGCCTTCATGCTGCACATGATCGACCAGTATGACCCGCTCTACTCCAAACGCTTTGCAGTGTTTCTATCCGAGGTCAGCGAGAACAAACTGAAGCAGCTGAACCTGAACCATGAGTGGACGGCAGAGAAGCTGCGTCAGAGGCTCCAGACGAACCCCAACAACCGTCTGGAGCTGCAGCTGTTCATGCTGCCCGGGCTCCCCGATACCGTGTTCGAGCTGACCGAGCTGCAGTCGCTCAAACTCGAGATCATCAACAACGTGACCATCCCGGCGTCCGTCTCTCAGCTGGAGGATTTGCAGGAGTTGTCTCTGTGCCAGTGCTCCTTAAAGCTGCACACAACCGCTACGTCCTTCCTCAGAGAAAACCTCAAAGTTCTGCGTGTGAAGTTTGATGACAACAGGGAACTTCCAAACTGGATGTATGGCCTCCGCAACCTCGAGGAGCTGTACCTGACCGGCTCGCTGAGTCCCGACGCCTCCAAGAACATCGTGTTTGAGTCGCTGCGGGAGATGAAAAGTTTGAAGACTCTCTCCTTGAAGAGCAATTTGACCAAGATCCCTCAGTCCATCGTGGACGTGTCCAGCCACCTGCAGCGGCTCTACCTACACAACGACGGCACCAAACTGGTGATGCTCAACAACCTGAAGAAGATGTCCAACCTGGTGGAGCTGGAGCTGGTTCGCTGTGACCTGGAGCGGATCCCACATGCCATCTTCAGCCTCACCAACCTGCAGGAGCTCGACCTGAAGGAGAACAACCTGCGCTCCATAGAGGAGATCATCAGCTTCCAACACCTGCGAAAACTCACCTGTCTGAAGCTCTGGTACAACGGCATCATGTACATCCCAGAACACATCAAGAAGCTGGGCAGCCTGGAGCGCCTCTACTTCAGCCACAACAAGGTGGAGATCCTGCCGTCACACCTGTTCCTGTGCAACAAGCTGCGCTACCTGGACCTCTCCAACAACGACATCCGCTTCATCCCCCCGGAGATCGGCGTCCTGCAGAGTCTGCAGTACTTCTCTGTCACGTGCAACAAAATCGAGAACCTGCCGGACGAGCTCTTCTTCTGCAAAAAGCTCAAAACGCTGAAGCTTGGCAAAAATTCTCTGTCCATCCTGTCACCAAAGATCTCGTACCTGGCGCTGCTGACGCACCTGGAGCTCAGAGGGAACCACTTTGAGCTTCTGCCACAGGAGCTGGGCTTCTGTCGGGCTTTGAAGCGCAGCGGCCTGGTGGTGGAGGAGACGCTGTTTGAAACGCTGCCCTCAGATGTCCGGGACCAGATGAAGGCAGAGTGAAATGCCAACGTGCTGTAGCCTCAGTGCCTGCTGCTCCGTGTGCACCAGAGTCTGTTCTGTGACGAGTCGTAACCACGCTCACCTATTACACCTTAGGTCAGAGTTGTTTGGGAAAAAAACAAGATATTAATTTACATGCATATCTACAGTGTATGAAGGATTGACTTCAGTCTTATATCTGTATGTTACACACAAAGCTCCAGACAGCAGCTGATTAGTTCTGCTTTGCACGAAAACAAGAGACAACAGCTGTTGTTTAATTCATACAAAAACAAATAATGTCAAAATTACAAGTTGTGACTTTTTGGGCATTATGTCGGCCTTTGTTTGGCCTGGTGCATCCCTGCAGCTTCTTAATTAGGGCTGGCTGGTTAATGAGTCTGACTAGCCTTGTATTCACTGGAGGAACTCTTTGTTTTTCACAGTTTCATTTCTCTTCAGGGTGTGATGTTAAGTGAACTGTTCGCAGGCTGCAGCTTCATATCTCAGAAGAGATGAGAAGCCACAGATCCTTTCGCCCAACACATTAACTAGACCTCTTGCATAAACTATTTAAGCATATTTCCTGTCACTACCAGGAAAATAAATCTGAGAGCTGAATGTAAACACTGAAACCTCACAGAGCATTAGGTCAGTAGCCTTATGAATGCTGTATTTTATACAGTTCATGTTTCTCTAATGAAGCTTGTGATTCTCCTAGACAGACTGTTAGTTCACATGGACCGAAGCTGCTGCAACAATGCAACAAAGCAAAGACTTTATCTCTGAGGAAAACATAGCACTTAACACTTCTGCCATGTAGGACGATCACATACTGATGTGCATTCAGCTCGAGGGACTTTGTCGTGCTGGGGTTTCTTCAGCTTTTGAAATGTACTAAAGATCGGCCTATCTGAAGCACATAATGCAAATATATTTATAGAAACAGTAGCTTAATGTTTTGATCAGTACACACATGAATAAATGACTTGTTAACACAATTTCTTCTCCTGGAATCATGAAAGTAACCTTGTGTTATCTGCTGTGCATCCACCGGCCTCTTGTCTGCGTTGGTCATCACCTGCTGGCAGCTGAGGATTAATAAGCTAAGAAGATTAGTCTATTATTATTCATACACAGGGGACTGATGGCAAACTAAAGCTGGTCGGTATCCCAAAATATGAGACTGACCAGAGCTGATTGGAACACAGTATGCTACATCCTGAATCCTACATATGAACACAGCAAGGTACATGTAACGTGAAAAAATAATGGTAACTACATTGCAAGATGGTTTAATATATATAAGTAGGAGTTTGTTTTGTTTTGTGAGATGATAAGATGATGTGCTTTTATCGACACAGCTCCAAATGCATCGCCATTGATCCTGGCTCCCTTCAGGACCAAATGTATATGAATGTAGATGTACATTTTGTGTTCATGCTTGTGTTCATGTACAACCTGTGCACACAAGATGAACAAAAATCACCCGATAAAAACATAAAAAACAAACACTTTAAATATTTTAAACAAGAATAAAGCATCTGATGAGACAAAGAAAATCTGACCTCAGAGCAGAACATTTAGTGGATCCGTCCCTGAACGCCTCAGACATCTAGTGGTCAAGAGAGGAACTGCAGCTCGATCCGGCTCAGTGAAGTGACTGATGACAGCTTATTTACTTAACCTGGTCATTGTTCTGAATTTAATCCATATCACGTGTTTATATAATATGATTTGATATGTATATCATTGGATATGTATATGTTATGATATGATGTTTGGACCTGAAGAGACTGTGACTGTGACATTTACACACAGTCTATGAGTGAGTTGAACGCAGCACCGTCGATCGGGCCCTGAACGCACCACACACTCGCAGTACAACAACACACAGTCGCACACAGCGCGCAGCTGTTCTCTGATGGACATGATGAAGCGTGTGCAGGATCGACCCCTGGCTGTGTAGCATCACACCGGCTCCACGTCCCGCAGCCGGACCGGGCCGCACCGGACCGGACCGGGCTGTACCGGGCCAGAGACCGGACTGGACCATCTGCGGGGGGTGTTGGGCTTGGTCCGGCCTGCACCCTCCTGCACCACCGGGAGCAGAACCGGAGCACGGAGCAGCCCCTCATCTCCGCGGAGGAGCTCGGAGTCCCGGACCGGAGCTGCTGCAGGTGGGTGTCTGTGACCCTGTTCTAACCCTGAGCAGAACCAGCCTGGTTCCAATCCTGAGCAGAACCAGCCTGGTTCTGCACATCTGTACACCTGCACACTGAGCGTCCTGGATCGGCTCGGTTCGGCTGCAGGATGCGGCGCGACCCGGTTCGGCTGCTTCACATCTGTGCTGCGTTTACAGGCGGCTCGGACACCAGGGCTTCGTCCTGCAGCTGGCCTCAGCCTGCTCTGCTGTGGTCTGCTGCCTCAGTGGAACCACAGTGACCTTCAGTGACACACACACACACACACATACATACACACACAGCAGGGTGTTATGGCAGTGGTTGCAGGTCTCCTCATCCCCTTCAGATTCAGTCTGGACAGAGAGCCTGCTTTAACCTGCAGCTCCAACCGTTCACAGTCTGATGACATCAGCATCTGGACCCCCAGCAACACTCCAACATGGAGCTGGAGGCACTGAGATCGAACCACCAGCCTTCAGAGCCACGGCCGACTGCTCTGCCCCTGATCACACACATCACCTCTCTTTATGTTATGTGTGTAACGATAATAGTCACCTGACACGCTATGTGAACCTCCAGATGTGTGTGTGTGTGTGTGTGTGTGTGTGTGTGTGTGTGTGTGTGTGTGTGTGTGTGTGTGTGTGTGTCAGAACTGGTTTCTCAGAGCTGGTCATGCTGTCTGGGGTCATGTCGAGGGCACCGTCCTCTGAAACCACCTGAACCAGTGCAGCCTGGACTGGTTCCATTTGTCTGCTCTAAGCGGAATAGACGACACATGTGAACAGCTCTGTCACGTGGTCTTCAGGTGCATAATTCACTGAGTGCTGGACAGCAGCGGGTACGTAGCAGCGGCTGCAGGATTTAAGCAGATTATCGACCAGACTTGAACCCTGGTTGTGTCCACACACACACACCACATCACGTATTGATCATGGCACCTGTTCATCTCCTTGCAGGTTTCCATCATGTACTGAGGTGACACGGCACTACCCTAAACTCAGGTGAGCAACAACCAGTGTCTGCATGGTGTTTACTTCTACGCCCCCCCCCCCCGCCCCCCCCCACACACACACACACATGATGCTACAATTACTGTTACGTTATTCTATTTTATTAGTCTTATTCTATTTTTATTGCTGCTTTTAACATATTTTCATTGTATCAGATTCTGAAACATCTACAGATTTAATATCTTTCCATCCCATATCAATCTTATCAATAACACATTTTGTGTCATCTGTGTTGCAGGAATGTTCACCCTCACAGAAGTCGCCTCCCTGAACGACATCCAGCCGACCTATCGCATCCTGAAGCCCTGGTGGGACGTCTTCATGGATTACCTGGGCATCGTCATGCTGATGTTGGCCATTTTCTCAGGAACGATGCAGCTGACGAAGGACCAGGTGGTTTGTCTTCCCATCCTGGAGCAGAGTCCCGAGGGCTCCGGGGGCTTCCTGGGACCTCCTCCGGACTCGTCCGACAGTCTGTGGAACAAAGAGAGTGCGATCGGGGAGCAGGCGGCTCCTCTCATGGCCAAACGTCCTCCTGAAGCCATCGGCCCCGCCGTCCACCTCACACCGCCCGGGACGTTTGTGCAGGCGCAGCCGACGGGCGTCAGGACGAAGCTGGACTTCCAGCAGTACGTGTTTGTCAACCAGATGTGCTACCACGTGGCTCTGCCCTGGTATTCCAAATACTTCCCGTACCTCGCTCTCATCCACACCATCGTGCTGATGGTCAGCAGCAACTTCTGGTTCAAGTATCCGAAAACTAGCTCCAAGATAGAGCACTTTGTTTCCATCCTGGGGAAGTGCTTCGAGTCTCCGTGGACGACCAAAGCGCTGTCGGAGACGGCGTGCGAGGACTCGGAGGAGAACAAGCAGCGACTGGCGGGAGCGTCGTCTCTCCTGAAGCACCTGTCCACCAGCAGCGAGGAGGGGAGTCCCAACCAGTCCGCTCCCATCCTCACCAAGTCTGGAGTCACCTTTTCTGTGGAGAAGTTGGTGAGCGAAGTCCCGTCCATGACCATCCTAGACAAGAAGGACGGCGAGCAGGCGAAGGCGCTGTTTGAGAAGGTGCGGAAGTTCCGCGCCCACGTGGAAGACAGCGACCTGATCTACCGGCTCTACGCCATCCAGACCGTCATCAAAACCGTCAAGTTCATTCTGATCCTGTGCTACACCATGACCTTTGTGGCATCCATAGATTTCGACCACGTGTGTGAGCCGGAGATAAAGCACCTGACCGGATACACAAAGTTCCACTGCACGCACAACATGGCGTTCATGCTGAAGAAGCTGCTCGTCAGCTACATGGCCATCATCTGTGTGTACGGCACCATCTGCATCTACACGCTCTTCTGGCTTTTCCGTCGGCCGCTGAAGGAATATTCCTTCGAGAAGGTCCGAGAGGAGAGCAGCTTCAGCGACATTCCCGATGTGAAGAATGACTTTGCATTCCTGCTGCACATGGTGGACCAGTATGACCAGCTCTACTCAAAGCGTTTTGGAGTGTTTCTGTCCGAGGTGAGTGAGAACAAGCTGCGGGAGATCAGCCTGAACCACGAGTGGACCTTTGAGAAGCTGCGGCAGCACGTCACACGCAACCCCCAGGAGAAGCTGGAGCTCCACCTCTTCATGCTGTCTGGAGTTCCAGACGCCGTGTTCGACCTCACAGATCTGGAAGTGCTGAAGCTGGAGTTAATCCCAGAAGCCAGGATCACAGCAAAGATCTCCCAGATGATCAACCTGCAGGAGCTGCACTTCTACCACTGCCCCGCCAAAGTTGAACAGACCGCTTTCATTTTCCTCCGCGATCACCTCCGGTGCCTTCACGTCAAGTTCACAGACGTGGCTGAGATTCCCAGCTGGGTTTACTTGCTCAAGAACTTAAGGGAACTGTACCTGGTGGGAAACCTGAACTCTGAAAACAACAAAATGATCGGACTGGAGTCGCTGCGAGACCTCAGGCACTTAAAGATCCTGCATCTGAAGAGCAACCTCACAAAGATCCCGACCAACATCACAGACCTGTCACCGCATCTCATCAAGCTGGTCGTTCACAACGACGGCACAAAGCTGCTCGTCCTGAACAGCCTGAAGAAGATCCTGAACCTTGCCGAGCTGGAGCTGCTCAACTGTGAGCTGGAGAGGATCCCACATGCCATCTTCAGCCTGACCAACCTCCAGGAGCTGGATCTGAAGTCCAACAACATCAGAACTATCGAGGAGATCATCAGCTTCCAGCACCTGAAGAGACTGACCTGCCTCAAGCTCTGGCACAACAAGATCATCTCCATCCCTCTGTCCATCAGCCACGTCAAGAACCTGGAGTCGCTCTATCTCTCCCACAACAAGCTGGAGTCTCTGCCCTCCTCCATGTTCACCCTCCTCAAGCTGCGGTACCTGGACGTCAGTCACAACTCCATCTCCGTGGTTCCTCTGGAGGTCGGTTTCCTGCAGAACCTGCAGCATTTTGCCATCACAGGAAACAAAGTGGAGCTGGTTCCCAAGCAGCTCTTCAAATGCACCAAACTGAGGACCTTGTGTCTGGGCCACAACTGCATCACGTCGCTGCCAGAGAAGATCGGGCAGCTGCTGCAGCTCACACACCTGGAGCTGAAGGGGAACTGCCTGGACCGGCTGCCGCCGCAGCTCGGGCAGTGCGTGCTGCTGCGGCGCAGCTGCCTGCTGGTGGAGGACCATCTGTTCGACTCGCTGCCCATGGAGGTCAAGGAGAGCATCAACCAGGAGTCCAGCGCCTCCTTCCCCAACGGCTGCAAGTGTCTGAGCGAGGGCCGCTAGTCGCCAGACGTGGCTGTTGACCAGTCTTTGCTCATGTCTGTAGAAGCACTAGTTCAGGGTCGCTATCCATCCACGTTGGGATTTATTTTGAGGATCTTCTTCCGTAGATACGGCACATGAAGCTCGGAACCGCTGGAGAAGCTCAAACGATTGTGGCTTTTGTCCATCTGTGTTTACGTCTTCGTCCTGTTGTCGTTAGCTGTTTGGAGCCGTTAAACCACACGGCTTCTAGGCCTTTATCCTTCGTATGCACAGGTATCGACCGTGGCTCTACGCAGATGTGTATCATTTTGAAAGAATCCAACTCCCTCTCTCTGATCTGGTTCGGCTTCCCCGGACCTGGAGCGAAGGCTCAGACCACTTACAAAGAAAAACTCTGGTTTCCCGTCACGGAGTGGACCCAGAGGCAGTTTGAGTCTGATTGACTCTGAGGTTTCTGTCTGGATGCAAACACAACCTGAGCTGCTTCTCATAGCCATAAAATATCAGATTGATCCACTTTAGCCTTGATGATTGACGCTACGTTGGAGGAATGGCGCACAGCCGGTGAAAGGTCTGCTCGTGGCTTCAGAAGAGAGGCTGAACAACCAAATGTTCTTCATCATAGTCTTGAGTGGAGGCAGACAATGATGAAGAACATGGTCACTAAAATCAAACCAAAGCTGTGTGCGTGCTGTGAGCTGTGGTGGAGGGTGAGGGCTGCTCTGTGCTGCGCTCCTCCCTGGACCTGCTCCTCCTGCTCAGAGCAGCAGACCCTCACCATGTTTTTATTCTGCACTCACTTTTCTTCTTGTACGTAAACTGTATTTATCACATATTTTGTGTGTTGTTTGTATGTATTTATTATCTCATTTTATTGCTCCTCTCTCCACAGCACTTTGTAAATCTGGTTTTAAAATGTGCTTCACGAATAAAGGAATGACTTAATACGCTGTCAGTATCAGCATTTTTCAAAGCCAGAAAACAGTTTGTGTGTGAGAGCAGACAACACGGCCTCACACTGAAGAAAGACTGGGGAAGAGTTGAAACATCGATCAGCTCTGGAACATTAGACCTTCATCTGTGAGTGTTTCGTCTGCTCTCATATATTTTGTTGAATGACGCAGAACTCGTTTGTTCCACGAACACAATTCTACGACACAACGACACAACTTGCATTATGTGAGCGACAGAAACTAGACAATAAGGAGGAGATGAATAATCCCAGAGATTACAGTGAACTCATCACTGCAGCTGCTGAGGCTTTGTTGTGTAATGTTTGGGATTTCCTCCCCTGGCCTCAGCCTCCTCTCAGCCTCTGTCCTCTCTCAGCCTCCTCTCAGCCTCTGTCCTCTCTCAGCCTCCTCTCAGCTTCTGTCCTCTCTCAGCCTCCTCTCAGCCTCTGTCCTCTCTCAGCCTCCTCTCAGCTTCTGTCCTCTCTCAGCCTCCTCTCAGCCTGTGTCCTCTCTCAGCCTCCTCTCAGCCGCTGTCCTCTCAGCCTTCTCTCAGGGTCTCTCCTCTCTCAGCCTCCTCTCAGCCGCTGTCCTCTCAGCCTTCTCTCAGGGTCTCTCCTCTCTCAGCCTCCTCTCAGGTTCTCTCCTCTCTCAGCCTCCTCTCAGGGTCTCTCCTCTCTCAGCCTCCTCTCAGGGTCTCTCCTCTCTCAGCCTCCTCTCAGGGTCTCTCCTCTCTCAGCCTCTGTCCTCTCTCAGTCTCCTCTCAGGGTCTCTCCTCTCTCAGGGTCTCTCCTCTCTCAGCCTCCTCTCAGGGTCTCTCCTCTCTCAGCCTCTGTCCTCTCTCAGTCTCCTCTCAGGGTCTCTCCTCTCTCAGCCTCCTCTCAGCCTCTGTCCTCTCTCAGCCTCCTCTCAGGGTCTCTCCTCTCTCAGCCTCTGTCCTCTCTCAGTCTCCTCTCAGGGTCTCTCCTCTCTCAGCCTCCTCTCAGCCTCTGTCCTCTCTCAGCCTCCTCTCAGGTTCTCTCCTCTCTCAGTCTCCTCTCAGGGTCTCTCCTCTCTCAGCCTCCTCTCAGGGTCTCTCCTCTCTCAGCCTCCTCTCAGGTTCTCTCCTCTCTCAGCCTCCTCTCAGGGTCTCTCCTCTCTCAGCCTCCTCTCAGGGTCTCTCCTCTCTCAGCCTCCTCTCAGGTTCTCTCCTCTCTCAGCCTCGTCTCAGGGCCTCTCCTCTCTCAGCCTCTGTCCTCTCTCAGTCTCCTCTCAGGGTCTCTCCTCTCTCAGCCTCTGTCCTCTCTCAGTCTCCTCTCAGGGTATCTCCTCTCTCAGCCTCCTCTCAGCCTCTGTCCTCTCTCAGCCTCCTCTCAGGGTCTCTCCTCTCTCAGCCTCTGTCCTCTCTCAGTCTCCTCTCAGGGTCTCTCCTCTCTCAGCCTCCTCTCAGGGTCTCTCCTCTCTCAGCCTCCTCTCAGCCTCTGTCCTCTCTCAGCCTCCTCTCAGGTTCTCTCCTCTCTCAGCCTCCTCTCAGGGTCTCTCCTCTCTCAGCCTCCTCTCAGGGTCTCTCCTCTCAGCCTCCTCTCAGGGTCTCTCCTCTCAGCCTCCTCTCAGGGTCTCTCCTCTCTCAGCCTCCTCTCAGGGTCTCTCCTCTCTCAGCCTCCTCTAAGGGTCTCTCCTCTCAGCCTCCTCTCAGGGTCTCTCCTCTCTCAGCCTCCTCTCAGGGCCTCTCCTCTCTCAGCCTCTGTCCTCTCAGCCTCCTCTCAGGGTCTCTCCTCTCTCAGCCTCCTCTCAGGGCCTCTCCTCTCTCAGCCTCTGTCCTCTCAGCCTCCTCTCAGGGTCTCTCCTCTCTCAGCCTCCTCTCAGGGTCTCTCCTCTCTCAGCCTCCTCTCAGCCTCTGTCCTCTCTCAGCCTCCTCTCAGGTTCTCTCCTCTCTCAGCCTCCTCTCAGGGTCTCTCCTCTCTCAGCTTCCTCTCAGGGTCTCTCCTCTCAGCCTCCTCTCAGGGTCTCTCCTCTCAGCCTCCTCTCAGGGTCTCTCCTCTCTCAGCCTCCTCTCAGGGTCTCTCCTCTCTCAGCCTCCTCTAAGGGTCTCTCCTCTCAGCCTCCTCTCAGGGTCTCTCCTCTCTCAGCCTCCTCTCAGGGCCTCTCCTCTCTCAGCCTCTGTCCTCTCAGCCTCCTCTCAGGGTCTCTCCTCTCTCAGCCTCCTCTCAGGGTCTCTCCTCTCAGCCTCCTCTCAGGGTCTCTCCTCTCTCAGCCTCCTCTCAGGGTCTCTCCTCTCTCAGCCTCCTCTCAGGGTCTCTCCTCTCTCAGCCTCCTCTAAGGGTCTCTCCTCTCAGCCTCCTCTCAGGGTCTCTCCTCTCTCAGCCTCCTCTCAGGGCCTCTCCTCTCTCAGCCTCTGTCCTCTCAGCCTCCTCTCAGGGTCTTCATGTTGAGTCCTGGACACCAGAGTAGCGGAGGTTCAGAGCTGAGCTGGATTTGGGCCAAACGGAGATGAACCTGCTGACGACAGTGAGACTGTGGAGGCGGACGTGACGTCACCATAGAGCTGACCTCATTGCTTAGCGAGTGTCGCCCTCAGGTGGAGCTCCGCTGTTACTACACGTCCAGACCAATAAACAGTTAATGAGATGGTTTTATTGTGACAAAAGTATAGTTTCAGAAAGACTGAACACACACAAACACACACACCTTTCACTCTGACTCTTCTCTCAGAACAAGGGACATGATGTCTGTCTGTCTGTCTGTCTGTCTGTCTGTCTGTCTGTCTGTCTCTGCCACTATCGAGACTAAAAGATATGAACTGCACCACTATCACACATCAACCGTACACACACACACACACACACACATACACACACACACACATTGATCATCTCATTAGAGACGAGCTGATCTGACTGATGTGTAACTCTCTGGAGAAGATCAGTGAGCGAGCAGAGGAAGTGAAGGTGTCACATCCTGTTTACTGTCCACCTGTTCTTCATCACATCTCCTCTTGATTCGTCTTTGAGTCTTTAATGAACAATTTACTCTCCAATTATTTACTGTCAAACAACTATTTAATGGAAACAAACAAACTGTGATTTCCTCGCTGGGCTAAAACGTGCCAGTAAATCATTTGTTCATGCATTTGAACAGATGATAAAAGTGTGTGTGTGTGTGTGTGTGTGTGTGTGTGTGTGTGTTCACAGTTCCAGTCTTAACCATGATGAGCCACAGAGACGTTTAAATCCCGCTGAAAACTATTTTTACATCTAAAAATTGCAATTTATAACAATCCAATTACTGTCTGGCTGGAGTCTGTAAAGGACACACCTGGACAGGTCTCTATCACACACACACACACACACACACACACACACACACACACACACACAGAAAGAGAGAGAGAGAACTGATCCACTGAGTCTAAATCCAAACCATTTAGGTTTTTCAGTTCCAGTTTATATTTCCATTAACAGTTCTGAGATATTTTCAGATCTTACCGTGTGTCTCATCCTCTTGGAAACAGCATCGAGTGTCTCATTATTACTTTGATGTTTTTGGGTGAAGCTCTTCATTTAATTCTGATGTGAGAGGAGACCAAAGATGTAAGAATGGTTTTTATCTCTGTTTGATAAAGACTGTTGTGTCTGATCCTGGTTGAAGCTGAACGGAAGGTTCCACAACATCATCACATCCTCGATTGTGTTCAGACAGTCAATCAGAGCAAAGACTGTGTGTGGTTGCTCGACAAATATGAAAATGCAGCAGATCCTAAAAATAGGACAGAACAAGGAGTTTTAAAATAACATCTAAGACATCTCTGGTGAAAACACTGTCCCATAGCTTCTATGCTAACATCAGAGGAGGAGGACTGACCCCCCACCGCTGTTTGGTGGCTGGACCTGCAGCAGGCGTCAGAGACTCCGGCTTCATCGTGAAGATTGGTTGGCTTTGAGGCTGCGCTCTCGTGGAGGCCTCGGGTCGGAGGTCGCTGGCCATCAGGTGGGCGCAGGAGTCCGCCCGGCCTTCATTACTTCCTTGGGATCAAGCGTCGTCCTTGGAGCTCGTCACTAGCGGTTAGCATGCGGCCGCCGCCCGCGGACACGAACAACATGATGTCAATTACGTGGCGCGGCGTCTCCTCCGAGCTGACACGTCCCACACAGGAGCCCGGTCATTGCTCTAACGACCTGCTGCGCCTCGTCCTTGGCAGACAACATATTTTTAAGAAACGTGGGTGTTTATGGCGGATAATAAGCGCTCCGCTGCACAGCCAGAGAAATTCATTTGAATCCGGGCTGTTGTTGGCAATTTAATCCCACCCTGGTGTTTCTGTTGAGGAGACACGAGCGTTTATTTTGAGTAATTGTGGCTGTGCAGGGAATAGTGGGAACTGTGGGTCTGAACACGTCCTGCGACTGCGCTGATGCCCCGAGGAAAGCGGCAGATCTTCAGCGACAGCACTTTGTGAGCACTTGCACAGCTGATGAGCTGTAATTACGCTTTAATTATTTCTGTAGGGCATCATTCTCTCCCGACGTGAACCCCCCTCCCTCTCCTCTGCTCGCCCTGTTTCTCTCTCTCTCGCTCTCTCACACACACACACGCACACACACACACGCACGCACGCACACACACGCGCACACACGCACGCACACACACACACGCAGTGCGAATGAAGACGTTGAGTATTTTGAAAACATTTGGTGATGAAACTCCTCGGTGAGGTCCACTAATTACGGCGCAGCCTGGTGTCAGCAGCAGCTTTGATGTCTCCTGCCCAGGATGATAATCAGGGGCACAGATCGCATGTGATTGGCTGTAATTGGGACAAGTTGTTTAAAAAAAAAGGGCACTGCATGACTTTGACGGCTGCTCTGCAGAGCCACCGCTCGGAGACACGGACCCCACCCTCCCCCATCCTGTGCCCACGGGTGAGGAAGCCTTGTCACTTATTAAGCAGGCTGTTGCCATGAAGTGACAGATGTCCTGATGTGATCTGTCTGCATCTTTGGCCTCCATCTGTCTTGTTAGTACAAATAGTTGGGGATGGTGTGAGGAGAGCTGTTGTTGGTTCATATACATTAAATGTATGGCAGGCCTGTGAGACTCCCTCCCTCCTCCCTCCTCTGCTCCTCCTCCTCCTCTTGTTTTCCAAGGTTTCTCTGCCTCCTCCTCACTTCTGCAGGCCCTGATGTTTAGGGTTCAGTGCCACTGAACCGTGTCTGAATCTCCATTTTTGCTCTGCTTTGCTCCCTGCTTGGCAGAGGAAGATTAGGGGCTGGGGTCCTGAGGTGCGTCTCCCACCCTCTCCCTGGTCCTCACACCCTCCCTCTCCTCAGCCTTCCTCAGAGATTCAAATCCTTTTAGCTTCTTCCTCAGGTAAAATTGCCAAGGACCTTGTGAGCCCTGGGTTCCCCTGGAGGTAAAATCTATAATGGAGTTTTGATTTGAGCAAGAACAGCCTTGAAAATGGACTTCTTTAACCAGGTAGCTGCCTCGCAGAAGGTCAACAGTACTCCAGGTGGACGCAACATGCCACAACCGTGTTAGAAAAAGGCAGAACAAAGGAACAGTTTTATTCCAAAGAAAGTGACCTGTAGACACTGTTGTAAATAAAAAATCAAAGTGCTGCGCTGCTTTTGTCAAGACTTCAAACTGCATCATTCAGCCTCAGCTCAAGCAGCAGCCTCTGTTAGTGAATAATCTCTTACTTACCCTCACGTCTGTCGTCACCGCACGTCGGATCAAATAAACACATTTAGCTAAAATCGCTGCGTCCACGCCAGGAACGGCTGATGAGGCGACGCTGGAGAACAGGTGAGTTTCTCTGAAGACAGAGGGCAGCAGAGCCTCAGCTATCGGCTCACACGACCCGAGAGCTCCGTGTTTCCTGTTTGCTGCATTTTATTATTTTCAACCAAATCTGACTGGAGGCAGAAGGTCTGCAGCAGGGGAGGAGGCGGCGAGGAGACAACAGCAGGCAGCACGTTTAGGAAGAAACGGCCACAAAACACATCTAGAAAAAACAGCAAGACACAATAATAACAACAACACAACAACAATGATAATCACAGCCACAATAACAATAATAGTAGTAGTAGTAATAACAACACAACAACAATGATAATCACAGCCACAATAACAATAATAGTAGTAATAATAATAATAATAATAACAATAATAGTAGTAGTAATAATAATAATAATAACACAACAATGATAATCACAACCACAATAACAATAATAGTAGTAGTAGTAATAACAACACAACAACAATGATAATCACAGCCACAATAACAATAATAGTAGTAATAATAATAATAATAATAACAATAATAGTAGTAGTAGTAATAATAATAATAACACAACAATGATAATCACAACCACAATAACAATAATAGTAATAATAATGATAATAACACAACAACAATGATAATCACAGCCACAATAACAATAATAGTAGTAGTAGTAATAACAACACAACAACAATGATAATCACAACCACAATAACAATAATAGTAGTAATAATAATAATAATAATAACAATAATAGTAGTAGTAGTAATAATAATAATAACACAACAATGATAATCACAACCACAATAACAATAATAGTAATAATAATGATAATAACACAACAACAATGATAATCACAGCCACAATAACAATAATAGTAGTAGTAGTAATAACAACACAACAACAATGATAATCACAGCCACAATAACAATAATAGTAGTAATAATGATAATAATAATAACACAACAACAATGATAATCACAACCACAATAACAATAATAGTAGTAGTAATAATAATAATAATAATAACAATAATAGTAGTAGTAATAATAATAATAATAACAATAATAGTAGTAGTAATAATAATAATAATAAGAATAATAATCACAACAATAACAACAACAATAACAATAATAATAAGAATTATAATGATAATAATAATAGTCATAGCAGCAATCATTGCCTCATTTGACGCTTTATTGTATTCTGGATTATTGGAAACCATTTAATAAACAATATGAGGCAGAGTGAGAAGCATCATAACAGCAGATGTTTGCGGCTGCTGGAGAAGTGACAGAGTCTCAGGATTAGAAATTTCACACAAATATGCTTCATTACCACTTTATTGATGTTCCCTCTGCTGACGTTCAATTATTCATCAGCCACACACGGGAAAAAAAACTGTTTGCTCTGCCTCAATTTATGCTCCGTATCAAAACAGAAATCACATCCCTGCCGCAGCTATAATCTTAGTTAATCAGCATCATTTAATGCACTTAGCAGCGGCGTTTCAAATTCTAATGAAACACTCGTGCAAAAGCGATCGCCGTCTGCCCCAGTTCTCATCGACGGTGGGTTTGTCAAAGTGATGCAATTGGTCATTACCTCGCATCAGACGCCACAGAGACATAATTCTGCCTGACAGTTGGATTCTGGCTTTGACAGCCTCAAACTTGTTGAGTTTTCTCTAAATACTTGCCACTGCAATGAGTTAAACATCCCCCGGAGGCAGCGCAGAGTTTTCCTTTTGAACAAACACCCGGGGGACGTCAGGCTGGGACTGCACCAGGAACTGGAGGTCTTAGGGAGAGGGCTGTTTGGGTTTATCTAATGGTACAATGGGTAATTTCTTCTGCCACTGCTGAGGGAGGGGAATAAAGGAGGGATGAAAAGAGAGAAGAGAGTATGTTTAAGAGAGAATCTTTATCTGGGCTTAATATCCCATGCTCAAGCAGAGTGGAGGATTTTTTTGTTGTACAGATCTCTTTTGTCAGATCCTACCTACCCATGGAAGACCCAGGGGCACTCTAAGAACATACGCATCACCTAGATTTGCCTTCCAGCCCACTTCTCTCCAGCGATTGCACCCTCTCCCCGCTGGCTTCTTTGTGTAGAAGAGACGAACGAGCGTTTTGGAAATCAAATCTCAGTTTGTCGGAGTAAAAACTGGAGCAGACTTCAATTTGAATAGATTTATTTCTACACAGCTCGTAAACGAGCCGGAGCCTCCTGGCTGAGCAGCAAAACGTAATCCGACGCTAAAGTCGCATCTGATCGGAGCTCCACAACCACAACCTGGAGTCACCAGAGTCACCGCTCTTATCGGCCTGTCAGTCTGTGGCTTCAGCTGGTGCTGGCGAGGCCCAGGACCCTGAACGCAGCACGGAGAAGGTGCTGCTGCAGACACGAGGCGATGAGCTGGGGAGGGACCGTGAACCACGCTCAAACCAGTTTTAGTGAACTGGAAACAGGAGTTCCAACAATGTCCGCACACACACACACACACACACACACACACACACTGCTTCTTTGCAGCAGTGAATCAATTCTCCTGCTTTTGTCTTTGGAGGTGACTTTGATTTACTATCGGCCTGGAGTCTAATTTCTAGCGGTCGTATCAGTAAGTGCAGGAACACAACCAAAAAATTAACAATAAGACCATACCTAACACTAACAAGTCAGACCAATGAGGTCACAATATCTGAACCTCCTCTCAGTTGATTTTTACCTGCACTTTGTGATCTGCTCGAGCCTGTAAATGAAGGAGTGCAGGTTATGTGAATAATGTGTTTGATCAGCTGTGGTCGTGGTGACGCTTCCCTCTCTTTGCTTCTCGTTTAGGAGCCAAAGTGAAAATAGAAAGAGGGGAGAAGGAGAGGACAGACTCCCCCACCGGATCACGCTGTTAGATAGAGAAGTGTGGGGGGGTGGGGGGTGGGGGGTGGGGGGTGGGGGGGGGCCTTGAACGCAGCACAGCTTCCTGGTCTCAGAAGGCCGAGGCCACTTTACGGAGGAGGAACAGGAGTCATTGTTGTCAAAAAGGGAGAACACAACACTGGGACAAAGGAAGGTGGTGAAAACATGAGGTGAGTGTGTGTGTTTGGGGTCGGGGGGGGGGGGGGGGCGTCCCAGAGCTCCCTGCCAGTGATGACCAGAGTGTCCATCAGCGAGGTCTCCCGGGTGCCGGCGGAAACAGCAGCGCTGGCAGAACTAAAAAACACGTCCCTGGGAAAGTGCTTTTTCTCTCGCCAGACGGCGAGTGATGGATTGGACCGGCCGCTGCACACAATGCATTTGTGAGGGGGGAGGGGGGTGTTGGGGGGGGGGGGGGGGGGGGGGGGTCTGTCAGAAAAACACTTCCACTTTACTCCTAGAATGCACTAAAATATTTACGACTTCGATATTTATTTCATTATTCCACACATCGAATGTGAGAATGGACGTACACAAAGATGGAAGCAGCACAACAAAAGGTTCCAGAGACGCAAACGGCCGGCTGAAGATTTCAGCACCGCTTCATTTCTGTTTCAGCCAAATCTGGAGATCAGCTGTGATTAAGGTGGACAGCGGCCGGGTGAAGCTGAGGTGGTGGAGGAGTCGAGGTTTTCCTCCGGAATGATGGAAACTCGTCTGCTGAGAGAGGAACGCTGCAGCCACACCTGCCAGCCGCAAGAATCAACAGTATTGATTAAACCGCAGCATCCTCTCAAATCCATCCCCATTTCCTTTGAAGGAGAAAATCATCCTTGATATCTGCCAACAGCTTACTTACTTAGGGATTTCTTCCTTTCCATCTAGGTTATATTAATTAATGCATGCCTTTCTTAAATTAGCCCTCTGAGGAGCTATAACTCAAATTCCTGTATTTATGAAAGTAATAGGTTGGAAAAAAATGCTAAACTGAAATAATTATGCAGTCCAACACTTTGCTTTGAGAGTAAACTGGAAGAAAACTGATGAAATATGAATGTGCATCGGGTGCAAAGATAGTTAAATATTTACAATCCTGTGTTAGTCCACAACCCCAGTAAAGATGCTAGTCAACTGCAATAATTGCTTTACTGCAAAACTTTGCACTTGATTCATGGATTGGAAGGGTTGTTACACAAGTTTGGGGTGATTTTCTCTTTCTACATGAAGGCAGAAATGTGTGTGAAGCTGCCGGGACACAGTCCTGTGCTCGCTCCATTTCTCTGCCTAATATCATCAGGCAGGTGGTTGCATCTTAAGCAGCAGCACATATCGCAGTTAGGAGAGGGCACACGGCACAGAGACGTGGAGGGAGCCCCTCAGGGACTGATCTTATATCAGGAGACTGTATATTTCTACGCTAAAGAGGCTATTCAAACCCACCGATGCCTGAATTATTAAAGACACTGTATGTTTTTCAAAGCCTTGATTTAGCTTTTTAAGGCCTGGGATGTGTGTTAGTGGTGGTGTGGCCAGCCGTTGGGTGTGTGTGTGTGTGTGTGTGTGTGTGTGTGTGTGTGTGTGTGTGTGTGTGTGTGTACCAGAGGCTGGATTGTTTCGGGTTACACCCCTCCCACTGTCGGCCTGGTCTGCTAAAATGGCCTTTTACTTTCTAAGCATGCTTTTACTGCCTTTGAAGAGTTATTTTTGTTGATGAAAAGGATACGCCGCCTGGGTTAAAGCGAACCCCGGCTATTCACAAGGTTGTTTAATACTTTCCCCTCCGTTTGGCTTATAAATTTATCATCAGTAAAGTACACCAAGCAGTGGTCTCATGCAGTAGAACAGGATCCAAGGTAAGTGGCTCCACGGTTGAGTGAGAGAGGCGGAGAAACCGGCCGAGGTGGACGGAGAGGGCGCGTCAGCGCTGGTCGATCCTGCTCGGGCTCGGACGAGTGTGTGCTCAAGGTTTTAAGACATTAAAAGTCTTAAATTGGCTTTATCGACACATCTCTTGATTCCTAGATACAGTACAGAGGCCTCACTTGTTAACAACTTGTATGTTAATGACTTGAATTAGACCTGATCAATCTGCTCTGGATGCAAGTGTTTCCCATCGCTTTGAAGTGAAAGCATCGATTGGTGAGAATACAACGGAATCAAACCATCGGTTCTCAGTGCTGATTGGAGCCGTTCCTCAGTCTGAGCTCTGAGCAGAACACACAGAACACACAGAACACACAGAACACACAGAACACAGAACACACACAACACACAGAACACACAGAACACACAGAACACACAGAACACAGAACACACAACACACACAACACACAGAACACACAGAACACACAGAACACAGAACACACAACACACACAACACACAGAACACACAGAACACACAGAACACACAGAACACACAGAACACAGAACACACACAACACACAGAACACAGAACACACACAACACACAGAACACACAGAACACACAGAACACACAGAACACAGAACACACAACACACACAACACACAGAACACACAGAACACACAGAACACACAGAACACACAGAACACAGAACACACACAACACACAGAACACAGAACACACAGAACACACAGAACACACAGAACACACAGAACACACAGAACACAGAACACACAGAACACAGAACACACAGAACACACAGAACACACAGAACACACAGAACACACAGAACACACAGAACACAGAACACACACAACACACAGAACACAGAACACACAGAACACAGAACACACAGAACACAGAACACACAGAACACACAGAACACAGAACACACAGAACACAGAACACACAGAACACACAGAACACAGAACACACAGAACACAGAACACACAGAACACACAGAACACACAGAACACACAGAACACAGAACACACAGAACACACAGAACACAGAACACACAGAACACACAGAACACAGAACACACAGAACACAGAACACACAGAACACACAGAACACACAGAACACAGAACACACAGAACACAGAACACACAGAACACACAGAACACAGAACACACAGAACACAGAACACAGAACACACAGAACACAGAACACACAGAACACACAGAACACAGAACACACAGAACACACAGAACACACAGAACACAGAACACACAGAACACAGAACACACAGAACACAGAACACACAGAACACACAGAACACACAGAACACACAGAACACAGAACACACAGAACACAGAACACACAGAACACACACAACACACACAACACACACAACACACAGAACACAACATATATAACACACAGAACACACAGAACACAGAACACAACATATAGAACACACAGAACACACAGAACACAGAACACGACATATAGAACACACAGAACACACAGAACACAGAACACAACATATAGAACACATAGAGCCTGGAAACGATGCAGGTGAGTCCCAAACTACAGCATTAAAAAAGAAAAATAAATGAAAAATAATAAATGTAGTAAATAATAAAAACGCATTCATGCAGGTAGATTCAGGTAGGTAAATTCACAGATTTATGCTTGAAATGCAGGTATAAAAGCTACAAATAACACCTTTTGTCAGATAATTCAAAGCTGCGCTGATTTATATTTTACAGCTCATTGTTTAGAGTTTCACAGCTTGAAACTTAGCTGTTCTGTTATTTTCACTGTGCTGTGTGTGTGTGTGTGTGTGTGTGTGTGTGTGTGTGTGTGTGTGTGTGTGTGTGTGTGTGTGCTCGACTCACATCAGTCACTAAGCAGCTGGGGAGCACAGGTATTTCCCTCAGGAGTCGAGAAAAGTGAGAGTGGAGCTAAGAGGAGAGTAAATATTGGACTTATGATACTCAGATTGCCTGAAACACAACTGTGAGTGTCATTCTGTGTCTGCTGGGTGTGTGTGTGTGTGTGTGTGTGTGTGTGTGTGTGTGTGTGTGTGTGTGTGTAGATGTGTGTGTAGGTGTGTGTGTTTGCTGACGCCATTTTACCTCGGAGAGGAGGCGACAGTTTGATTCTGCTGCCCCCTGCTGGTCAGGGCATGAACGCAGGTTCACGCCATGAGAAGCTGCAGGTGCAGGCGTGTCCACGTGGTTTCGGTCACACTGCTCCGTGTTCCATATATTATTTAGTGACCTAGAAGTTTCTGTAAGTGGTGTTAAAGCTCGTGGATCCAGGACGCAGAAACACGTAAGCTGCACCTGCAGCGGCGGCAGCAGCACCCCTGCTCCGTTCCAGGCCGCGGAGCCGAGGAGATGCTGCTTACGGATGCAATTCCAGGTGGAATATCGCTGATGCATTGCCCACCAAACAGATGTCTCTCTTGAATTAGTTACCTCAGGATCCTCCCTGAATGCCAAATCAGGGGAAACACATGAGCTGAGCGCAAATCTGATTTATTCATCCCAGCTACACCTCATGCTTAGACAATGGCATGCAAATCAATGGCATTTGTAATCACTTGGTGGGATATAGTGTACACCGAGGTATGGATATACGTTGGAGTGTGATGCTTTATTGATCTGCATCCTGCAAGGATATGATAGATAAATAAATGATAGAGCCTTGAGTTAAAGGAGGTGCTGCTGGATGCAACATGATGGCACTGCCCAGACAAAGCGCAGCTTGCCGGTGTGTTGCGGTGGTCCAGACTCGCCCTGCCTTCGATCAGTTACATCATTTCCTCTTTAAGGAGGAGGGCATGGAAACAAGCGGGCCTGATGGTATCGCCCCCTCTCCTCCTCCCCGTCTCTTTAGCCCGGCGCGTGGCCCAGCCTTTCTTTATTGATAGTGGAGCTCCTGACAAAGCAGGGTAATTAAAGCAATCGTGCCGGTCGGGCGTCATTGATAAAGATTGGAGCCGATGCAGCTCTCTGTGGTGTGTCAGCAGCACGGAGCTCCCGTCCCCTGGATCCCTCGCTCGCCTTTCATCTCCCCCACTCAGCCATGAAAAATTCATCCAAGACCTCCAGAAATATTTATTGTAAAATCTTAGGGAGAAGTGGTAGCACTGAAAAATTCATGCCCTTATTCGCCTCCAACAGCTGTGGACCCCTTAATTAATTTGATTGCTCACATTACAAGATAAATTCATTTATACAATATTTATCTGTCCTTTTCCTCAACTTGGTCTAATCAAACAGACACACACACACACACACACACAGACACACACACACACGGCTGCTCTGTTTTTTATTCCTTTTTTCCACAGACTACTAAAAATATTTCTGTATTAATTTAGTGAAGTAGAGAAAATATTACCTTTCTCAGTCACAACCACGAGGACGCAGAGCTCAGTGTTCACAGCTTCAGTTATTTCTACATGTCAGTAGAAAATATTTCATTTTTAATGAAATGACAATAATGTGTGACATTGTATTTACTGTAAAAAAGGCAGCCTTAAAATATTCACTTATTCAATCAACATCTATTGAATTTGTATGAAATGAAATGATAATAAAAGAAGGATCGACAATAAAATGAACTGGTTTGTGTTATTTTCCTTGTTTTCTGTATTTTCTCTAGGAAGTCCAGTTTCTCGCTAGCAGCGCTGTGCATACTGAATGCTAAGGTTAGCATGCTAACAATGACAATGCTAACATGCATATCCACCAGATTCACCAGAAAATAATGTAATTATCCAAATTTAAACATATTGTTACCCCCAGCGAACAAACAGGGATAATCCAATTTGTTTCAGCATCTTAGTTTAGCGTGTTAGCGTGTTAGCATGCTAGCGCAGTCTAACGGTCAGTAAACAGCCAGGAGCTCTAGAGGTTTCAGCAGTTGTAGAATTTAAATGTTTGACAGAGCGAGATGAATTGTGATAATGGCGGCGTGTGCGGCGTGTGACTCTGTCCATTATTTTGCATTGTTTGATGTTTACTTTCCTCCCTTCGCACGTAAAGCTTGACACACATCTCTGGGCCGCTGTTTATAATGATGACTGGTGACAGTCAAGCTGCTTTGTTAGTGTTCAGACTTGTCATGGAACTGATTTAATGCTGATATATATACACTGCAGGACAGTCATCTGCGACTGCCCGTCTCTCATCTCCAATGCCTCACACTGACAAAACGGCTTCTCCTAAAAACTACGACTTAGGATCTAAATCACTCCAACCTGGCTGTGAATCCACACTCGCAGGCTTTGCCTCCGTAGGTTGTAACGTTTAGTCTCTGAAATTGGGATTTGGGGAAACACAAACAAAAATTTTACACTTCAAGATTAGGTTTGTCATTTTTTTCGGCATTCATATGAGCAGCATCCAATCTGTGGGAAGCCTTGACAGCCAGTAACAGCGAGTAACAGCTCCGTGTGACAGGTGTCTTCCTGCGCTATGTAATCACAGTGTGAGGAACCATGCTGTGCAAAACAGACAACAACAGTTTCTATAATGATGGAATATCTACAGCGTGCAGACTTTAAACGAGGACTCTTGAGGATGCTTCAGACACACTTTTGAATTGCATTTTTAAGTCAATGGCAGCGAGAGGAGAAGCACAACCCTGGTAATGACGCAGTGTCTCCCGAAGGTTGAATTTACAGTTAGTGGATGTGAGGAGATGAGGGATAATAGGTCCATTCAGACAATTCATTAGCCGAGGAGCCAGGTATTCAGTCTTGCTGCCCACTGAGAGTTGGTACCGGTCCAGTCCTGCAGCAGATGTAGCCTGAGGGGAGTGCGGGGTCGGGGTTAATGGCTGTAGCGTGGTTTCATGTTCTGCTCTGTTGAAGGCCACTCGTCCTGGCTGCCAACAGGGCTCGGAGGTCAGCGGGGACATTAGTCTCAGCTCTGCTCTTCATTAGCCTTGCTAATTACGGGGCTCCTCTACGGGGATGGCAGCTCCTGCCTGGGCCGAGCCGCGCTCCCCTCCCGTCTCTGCTTTACGCCACCGTGGACTCGACCATATGCTGCAGCCGAGACGCCGCTGTCTCTCTCTGGCCTGTCCACGCGTATCCTCGCCCATTTGAGGGATGCTGCTGCCTGACACAAAGCCCTAGAATTTTGCACACTGACAGGCCCTATTTTCTGCTGCGTGAAGGCTCTGTTACAGGTCCTTTGCACTGTTATCGATGGAGGGCAGCCTGTGACACTGCCTCTGGCCTGCAGCGCCTCTTGTTGTTATGTGTACGACAGCTCTGCTGCCTGCTGGGCGACGTGTCAGGATGATGATTGCTTCCTGACCTTGTCCGTCTCTCCATTACATCCATAATGAAACCTGCTCTTCCTCTACAGCTGCCTCTAAATGGTAAAGGTGCCTCGCTGGCCGTCTTTGCCTTTGATTCCTTGTGGTCGCTGGCATTTGATCCCTGGCGCGTCGCCTCTTTCGGTGACCAGCACCTCTGGGACCTGACGCGGTGGCACAGCGGGTCGCGCGTCGCCGCTCGCTCATCTGTTGCCCCGTCTGAAGCTCTTTGATTTGACTCTGTGAACAAGTCGGGGAACCTTCCAGACGCCCTCATCTCTTAGGACTTAAAGAAGCTGCTGACCCTGATGCTGGGACGTAACCTCCCCATAAATCAAACAATCTCCTCCATCACTTTAAAAACAAATGGAAAAAAAATGTCACATGGTCTCGGCTCGGTCACCAGGACCCAGTAACAGACTGAAAATATTGACGCTAGCTTCAATCTTCTGACCAATAATTCTCTCGTTCTTGGACGTGAAATTAATGCTTTTTATTTTATGTAAACCTAATAAATGAATCTAGCATTAGCATTTAATGAACTATATGTTACATTATTGACACTGACATGAGTCAGTATCACTTCAAATATACACATTTGTGTTACTCCATCTAGTCATGATATGGACTGAAGGAAGAAGCCTGTGTTTATATTCATTCTGTACAGCCACCGTGGGTCCAGGCCCAGGCCCAGGCCCAGGCCCAGGCCCAGGCCCAGGTCCAGGCCCAGGCCCAGGCCCAGGCCCAGGCCCAGGCCCAGGTCCAGGTCCAGGCCCAGGTCCAGGCCCAGGTCCAGGTCCAGGCCCAGGCCCAGGCCCAGGCCCAGGCCCAGGCCCAGGCCCAGGCCCAGGCCCAGGCCCAGGTCCAGGTCCAGGTCCAGGTCCACGTCCACGTCCAGGTCCAGGTCCAGGTCCAGGTCCACGTCCACGTCCACGTCCAGGTCCAGGCCCAGGTCCAGGTCCAGGTCCAGGTCCAGGTCCAGGTCCAGGCCCAGGCCCAGGCCCAGGCCCAGGCCCAGGCCCAGGCCCAGGTCCAGGTCCAGGTCCAGGTCCAGGTCCAGGTCCAGGTCCAGGTCCAGGTCCAGGCCCAGGTCCAGGTCCAGGTCCAGGTCCAGGTCCAGGTCCAGGTCCAGGCCCAGGTCCAGGCCCAGGTCCAGGTCCAGGTCCAGGCCCAGGTCCAGGCCCAGGTCCAGGCCCAGGTCCAGGTCCAGGTGTATGTTTAGTTTGAGGATGAGGCCTGTCGGTCTTCATCCAGAGCTTTGAGAAAAACAATATACATTTTTGATATTGCAAACACTTTGTAGCTTTAGTCAGCAACAGTCAGTCAGATAAAAGGTCTAAGTTGTGTGGGATTGGCTCTTTTTTGGTGTTCCTTGGAGGGTATAACTGTAAGTATTGGGCCTGAAGTCATCAGAATATGATGAACTGATTAACAGTGACTACACTTTGTTCAAATGTTATGGAAGAAACAGGAGATGTTAGATAAACTTAAGCAGATGGTCGATCATCCTGGTTACTCAGTCCTCTACTCAGCTGTGATGAGCGGCCTGGTCTGTAGGTCAGGCTCCAGCTCCGTCTGCTGCTGCTGTCTCCAGCTTTTTGAGACGACAGAGAGACGACTGGTTATTAACTGGTGAGAGAGTGGAAGGGGAGCTCTGGAGCGGCGCTGAGGTACCATCCCATAACTTCTCCTCACACAGGCCTGTCTGAAAAGTCCCATTGATCAGCTGCGAGTCTCTTGTTCAGCACTAACCGCTATCCCTCATCCCAAACTGTCACAAAGCCGTCAAGATCAAATCCCGTTCCTCCATGTCAGGCCTGAGAGTGCGTTTCCCTCTGATACCGAACAACCCCCACAGACAGGGGAGCGATAGAAAGAGCCCAGCACAAAACTAGAGCTGCTGCCACATCTTTGGCAACCATTACTGCCTTTTTTTCTCTTTTTTTGTGACAAGGGTTTTGATATGTCACCTTGTAATCTGACGCTGGTTTCTGCTGGTCTCGCCTCCAGGGGTTGGGGGGAGGCTGCGCTTGCAGAAAAGTCAGCGAGAAAACGAGCACTTTGCATTCAATTGCTCCCCGTTTGGTGCTGGGTTCCCCGCCGCATCTGAGAGAGCGAGCAGACAAACAGATATCCAGAGGAGCGCGCGCTCCTTTTTCATCCCCGTTGTCAAGTTAATTTACAGCAGATTCTTCCTGGATGCAGGATGCCATGTGAGTTATTGATTATTTTCCTCCCGCTCTCAGAGCCATCATCCCCAGCCTTGATGGAACAATGAGGGAGGGTCGGGCCCCAGAGGAGCGGTACGTACAACTCCATACACGCCACTTTACACTTGTACTCGCTGCCGGGAACATACAGCAGAATTCAATTTACACCGCTTTTAGACAAATGTAAACAGCGTGCTCAGCGCGTGAGTTCAAATCTCAGAAGTGCGGGGTCGCCAGACACCAGCCAGCAGGGACGGGAAGTGACTTCCACTAAAGGATGCGTAAATTAGAAAGCAGGAAATATGTTCGACCAAACCGAAATCCTCAAAACAATAGCTGTGAAGACACTTTTTCCCTGCCTGGTTTTGAGTCTTTTTTTACTGAGGCTGCAGTGAAACTGGAATCCATCATCATCAGACCAGAAAGACTTTGAATTGCTGTTAATTTGAAGACAAGTGAACGAATTGTCTCTCCGGAGGACGAGTGTGAGACTGCGAGAGTATCAGGGGAAGTGGAGCAGCGCAGTGAGGAGGAGTGACCCGGCGGAGCGTTGTCAGGATGTCAAAGAGCCTCCCTGACTCCACTAATCCCCCGCCTGTGAAGTACCGCCCCCTCCCTGATTAACTGTCTAATGAACACGCACAAAGACAGCAGCGAAATAGGTCAGGATAGCGCTTCTCAGGCAGTTTGATAAGACGCCTGTCCTCTGATGTGCAGCAGATTAAAAATTCCTGAAGACGAGCATTTAACCAAACAATTAGTGCAACTAAAAACTGGACCAGTAGACGGACGCAGGACGTCTGGACCGAGCCATCCTCTGCTCTCTGGTAACATAGAAGCTACGGGCCCTGGTTCCATCAGAGCCTCGGAGTCTGTTCTACATCCTGTTTGAATATGTGGGAATATTACACTCTGTTCTGCTCAGATCTGGCAACCACACCTAGGCTGGACCAGGCTCTGCTGCAGCTGTGGAGCGTGTAGTCATGAAGCCATCAGGTCTCTGTCCCCAGACGAGGACATGATGATGTGGCAGGAGTTGCTGAACATCTTTGGTCGGGTTCAGCCGTCCGCTGAGGAGTCACCCCACTGACACGTGGAAGCCAGAACATGTGTCAGTGTGAGGCTTCCATCACTGTTTGTGAACAGTCAGCTCCATCAGTTTTCGACTGTGTCGTCAAAAGAAAATCAAACAGAGGGATTGTTGCTTTTGATGTGAACAGATTAAACCATCAAAGATTTTAATTGTTTCTAAAACGCTTTCAGATCTTTAGTATTCCCTTTGCTGAGGCTGCCTTCCATCTGTCTCCCCAACGCTGAACCATGGGGGCATACCACACACACACACACACACACACACACACACACACACACACACACACACGAGAGTGGGAATAAGTGTAAGGTTTACATGATTAATACAGTTAGGTTCTGCTACTCGCATTAATTTTTGAAGTCAGATAATTGATTCCCTATTGATGTGCTTTTCATTTCTTGTCGCAGCTGCAACTGTTGATGAAATGACTTCACTTGCTTCACTGCAAGGTTCCCGTTCACGTTTATCATGTTTTATGGACATAGAATTACTTCAAACTACGGAATGTGTTTCATTACAGATTGTATCGTCACTCTGTCCCTGAGCCTCTGAACTATTCTGGAGGTGTTGGATGGTTTGTTTGCTTCACACTATGCCACATTCTGTTCCTGTTCACATTAACTTATATTTCTGTCCAAAACAGAAATTTAGCAGAAATTTGTCAAATTGTTTCATATAAGCTTAAAAATATAGATCAAAAGTCTTGGATTTGTTTGCTCTGCAGCCTTGGACTCTAACGGAGCTCCTTCTAAGGACATGTTGGTCAGAACAACACAGTGTTTGTTCACAACCTGCAGAGAACGTCTCTGCTCACAGTTCTGTGATGAATTTCTTTTTAGCTTTTTATAAAATTGACAGAATGAAAAAGAGGTTGTCATTGACCTCTTGATCCCCCTCCCCCCTCCATCTTGTAGACGATAGGGCTGTTTCCGTGTGTTGTGTGAAGCGTTGTGTGTTCCTGTCCTCCTCCAGCAGGACAACCTGGACCAGCGTCCAGCAGCAGCTGAGGAGATGCAGCTCCAACCACGTCTTTCATCTTCCCTTTGTTGGCGTTCCAGAGCTGAAGCAGAGGTTGAGCCGGGCTCCTCCCTCCTCGGCTGTGGCTCCACAAGATGATGCCTTCTAGACAGAAGCCTCTGCCCTGCATCCCGGCTACCACCAGCAGCCCCGAACCCCCCCCCCCCCCCCCCCCCCCTCGTTCCCGAGCTCTATGCTTAGCTAACATCAAAGGGACCTATCACACCCCAATGGCTTAAATCTTTTAACAGGGAATAACAGCCGGAGAACATCCAGACCGCTCGCGTCCCACCGTCATGTCACCATGTGTTCCTGCAACCATCGCCAGGGGAGGGGCACCCCCCCCCCCCACCCCCCGCTCCCTGCCCCCCCCCCCCCTTTCTGCTGCTGCGTCTTGTCTCTGCAGGACCGTGAGGGGGACCCGCACTGTGATCAGGGTCCAGGCCAAATTCTGTTTGAAATGTGAATGGGCTAATTTTCATCAGCCTCCCTCTTGCTGGGGGAGGCTGGGGGAGGCTGGGGGAGGCTGGGGGAGGTCCCAGGTGCCGCAGCATGCCAAGGGTCATCATTAGAAGACGGCTGCCTTCAACAAAAAACTGAAAAACTACACAAAAAAACATGGGCACGCCACTGCATCTTGTGGCAATGTTTGTCTTTTATTCTTTTATTATTTTCTCTGGTAAATTCATAAACATTAATGAACAAAACTCACACGCCTCTCCTGCTCCCAAGCCTTCACTTCTTTCTTTATCTGATTTCATTCTTTCTTTAGATTTCACCGGCTTGTCTTTTCTCCTCAGCTGATGTATAAACAAACAAAACAGTGACTGAAAACGTGGAGACGACCTAGCTGGAGATATCGGGATGGGGTGTGTGTGAGGGTGTACGTGTGTGTGTGTGTGTGTGTGTGTGTGGGGGGGGGGGGGGGGGGGTCGTATCTGATTTGAAATTCAGACGGATTCCATGATCAAAGAGGCTCAATATCTCTCAGCCGTTCAAAGGGACTTGTATAAAACAAATGTGATGTGACCAAGTGTAGAGGAGCACTCATTAAGAGCTAAAGCAGATAATGACAGGTAAGATGAGGAGATGGCGCCGTGCTCTAATTCTCCCCCCCCTGAACAGGCATTTGTTTGCTTTTTGCCTGTGCTTTTTGTGTCTTCCTCTCGCGCCTGCGTTTTCTGCTGCTTTTGATATTGATTAGGGAGGGAATAGGAGAGGAGGTACACGAGGGTTTCAGACGCCGCTCTCCTGCTCCCTTTTGTCAGACAGCCCTTGAGTTCCTCGCTGTTGTTCTGCGGCGTGCGCCAGCGCGGGGAGTTTGGGTAGCTTTGCACACAAAGTCACACGGAGCTAAACGCCTCCCTTTAGGGTCTGCAGGGTATAAACCACCCCATTGTTTTCTCTTTTTGTGTTGTTAGCAGAAGTGAGCGAATACGAACTTTACACCCACCTCGCCCAGGCTTTCTATAATAAAGAGCAACTTTATGCGTTTACAGCTCGGAGGAAAATACTTCAATGTAATGAAGCAACTGAGTGTGTGTGTGTGTGTGTGTGTGTGTGTGTGTGTGTGTGTGTGTGTGTGTGTGTGTGTGTGTGTGTGTGCTCCGCAGAGAGAGTGAAGGAGTCTTGAGTGACGTGCTGCTCAGTAGCTGCTCTTTAATCGACACCCGTAGAGAGAGAACGACATGCAAAACAAAGACATGGCATTAGGAAGCAGTAGACACGTGTCTGATGCTTTGCAGACTGTAGCCTCGGACTCGCAGCTTTCAGGTCCTGACCTTCTGCTTCCAAATGAGCCGGGTCAGTTTGTAGTCTTTTTGTGCTTGGAGGAGCTATGAAATATTCAGACTGAGTGCTTCCCTGAGACCAGGCTGGTGGCTGTGGCTTTGTTAGCACCTCCTCGGCCATTCTCCGTCCACTCTGCATCTTCAGCCTGCACTGGGGGGGGGGGGGGGGGGGGGGCTCAGGAGTCCCTCCGCTCCTCCAACACAAAACATAATGTCCCATTTTCTGCTCATCTGCACCAAGGGTTTCTTCCCCGAGAGTTCTCTCCCTCTCTCGTCTGAGTCTCTACCGTGCTGCAGTTCTTCCCTCCTCTCTGCTTGATCGCTGGGTGTGTATGTATGGCTATTTCCAGCAGGTGAGGGTGTGGGATATAGCTCTATGTGGACTTTGTCAATTCATGACCAATGGCGAGGTCCTGCATTATACACTAAGCTGAGCAGGAGAGCAGGTTTGTTTTATTCACAACCTTGTGGATTCAAACAGATTGCTCAGGCAGGGGAATTGACGCAGATTCTATCATACAGGTCCAAGACATGGAGAGAGAACAGGTAGGAATAAACTATGTATAAAAGCAGTGGTAAGCTGGAGCCTCAGGCGAAGCTACACGGGCTGCCATGTTACCCTCCCCAAAGCCACAATCAATTCTTGGCTTCACCGTATCCAAATGTTTATTTTTGCTCGGCTGAAATGTAATGACACGTCGTTCTCAGATACGATTGTACCCTTGGCTCGCGTTGGTTCTACAGCGTGGCCCCGGATAGATGTACCTCGGTTTGGGAGGAAGTCGGTGCCGATCAAATTTAAACAACTTCTAAATAGAGAGAGTTTGGGATCCGCGTCGTCTCCTGTTTCAGAGCAGACGTTAACACAGACCAATTTCAGCAATTCAAATCACTCCAGAAGCCAAATCCTGGATGTCAGAGCTAACAGGTGTAACATATTACCACTCTCTCCGCCTCCCAGGAAATAATGTCCCATCGCATTCAAAGAAATATTACCATCTCATTCTCATTCATGACACCGGTGGCGTTGGAGCACCATCTATATAATCCTGGAATAATTTCCCCCCGCGTCTGTCGTTTCTGGAGTCATAAATAACTGTTCCCAGAGCAAATCCCCCGTAAAAGGGCAGGACGTATGTGCGGGTGTTGTGTCCGTCCTGTGTGATATAGAGAGCCTGCGATCTGCTCGGTGGAGCCTGACATGCTCCTAATCCAGCCTGACGGAGGGAAGCGCTCTGCCGGTTAGCGGGGGCTTCTCTGAGGCGTCCAGCGGAACCGCAACGCCAAATCCCACCGCCAGCCCAATCTTTGCCTCCGCCACAGACACACTACATCCATAAGTATTCCATTAACCCGGCCCTGCTGCCTGAAGAGCCGAGCACGCTGAATCAATGAGTCTGTGTCTGCGTCTCTGTTAATGCACTGCACTCCTGCAAATGTGATTTCATCTCTACCTGATAACTCCAATCTGCACCTTTGCATCATTGCTGCTGGTTCCTCGTCCGCTGTAAACAAGATCAGCGAGGCTCATTAAAGGTTCCTCCTCCGTGCAGCTCCTCCTCAGGCCTCAGCAGGCTGCAGCCGCCTGGACGGAGCGGGCTTCACCTGCTGGGACTGAGCTTCACCTCTGGGCTTTTAGGAACACACACACACACACACACACACACACACACACACACAACCTAAGAATCTAAGACGGTTCGATCGAGCCACGCCTGGATGAACCGTGATGTCCTAGTTGAACAGTAGTAAAAGCAAGGATGGAAAACAAATTCTGCCCTCGATGCAGTCTAGAAACACACAATCACGCCATCAAGAAAACACGTAATGAAGCATTTTCCTGAATCGGCGCTCTGCTGTCTGGGCAGACTCCCTCAGGAGCAGCCAGGAATTCACCCCTGCAGTCCTCCTCCTTTGCACTAGGGGGCAGTGTGTCACTTGAAAACACTCGACTGGGGCCTTCACAGGCCTGTGTGCCACGCTCTCAAACAGTAAATGAAAATCTAAAGTCAAATTGATGTTATCCTCCATAAAAGCAATGCTCACAGCACACATCGCCTGAATTTAACTGCAGCAAATGATCAACGGAGGCTGGAGGGCGGAGGGCGGAGGGCGGAGGACGGAGGGCGGAGGACGGAGGGCGGAGGACGGAGGACGGAGGGCGGAGGGCGGAGGGCGGAGGACGGAGGGCGGAGGACGGAGGACGGAGGACGGAGGGCGGAGGGCGCAGGGCGGTGGGCGACGGGCGGAGGACGGAGGACGGAGGACGGAAGACGGAGGGCGGAGGACGGAGGACAGAGGACGGAGGCCGGCGGGCGACGGGCGACGGGCGGAGGACGGAGGACGGAGGACGGAGGACGGAGGACGGAGGATAGAGGACGGAGGCCGGCGGGCGACGGGCGGAGGACGGAGGACGGAGGACGGAGGACGGAGGCCGGCGGGCGACGGGCGGAGGACGGAGGACGGAGGACGGCGGGCGACGGGCGGAGGACGGAGGACGGAGGACGGAGGACGGAGGCCGGCGGGCGACGGGCGGAGGACGGAGGACGGAGGCCGGCGGGCGTCATGCTTCAGCCTCCTCCAGGATGGAGAGCTGCACGCTGGACCTGGAGGAGGAGCGTGCTCATGCTGACGTCCTCAGCAGGCTGATCAAGGAGTTGAGATGAAGAGATGAGTGTGCGTGTCTGTGTTTCCTCTACTGGTCAGTGGGCTGCAGGTGTGTGGAGCGGTCGCTGCTCACACTGGAGAGCGTTTCCAGCCGCTGTTGCTTCCGCTCCAGTGCATCCTGCCAACGTGGAGCTGGTGAAAGGGCAGAGCGAACACTTTCATAGCCAGGAGCTCTGCATTCCAACACGTGTACAATTAGATGATTTCATCTACTTGAATCGTTGAGATGTCCTTCCTCTAAAAACAGAAAACAGGGAGCCATGCATTGCATGAAACATGCGTTTACGTCTTCATGTGAGCGGCAGCGGCCGTGACGGAGCGCTGACACGCTCGGCTCCGTCACACAGTCAATTAGGAGCGGCTGCAGATTATTTCTTAATTAAATAGAAGGCTACCTTATCCACAAAGGTACAGCGGCTCACACCTCACAGTGCAACACTAACAGCTGCCAGGCCTTGTTCTGGCTGTGAGAGAGGGGGCTGTTCATTAAGCTGCGCTATCTCTCCTGGGCTTGTCCACCTGCCTTGATCACGTTTGCATTAATAATGCATCGGCGAGTGCAGTAATACAACCATTACATTGGCTGCTCCTCTCAGCCTCGCGCTGGCAGCTCTGCCACCTCAACATGGGGGGAAATTGTAATCTTTTTCTCCTTTATCCGGGGCTCCTCTCATATCGCCACCCCAAAGAACACATTTCTGCTGTGTACACACACCAAAATGGCTTCACCCTTTCTCTTCTGGGTTCACTACACTTTGAAAACAATACAGTCGACACGGCTTCCTCCAGATGAAAGTTGACCGTTTGGAGTCACAGTCTGAACAATCTTCATTCCTCCACAACTCCAGATCCACACACACACACACACATATGTACATATATATACATATATATATATATATACATATACATATATATATATACATATACATATACATATATACATACATATATTGTGAAACAGCAGAAAGAACAAGTGTGTGTCCCGGTGCCGACTGATACTGGAGCCGCAGACACACCTTTCAAGGTGACCATGAATTTTAATGTTGGCAGGAAATATTTGGGAAGATTCCCTTCAATCACAGGTCCAGCCTGATAGGAATAGATCGGGGAGATTTGCATAGATTTCAAACACCTGTAATTAAATCTAAATGTGCCGTGGCCCTTTCTCAAACAGCGCGAGAGCTCCAAAAACCAGAGGAGGAGGCGGCGTTTCCTGGGATCACAGTCTTGTTAAAATTCACAGAATAATTGTCTTTGTATAGGAGCGGCATATATCCAAACAGTCAATAGGAGAAACTGAAGCAGTTGTGGAGCAGCCATGACTGCTCGCTGGTTGGGTAAATATTACTTATTATTTTCTAATGTAATGCTCCTAAGCCGGAGCTCAGATTTCCATTTGGAAGCAAACATTAAGGAGATTCGGGAACCATCCAAATGGCCAAGTAATTAATGTTACCACGCACGCCCAAGATATTAGAATGTTAACAGTGTTGGAGCCATGTGATTCCGAATACAGAGTGAGGGCTTTATTACTGCGGCCCAGACAGGGGGTGACATCCCTCCTAATTGGGGACATCAGAGTTCCTGCTGCTGCGTCTTATCCTCCAGTTCAGATCGCTCCTTTTTTAATTTATTCACTTCTCCCCCTTCATTCTCCTTCTCTACCTCACGCTCCTTATCACTGGGATCTGCTCTCATTAGCAGTCGCAGCACCCCCCCACACACCCCCCCAGCCCCCCCTAGTTTGCATTTCAAGTGGTGGTGCTGTGAAGGAGAGGGGGAGAGAGGGGGAGAGAGAGGGAGGAGAAGGGAAGAGAAAGAGAGGGAGAGAAAAGAGAGAGGAGAAGGGAAGAGAGGGAGAGGGGTGAGAGAAAGAGAGAGGGGGAGAGAGGAGAGGAGAGAGGAGGGGAGAGAGGGACAGAGGGAGAGAGGGGGACGGAGGGAGAGAGGGAGCTGTCTCACAGAGTCGATGCTTCATCACGGAGCTGCTTTCCGACATCTGGAGCGTCGTTTTTCCCAGGAGCACCAGTGTGTCATTAACAGGATTAATCTGGGCCCTAATTTCCTAATGATCGCTGTTTTAATGTATGTGAACGAGTGCAGTCTCTTGACTCATTACCGCCAATTTGCCTGAGACACACATAATCAGACTCTCTAACAACCCACCAACATTTATTTTTGCTAATATGATTTTTTCTCCACTGTGGATAGAGCAAACACAGTTTAGTTCTGGCTGAGTGGATTTCCAATCAGCGCCGACTCCCAGCTTTACCAACACTGAGTGACATGCAAATGAGCAAAACCTCATTTACTCGCGTGTGTGTGTGTGTGTGTGTGTGTGTGTGTGTGTGTGTGTGTGTGGCCTCTGTGGTCTCTGACGTTCTAGCAGATCAGAGCAGGAAGCGGGCTGCGACCTGCGTCGGCAGCAGACCGAAGCAGAACACACACTCACACACTCTGGAGCGGAGCTGTGAGACATTACCATGGAGCTGGGAGCGCTGGGAGCGCTGGGAGCGCTGGGAGCGCTGGGAGCGCTGGGAGCGCTGGCGTGTGGGGCTGTGGTGCAGTAAACACACAGATGTATTCAGGCCCCGGGGCGGCTGCAGGGCACACCTGTGAAACCTGGCCGCTGAGTCAGGGTTCAAGAGGAGCGTCTCGAGGAGCTGCTCCACGAGGAGCTCTGTGGCTGGTGACAGTTGACCTCTGACCTCCTCAGGCCTCTGTGGATGGGGGGGCTTTAATATTAATGTTTGACTTCAACAATTATATTAATGCTGCTAAAGAGGCTTTAGCCAGAGAGATGAGACATGCCCAGAGATCTGGGATTTATTCCCAGGCTAGCAGATAAAATCACGTTTTAGGTTTTGTTGTCTTTAGCTGCAGCTGAGTGAATGAACAACAGTCCTCACCTGTTTATTGTTTAACACACACCTGACATGTATATGTGATGTAGATGACATATAGAAATATATGTAGAAATATATGGATATATTTAAGCACATGTCACTGATAATATTGTTTTATAGCATTTCATACAGGAAACTGTATGAAATGTATTTTAATATAGAACTAAAATTAGAATTTTCTGCAAAAATCTGATGTTTGAAATATAAAATACCATGAAATTAATGATCAAATAAAAACTTAATTCAACGATGAAGTTAAGACAAATTCTTCAGTTCTTCAATTCTTCTACATTAAAAGAATCCATGTAAATGAACCTGGTTCATCTGCTGCCCAGTCATTGGTGTGTGTGAAGCACCAATCAATAGTCATTGGGGTCAATCGATGCGTGATGACAGCGATGACATCTGGAACCTTGACACTGATTTCACAACGACGCTCGACACGCTCTGACCTGGAAACGCAACAGATGACATCGTCATGAAATACTTTTGTTACAAAAAATGCGTCAATTAAATCAGACAGTGTTTCGTCGGCGGCAGCAGCCGGGTGTGTGCTAGCTTCCTCTGCAGGTAATCTACAGCGTGCGTGCAGAGTGTGAAGGTGTGGACAGACCTGCTGACGAGCAGCTGAGCGCGGGTTGGGAAGCTGCTGTGAACGATATTCAAACATAATTGATATCTGATTTCATCTGTGACGAAATATTAATTAAAGTCCTTTAAATGCCAGCTCACTAATTGGTTTGCACCTGCATGCTAGGAGCAGATTTGGTGATTAATATTACCTCGACCCCCCCCCCCGTAAAACCGCTGCTACAAGTGGAGGAGTGCAGGGTAAATATTGAATCTTGGACTAAACTCCTGCCGTACGCGAGGAGCAGGAAGAGGAAGTGTGCGAGTGGAGGATCCATCCTAATTAAGGAGCAGTAATCAGGCTTGGAGCTGGGGGGGCGCTCCCCGGGTGTCACTGCTCATATTAAAGCGCGCTGTCCTCCTCCTTCTGTTTGTTGTGCCTGGCTGGCTGCAGCTAATCCCTTTAATATAGCCGCAAATATGCAAATGGCCCTTTCAATATCCCAAACCTTGAGCTGCGATGGTCTTTTAATTCAACACAAGTTAAGAGCAGGACCTTGTCACTCAAACTCCCTCCTCCCTCATAACGGCTCTAATGTTTCCCATTACGCTCGGTGCAGCTCATTAAGGACAAGTTTGTGTGAGAAGGCTTTGTGGCTCCCAGGAGGATGCAGGACGCCGCTCCTTCCCTTCTTAGGGCTCGGCCGAGGGCACATCTCAAACTTGTTTGCTTTCTCTCTTCCAATCTTCATAAAATAAGTGAGAAACACACACACACACACACACACACACACGCACACACACTCCGGTCCGGTCTGGACCGGCTGTGAGGCGGATGAGGGGAGCTCGGCGCTGCAGAGCGTGGAGAGATGGCGTCGACCGCGTCAGGGTCTGAAAGGCCACGCAGCCACGCAGAGAACGCAGCGTTTATATCCTCGCCACAGTTCATACATTATGGATGATGTGTATGTGCAGCACCCTGCACATCTACATGTCACCAGTGACTCAATGATGATACCATAAAGCAGAGCTAAAGTGGTTTAAGGTCTATTCTGTGGAAGTCTGGGATAAAGAGGGCTAAGAGAACCAGGGGACACACTTCCTCCAGCACTCCTGCGCCGCCTGTGGGGAATACTAGAGCCAGGAAACCTGTCTCTCTGCTCGGCTGCTTGACGGCCGACCTGTCTCTCTGCTCGGCTGCTTGACGGCCGACCTGTCTCTCTGCTCGGCTGCTTGACGGCCGACCTGTCTCTCTGCTCGGCTGCTTGACGGCCGACCTGTCTCTCTGCTCGGCTGCTTGACGGCCGACCTGTCTTTCTGCTCGGCTGCTTGACGGTCGACCTGTCTCTCTGCTCGGCTGCTTAACGGCCGACCTGTCTCTCTGCTCGGCTGCTTAACGGCCTCTGCCACTCAGTGCTGCAGTTACACCATGTTTCACTAATGGAGTCACAACAAATCCGAGGGGAGACCATCAGCTTCCTGTCTGTCTGCCTGTCTGTCTGTGTGTGTGTGTATGTATATATATATCACACACACACATCTATGTGTACAGCCTCACACAGCCTCACACAGCCTCACACTGCCTCACTCAGCCTCTACACAGCCTCACTCAGCCTCACTCAGCCTCTACACAGCCTCTACAGAGCCTCACACAGCCTCACTCAGCCTCACTCAGCCTCACACAGCCTCTACACAGCCTCACTCAGCCACTACACAGCCTCACACAGCCTCTACACAGCCTCACTCAGCCTCACTCAGCCTCACACAGCCTCACACAGCCTCACTCAGCCTCACTCAGCCTATACACAGCCTCACACAGCCTCACTCAGCCTCTACACAGCCTCACACAGCCTCACACAGCCTCACACAGCCTCTACACAGCCTGAGTGTTTCACACCCTGATGTACATTCTTACATTCTTATTAAACCGCGTTCTGCACAAACTGTCTCAGCGTGCCTGTAATTTATGGCACAGCTGTGCTGGGAAACCTGTATTCGCACTTTGCACTGTAGGTTAGATGAAACACACCTTTCCCCTTGCCTGTGTGTGTGTGTGTGTGTGTGTGTGTGTGTGTGTGTGTGTACTGAGGGGGAAAGAAGACCACACACATTATTATCTCTGAGTTCTGGAACAACCATGAAGTTACAGATCTGTGTGAATGTTGCTGGAATACACCTGAACTTGGCTGTCCTCGGGTCATGTGAGTGTTCCCTGCAAAGAGAAGGTGTCAGCATTAGCTAGAAGTGTTTTCCTGCTGGACATGAGATAACCTGACTGTACCTGACTGAAGCCAGCTCTCAGCTCACCTCCAGAGCAGCGTTTAGGAACAAACATCTGCAGAGGAATAAAGCAGAAACATTCATCAGAGCATCACAGGCAGAAGCAGAAAAGTGCTGTAAATTCAGAGGATGAGCCGAGGTCGATCAATCAGTCCATGCGGCTGGAAGCTGACGATGTGAAACTGAACATTGTGATCGAACGACCCAGATATTTAGCAGGCTCTACACCTGCAGCGCTTTGCTCGGGCGGCTCAGGTCCAGGCTGACACACAGCTCTCTCTGCAGACCCAGCATGCAGCCCAGGCTCTACAACATAATGTCACTAGATTCTACTATTTGTATTTATAATTTAATTTACCATTCATTTATAGTTATTTCATATTCATTTGAAAATAATAGTGACCTTTTCTTTTCATCTCATGATGATATTTGTATCACTGTGACTGCAGTCAGTCGACAGTGAGTCTGTGTTTCAGGTGACATGACTGATAGCTTTAGTTCCATCTAGTCTCTGAAATTATTAGTCCTCCTTGGTGGTCTCACTGGACGCTCTGGTATCAGAGCAGCTGTTCCAGTCGTAAAACGGATCAGATAATGCAGAAATAATTGGAAACCATCCATCCATCCTCACAGCAGCGATCCTGTGCAGGTTCCTCTAAATGCTCAGATACTAGTAGTGAATTAGTGAGGTCCTGATATCAGGAGGTGAGCATGTCATCCCTCTGAGTCAGGCGGCTCCTCACTTCCTGTTTCCTGTGGCTTGTTTGTCTTTGTTGAGCGTGGTCGTACGCGGCTGCTGTCACCGTCTGCAGCTGACAGACGTTAATAGGCATCATGCCTGACGTGACACATTCTTTAAGGTGTGAGTGTGAGTGGAGCAGGGCGGGGTCTGACCTGTGCTTAATAGCACTCAGACCACCCCCCTTCCCATCCTGCAGTCAGAGCCCCCCCACCCTGCAGGTGTGAATGAGGTGAAAATGAGGAGTGCTTAGAACGGCTGAGACCAGTGTTTACCACGGTTTGTGTGTCGTGTGCTGCTCAAAACAGATTTTGTGAAGCGGATCAATGCAGACGCCCAAGAAGAGAGAATAGCAGTGAAATCCCAGCCGACGAATGAAGCAGGCTGAGCGGCTCCGTCGGCCCCTCAGCAGCAGCTGCATCCAGCCTGGCGCAGCTTCCCGACGTGCATCTTAGCTGGCTGGGTAAACCCGGGCACCTCGCGCCCTCTCAAATAGCTGAGGAAAAGCCTCCTTCAGTGGCTGCTCAATTATTGATTGACAGTAAAAAGCTTGTGGGTTCATTAAGATCATAGATGTGCTGGGGGGGTAATGCTCCAGAACTGGGGTAACTGCACAGCACTTAGCCACAGATGGGCCGGTAAGAGCGCTGGATAGCTGGGGGGGCGCAGACGTATCACACTGAACCTGCTGCAGCTGACGAGACGCTGCCAGCCGCCGCCGCTGCTACCGATCTGTGTGTGCTCCAGGCGAGCTCCGAGCACCCGCCACACACACACACACACACACACACACACACACACACACACACTCCTCCAGGAAGCCACATGAACATCACCTCGCTCTCACACTGGAAGGAAACTCTTTACCTACGCCAGGCGGTGTGTGAATGAAGTCTGTTGACGTCTAACACACGTGAAGATCCGAGTGGAGCGTCGTCCTCCAGGATTCTGAACGTGACGGCGGGATGAGACCGATACCAAACAGAGAGGCTCAACCTGTCGTAAAGTCAGGTCCCTTATATCAAAGTTAAAACCCTGTACGAGGAAGTCAGAATGCCTCAACTCTTTTTAAATCTGGTTAAAATATCTTGACAAGACTTAGAGGTCACACAATTGCTATTGCAATTGATCTATCAATCTATCAATCTATCTATCTATCTATCTATCTATCTATCTATCTATCTATCTATCTATCTATCTATCTATCTATCTATCTATCTATATCTATCTATCTATCTATCTATCTATCTATCTATCTATCTATCTATCTATCTATCTATCTATCTATCTATCTATCTATCTATCTATCTATCTATCTATCTATCTATCATCTATCTATCTATCTATCTATCTATCTATCTATCTATCTATCTATCTATCTATCTATCTATCTATCTATCTATCTATCATCTATCTATCTATCTATCTATCTATCTATCTATCTATCTATCTATCATCTATCTATCTATGCAGCCAGGTGATGGTTTTCTGGGTGGAAATAAAACTGAGACTGCTTCATTAAAAGAACTGCTGCTATCTAGGTCACTGGAACTAACTGCATAAAGATGCCTGAATTATTAACCATAATTGGGGCACCTAGTTGAAAAAGATTGAATCAAATGAGGGACCTTTAATGGTGGAATTTAAAAGGAGGATTGTGTTTACAACACTGGCTCCAATTACTGGAGCATAAACACGCACAGCTCTGCGACGAGTCTCCAGCTCGTCACCATGATAAATAAGCAGACGACTTGTTTCCTGACTGCGGAGCAATAATCAAGTGCTCAATATGGGAGGACGCTCTCCACGTGCTCCGCTCTTCTGTTCGTTCATAATTAAGTCGGAGAGGACTCCTCCATTCCCCCAGAGCTGGACCAGGTTAAATTGAGTTGAAAATGAGATTTTAGCATCTCCTGCAATAATAGCAGGGAGCTGAACTTGGGTATGATCTCTGTTAATAGAGTGAGAGCACAGGAGAATTTGGTGTTACACTGTGAATAGAGGAAGAGCAGGTGGAAACCAGGATCCTGTTCATGAACAGGCATGAAGTCAATTAGACAGCAGAGAGGGAGTGAGAAGAGTGCTGGGAGGAACATGTGTCTGTAGGCGAGAGGAGTCAGACGTCACGTGACCAGCAGGACGAGCCGCTCCGCTCAGGCTCCTCTCGTCTCCGTCAGTGAAGCTCGGGCTGCTACGTCTAATGAGACGTCTGCAGCTGGACACTGAGAGAACCTGCAGTCAAATGTTAGAACTTCTTCCCAACAACAAAGAGTGAAATATGACATGTCCACAGTAATAATCCACAGTTTCATTGTGTACTCGATGCTCAATGACAATTCAGTTTCTATTCTATTATACTCTAGTCTAGTTTAGTCTATTCTATTCTATTCTATTCTATAATCTGTAGGGTGTTATTTTCATTGCACATTGTTTTATATATTGTTTATTTGTTTTATCATATGATTTTAATGCATCTATCTACATACTGACGTATCTATCTATCAGAGTGTCTGCAGTTAAACCCAGTTGTCTCCCCCTCGTTAACAGTCTAAATATGTAATTAGACTAATTGCTGGGTCGAGGCTGTGTGGTGATCTGGGTGGAGGTGGGCGTGGGGCAGCTCTCCTCGTCGCCTCTCATCCCACTTCCTGTGGCCTCTCATTGTAGTGTGTTTGAGCAGGCGCTCTCCTGCCCTCCCCATTAGGCCCATCCCCAGCGGAGCCCACCCCCCCAACATTACACTGTAACAGGCTTGTTAATAATACATTAATGAAGAGCTGCTCCTCCAGATTAGGTGGTGGCCCCTTGATAATGTGAGCTGGAGCAGGGCCAGGCAATCACCTCTCTGCTGTAATCTAACCTGGGGTTAAATAAGCTTTTGTTAGTGAGAGAGAGCACAAGACAAGGGGGGAGGGGAGGGGAGGGCAGGGGAGGAAAAGGGAGGGGAGGAGAGGGGAGGGGCGGGGGCGACACAGAGCACTCGCCCAAGGAAATGTAAATGACTTTTCTTGTCTCAGACGCAGCTGAGAACATGGTGGCGTGAGGAGGCAGAGTGGGCGGAGCTTCAGCTGCACCTAGGTACCAGGAGCAGTGGTTCCATCTGCAGTGAAGGCCCCATTATGTGCGTCACCCACCCCAAACCCCGCCCCCAGCCCCGCCCCATCCCCTGCCCCGGGTCCATTTGATTGACAGGGGAGCCTCACAGAGGAGAGAGAGGGTCACATTAACTGGACCAGTAGACTGTGTTTACCTGGTTAGTATGGCCAGGTTATTCTCTGGTTTCCAGTATGGATCGTATGGATCAGTGGGAGTGTGGAGGAGGACGGAGGTGAACGGTTCTGTCCGTCTCTGGAACCCCCGCCCTCTGGTTTCTGCTGGCTCCACTAGAGGAGTGGCAGCCGCCTGCAGCTCAAAGTAGGAGGAATCACCACACCAGTGGGAGGAGTCAACACACCAGTGGGAGGAGTCACCATACCAGGGGAGAGCCCAGTTTGTTGCTGTCATGGAGGCATCAGACCAGAGACATCGACCAATAGGAACGCTGCTTCATGGACTCCTGGTCGTACATCTGAATCTAGATTCAGACGATGCTCTTCTTTGTCTCCTCCGGGGCAGAGACTTGTAGCGCCCCACGTGGTCGGCCGGAGTATTGCAGAGCTCTGCTGCCTCTGCTGGAGGCAGTGTGAAGGCATCCTGGGGCATCACATCACAACCACCTCCAAGCAGCTCCTGGTCTCCACGGAGGACACGTCCTCCCAGCCACAAGGTGGCGATGTGGAAATGACCTGTGGAGACTGAAGACGAGGAAAGAATTCTGCTGAGACTCTCCTGGAGCCAAGACTTTAAAAATCTCACTTTGTCACTTTAGAAAAGAATAAGATTTTAGTGACTGATTTGCTGTTTAGATTTTGCTTTGTCTGATTTATTCTATTTTTATTCCATAATTTCCTATCAATATTGCATGGCTGTTCTGCTTTTGGAAAATGGAGTCTCACATGCTAGTAACCGCATCAGTTCTTGTCTACTAATCGTCTCTGGACTTTGACCAGTACCTTCACAGTCTGGTGAAGGTACTGGTCCTGGGGTTGGGAAGGTCTCCAGTCCATCATTCCCTCTCACATTAGGAACAAGCTCCATGTTGGACTGTGGGAGGAAAGAGGGAGAACATGTGGGAGAACATGTGGTCTCCAAACAGGAAGACCTGGCCAGACCAGGAGCAGAACCTGGGACCTCCCCCCAGTGAGGCAGCAGAGCCAACCACTGGTCCACCACGTCTCCATGTGTCCTGCACCAGCAGAGCCTGGTGATCACAGATTAAGTGGCAATGACTGCAGACTGGTCAGACTGGGTTTGGACTGGTTAAACTGGTCAGACTGGGTGCAGACTGGTTAAACTGGGCAGACCGGGGTTTGGAGTTTCCAAACTCCAGTAGTATCCTGCAATCACCAAACAACGAACAGCAGGCGGGATGAGAAACGCTGAAACCAGTTTGGCTTAAATATTTGAACCAGCGTGCGGCGTCTGAGCGGCTCAGCGTCAGGACGTGTTCCAGTCTGAGGCTGTGGCAGCCTCGTCCCCGAGTCTGTCTCCTGGTTCAGATCCAGATACAAGTATCAGAGGGAGATTCTAATCACAGGGCTGTTGTGCACGCTGCTTACCTCCACAGAGGAGGGAGGATCCTCCCGACGCTGTCACCTCCTCTGGCAGGCGGGAGCGTCTGCAGGAGCGTCTGCGCTCAGGCTGACGAGCTGCTGCCAAACTGCAGAACGTCGAGAACAAACGGAATGTGGAAGCGTCAGAAAATCAGACTGAATGAAACGTTTCCTCCGCTCAGCCTCAGCCTGGAGAAGCCTCCAGCAGGCCCAGCACCAGGCTCTGAGGGATCCCCACCCTGTCTGGATGGAGTCTGCACCTCCTCCTCCTGCTGCACCTCCACCTACTCCTCCTCCTGCACCTCCTTCACGTCCCCCGCCTCCTTCACCTCCTTCACCTCCTGCATCTCCTTCACCTCCTCCTCCTCCCGCACCTCCTCCTCCTCCTCCTGCACCTCCTTCACATCCCCCGCCTCCTTCACCTCTTCCACCTCCTGCACCTCCTGCACCTCCTTCACCTCCTTCTCCTGCACCTCTTTCACCTCCTTCCCCTCCTTCACCTCCCTCGCCTCCTTCACCTCCTCCTCCTCCTGCACCTCCTCCCCCTCCTGCACTTCCTTCACATCCCTTGCCTCCTTCACTTCCTTCACCTCTTTCACCTCTTTCACCTCCTTCCCCTCGTTCACCTCTTTCACCTCCTTCACCCACTTCACCTCCTTCACCTCTTTCGCCTCCTTCACCTCCTTCCCCTCCTTCACCTCTTTCACCTCCTTCACCTCCTTCGCCTCCTTCACCACCTTCCCCTCCTTCACCTTCTTCACCTCCTTCCCCTCCTTCACCTCTTTCACCTTCTTCACCTCCTTCCCCTCCTTCACCTCTTTCACCTCCTTCACCTCCTTCACCTTCTTCACCTCCTTCCCCTACGTCACCTCCTTCACCTCCTTCACCTCCTTTCTCCTCCTTCACCTCTTTCACCTCCTCCACTTACGTCACCTCCTTCACCTCCTTCACCTCCTTCTCCTACGTCACCTCCTTCACCTCTTTCACCTCCTTCACCTCCTTCCCCTCCTTCACCTCTTTCACTTCCTTCGCCTCCTTCACCTCCTTCACCTCCTTTCACCTCCTTCACCTCTTTCACCTCCTTCACCTACGTCACCTCCTTCACCTCTTTCACCTCTTTCACCTCCTTCACCTACCTCACCTTCTTCACCTCCTTCACCTCCTTCCCCTCTTTCACCTCTTTCACCTCCTTCGCCTCCTTCACCTCCTTCACCTCTTTCACCTCTTTCACCTCCTTCACCTACCTCACCTTCTTCACCTCCTTCACCTCCTTTCACCTCCTTCACCTCTTTCACCTCTTTCACCTCCTTCACCTACGTCACCTCCTTCACCTCTTTCACCTCTTTCACCTCCTTCACCTACCTCACCTTCTTCACCTCCTTCACCTCCTTCCCCTCTTTCACCTCTTTCACCTCCTTCGCCTCCTTCACCTCCTTCACCTCCTTTCACCTCCTTTCACCTCCTTCACCTCTTTCACCTCTTTCACCTCCTTCACCTACGTCACCTCCTTCCCCTCCTTCACCTCCTTCCCCTACGTCACCTCCTTCACCTCTTTCACCTCTTTCACCTCCTTCCCCTCCTTCCCCTCCTTCCCCTCCTTCTCCTCCTTCGCCTCCTTCCCCTCCTTCACCTCCTTCCCCTATGTCACCTCCTTCACCTCCTTCACCTCCTTCACCTCCTTCACCTCCTTCACCTCCTTCCCCTACGTCACCTCCTTCACCTCTTTCACCTCCTTCACCTCCTTCCCCTCCTTCACCTCTTTCACTTCCTTCGCCTCCTTCACCTCCTTCACCTCCTTTCACCTCCTTCACCTCTTTCACCTCTTTCACCTCCTTCACCTACGTCACCTCCTTCACCTCTTTCACCTCCTTCACATCCCCCGCCTCCTTCACCTCTTCCACCTCCTTCACCTCCTTCCCCTCTTTCACCTCTTTCACCTCCTTCGCCTCCTTCACCTCCTTCACCTCCTTTCACCTCCTTCACCTCTTTCACCTCCTTCACCTACGTCACCTCCTTCCCCTCCTTCACCTCCTTCCCCTACGTCACCTCCTTCACCTCTTTCACCTCTTTCACCTCCTTCCCCTCCTTCCCCTCCTTCCCCTCCTTCCCCTCCTTCGCCTCCTTCCCCTCCTTCACCTCCTTCCCCTATGTCACCTCCTTCACCTCCTTCACCTCCTTTCACCTCCTTCACCTCTTTCACCTCTTTCACCTCCTTCACCTACGTCACCTCCTTCCACCCCTTCATCCCCTTCCCCTCCTTCACCTCCTTCCCCTATGTCACCTCCTTCACCTCTTTCACCTCTTTCACCTCCTTCCCCTCCTTCCCCTCCTTCACCTCCTTCCCCTATGTCACCTCCTTCACCTCTTTCACCTCCTTCCCCTCCTTCACCTCCTTCCCCTATGTCACCTCCTTCACCTCCTTCACCTCCTTTCACCTCCTTCACCTCTTTCACCTCTTTCACCTCCTTCACCTACGTCACCTCCTTCCACCCCTTCATCCCCTTCCCCTCTTTCACCTCCTTCCCCTACGTCACCTCCTTCACCTCTTTCACCTCTTTCACCTCCTTCCCCTCCTTCCCCTCCTTCACCTCCTTCCCCTATGTCACCTCCTTCACCTCTTTCACCTCTTTCACCTCCTTCCCCTCCTTCCCCTCCTTCGCCTCCTTCCCCTCCTTCACCTCCTTCCCCTATGTCACCTCCTTCACCTCCTTCACCCCTGTCGTAACGAGGGCGTCGTGCTGTAACCATGTCGCCATCTGTCAAGTTACTGCCAAGAAACTCCACCAAATCCAAGACGCGTCTTTGACTTTAGTCTGTGATAAATAAGTAACGGCACAAATAAAACTTTGGGGAGTGGATTAAAAATAAAGAGCGTCTGCTGATGTAAAGTCAGTCATGTTCAATTAGGCCCTAACAACCAATGTTCTTTCTAAAGTCGGGGTAATTTGAAGCTCCCTGATGTTTTCATACAGGCCTTTTCTACTCATCTCCACATAAAAGGGGCAGTTCAGAAATTGTTGTCCCAAAGTAAGTTCTAAAAGACCTTCAAATCATTAAGTATGAGTTTTCAAAGAGCTGCCGATTGAAAGCCAATGGGAAAGTCCTCACACTTTTATCTTGGATGTTAAAGAAAAAGATGAGGATCTTGAGCCTGGGCCTTTCAGATAAGTGAATATATTTAATTTTTGAAAGAATCACAGAGTTGGTGTCTTTGGTCCTTGTGCCTACTGGGACCGAGGCGTGAAGAAGTCAAAGTTTTTTTCCCTCTCTCTCTCTGTCTCTCTCTCTCTCTCTCTCTCTCTCTCTCTCTCTCTGTCTCTCTCTCTCTCTCTCTCTCTCTCTCTCTCTCTCTCTCGCTCTCGCTCTCTCTCTCTCTCTCTCTCCGTCTCTCGCCCTGCTGTAAAGAGGAATAGGCCCTGAAACCTCACTGGGCCTCTAAGTTGATTTATTTATCAGGTCGACTCTGCTCCCGAGTGATGGGCTGTGTGTGATGGATACCCAGGGGTGGGTCTTCTCTGAGCCCCCCCCACCATGGCATCAGAGCTCATGCCTGACACGGCTTTCATCGCGGGGCCCGTCCAGGCCCCGGCCCCTAATGAATGCAGCTGCAGCTGCAGGAACGTGACTGACCAGGCCTTCAAACAGGCGGCGGTCAGCACAGCCGCCCGGCTGCTCCGGGCTCCGACACGACGCTGAGCAGCTCGTGATCCAACGCTGCAGCTGTTTGTTCATCCTGGGGAGGGGGGGGGGCGGCTCTGCCACAGACAGCTACATCTGAGTCTTCTCAACACTTTGTATGAGACAAAACACATTCAGCAGTAGCTCATTAGCATTCACCTCTCAGTTAGTTACTGTTTAGTGGACTCTCTCCTGACCTCTTCACCTCTGCTTTCAACCATTTCTCTTCATCACCAGACAGAGATCTGTCTCTGCCTCCTGATGCTTTGATGTGTCCAGTGTCTTCTGAAAGTATGTTTATTTATCTAAAACACATTTTGTAACAGTGCAATATATAATTTC
>CM055194.1:26226863-26286863 GCA_029224185.1 Karalla daura
GTGATGTGCTGCTCCAGAGGAGGGGGAGCTCCCCCGCCCTGGCTCAGGGGCTGAACTGTGGTGGAACTGCAGTGACCCCCCCCCCCCCCCCCCCCCCCCCCCTCCCCCGCTCCCCAGCACCCGCCCCTCCACTCCAGCCTCTCAGGCTCCTCTAATGTTTTATTAACCAGGTTCACTGGTTCACACTCTTCTGAGGAGACACAGTAGCCTGTCAATCATCTGTGTATAGAGAGTAGCCTGGCAGCACAATGGGGCCAGTGTGTGTCAGGGTGTGTCAGAGTGTGTGTCAGGGTGTAACAGGGTGTGTGTCAGGGTGTGTCAGAGTGTGTGTCAGGGTGTAACAGGGTGTGTGTCAGGGTGTGTCAGAGTGTGTGTCAGGGTGTAACAGGGTGTGTGTCAGGGTGTGTGTCAGGGTGAATCAGGGTGTATCAGGGTGTAACAGGGTGTGTATCAGGGTGTGTGTCAGGGTGTATCAGGGCATGTCAGAGTCTGTTTCACGGTGTGTGTCAGGGTGTAACTGGGTGTGTCAGGGTGTGTGTCAGAGTGTGTTTCAGTGTGTGTGTCAGGGTGTAACAGGGTGTGTGTCAGGGTGTGTCAGAGTGTGTGTCAGGGTGTGTCAGAGTGTGTGTCAGGGTGTGTGTCAGGGTGTGTCAGGGCGTGTCAGGGTGTGTCACAGTGTGTTTCAGGGTGTGTGTCAGGGTGTAACTGGGTGTGTGTCAGAGTGTGTTTCAGTGTGTGTGTCAGGGTGTAACAGGGTGTGTGTCAGGGTGTGTCAGAGTGTGTGTCAGGGTGTGTGTCAGGGTGTGTCACAGTGTGTTTCAGGGTGTGTGTCAGGGTGTAACAGGGTGTAACAGGGTGTGTCAGGGTGAATCAGGGTGTAACAGGGTGTGTGTCAGGGTGTATCAGGGCGTGTCAGGGTGTGTGTCAGGGTGTGTCACAGTGTGTTTCAGGGTGTGTGTCAGGGTGTAACTGGGTGTGTGTCAGGGTGTGTGTCAGGGTGTAAGGGTATGTGTCAGGGTGTGTGTCAGGGTGTGTCAGAGTGTGTGTCAGGGTGTGTCAGGGTGTGTCAGGGTGTGTCAGGGTGTATCAGGGTGTAACAGGGTGTATCAGGGTGTGTCAGGGTGTGTCAGGGTGTGACAGGGTGTGTCAGGGTGTGTGTCAGGGTGAATCAGGGTGTGTCAGGGTGTATCAGGGTGTAACAGGGTGTGTCAGGGTGTGTCAGGGTGTGTGTCAGGGTGTGTCAGGGTGTGTCAGGGTGTATCAGGGTGTAACAGGGTGTAACAGGGTGTGTCAGGGTGTGTGTCAGGGTGTGTCAGGATGTAACAGGGTGTGTGTCCGGGTGTGTCAGAGTGTGTGTCAGGGTGTGTCAGGGTGTAACAGGGTGTATCCGGGTGTGTGCCAGGGTGTGTTTCAGGGTGTAACTGGGTTTGTCAGGGTGTATGAGGGTGTATCAGGGTGTGTGTCAGGGTGTAACAGGGTGTGTGTCAGGGTGTGTCAGGGTGTATCAGGGTGTGTGTCAGGGTGTGTGTCAGGGTGTATGAGGGTGTATCTGGGTGTGTGTCAGGGTCTGTGTCAGGGTGTGTGTCAGGGTGTATGAGGGTGTATCTGGCTGTGTGTCAGGGTGTATGAGGGTGTATCTGGCTGTGTGTCAGGGTGTATGAGGGTGTATCAGGGTGTGTGTCAGGGTGTGTGTCTCATGCAGCAGGTCGATAGTAACCTCTCTCTCTCTCTCTCTCTCTCTCTCTCTCTCTCTGTCTCTCTCAGATTGGCCTCCACCAATCACAGTCCCTGCTGGTCATCAGAGTCCAGAGGCAACATCCAGCAGTGTGTGAGTGACAGATTAACATCGAGAGCCCTGCCCCACCACCCTCATCACCCTGAGGAAGATATCTTACTGTACCTGTTTAAAGGAGAACAAAGTGTTCCTCTGTTCTCTGTTAACATAGAAGCTATGAGCTCTGGTTCCATCACACTGCAGAGTCTGTTCTACATCCTGTTTTTAGCCGTGGGAATATTACACTCTGCTCCTACTCAGATCTGGCTCCACTCATGCTGATCTGGCAACCACACATATTCTTCCCTCTGATTGGCTCTTCTCCTTAGATTGTTCTTCTCCACCAAATAAATAAAAATTACAAACTTTGAGGACCTACAGAACCTACAGAAAAAGATAGATAAAAATAAACAACAAAAAATGAAAAATAAAAACAGAATGTAGTCCAGGGTAAAGTTAATGTCACACAAGTGGAGGCTGGTTGTTGTCTCGTACTGTTGGAGAAGCTTATTGTTTACCAGTTGTAGAGAAACAAATAAATGAATCAGTTCAGCTGTAACGGCTTAGAACCTTGATACAGATTTTAGCTAATGGATAAAGAATTAGCATATAAACCACAAAGGACAAACTCAAAAATCACTTTCATGATGATTGTAGAGGGTTAGGGTTTTATGGTGTATAATATATTTTATATTATATATTATGTTGTAATGTACACAGGCACACGCACCTTACATTGACTGAACCAGCTGAAGTCTATATGAAACATCTGGTCCAGTCATGGCGTCTCTTTCTCAATTACTCCAACACGACTCATCACTGCCCACCTGAAGCAGCATAAGCAGGCAGATGAGGACACACACACACACACACACACACACACACACACACACACACACAGATCTAATTTCATCCTGAAAGGCGCCCCCCTGCTCTCTGGATGGGGTCGACAGCTGCAGCCGCCTCTTTTCAACTGCTCCTCTGAGCGTTGGGCTAAAACTCGCTGAGTTATTGAGTCCAGCTCGTCGCCTCCTCCTCGCACACGCCTCACACACGCTCCATCACACGTGTCACACGCCTGCACCTCCAGCTCGCCCCCGACAGGCCGCTGATGGCTGCTGATCGGTCCAGAGGTTTATGGAACAGAAGACTGAGTCCCTGTCCCTGTCTCTGTCCCTGTCCCTGTCTCTGTCTCTGTCTCTGTCTCTGTCTCTGTCTCTGTCTCTGTCTCTGTCCCTGTCTCTGTCTCTGTCCCTGTCTGTCTCTGTCCATGTCCGTGTCCATGTCCATGTCCATGTCTCTGTCCCTGTCCCTGTCCCTGTCCGTGTCTCTGTCTCTGTCCCTGTCCCTGTCCCTGTCCCTGTCCCTGTCCCTGTCCCTGTCCCTGTCTCTGTCGGTTCCGGTTCCACACACATCAGTACGACGGAGCAGGAGGATGTTATTGAAAGCAGAAGACCTCTTGGTTGCACTCAGGCTGTGATATTTTCATATGTATGTATTAACATTCATGGCATGACGCCTGCTCTGTGGCGATGAGCAGAGATGGGACTGTTTGTGTGATGTGATGAGTTAAAGACGTGATGCAGAATTTAAAGTTGTTTCTTTATTCCATGGTTTTTAAATGGCTGTTGTTAATGGCCTGTTAATGTCACATATTCTTTTCATTTAGATGCAAAACCACACTTATGGGTGCTTTATACATAACAACACTCCAAGTAATTAAGTGTGAAAGTATCGACCAGCTCATATTGTGATGAGCGTAAGTGTTCAAGTCTCATTCGAGCGGTTATTGATCACAAACACTAACGTGGTCCTTCTTTAACCCTGTAACACACCTGAACATTCAGAACCCTTAATAAAAAAATCATCTTCTACTATCAGCTTCAAATGTAGGCCATATATGCACAGTTTACACACACACACACACACACACTTGTATGATCTAGAAAGAGTAACTGCACTTTAAAATGTAAAAACCTTCACTGACAACATCTGCAACATTTTAAAGAGATTAAAAATAAAGGTTTTCAGAAATAGGACAACCTCAGCAAAATGTAGCCTAAAGAGGCCATAATCTGTCTGATTTGTCCTGTTTTTCTTTCTCTAAATATTGCATGGACAGTAAACAGATGGAGATGACAGTAATGGCCTGGGCGCTGCTCCTCTCCTCAGATGGACCCTCAGTGGGAGGACGAGGCCTGTGTGACGTGTCCCACAACATCGCAGTGAAGGCCAGGCTCAGGAGAGGAGAGTGACATTTAGGAGGAGCTGAAACAATGGAACAGTAGTGCTTTAATGTCTCATAAGACGTCCTCTAAACATGGCTTTTCCATCTGAGAGCGTCTCCATGCTGAGTCAAGTGCACTAACTGTGCATGAAAGAGCTCGTTCCCTCAGGACGCCGCTGCCTGATACCCGCAAGAATAAACTGGCCTTTAACTGGCGAGCGGCACAAACACAAGCTGCAGAGAGGAGCTGCAGAGGGGACCACACAGCACCCGGCCAGGCCTGCTAATCTGTGCTAATCTGTGCTAATCTGTGCTAATCTGTGCAGACCCCGAAATCTCATGTTCAGGATGTAGCAGGCGGGGCCTGGCGGGGGGGACGTCTCTCATGACGTTCTGATGTTTCAACAAACTAAAACATGAAACGTATTTCAGATGAAAACTATGGATTTTAAACAGAGGCAGAAGAGTTCAGAATGTGTGATGGATGATGATGTTTCTGATTCAGTCATAAGAAACATTTCAACAGGTTATAACTAATTTATAACTCATTTTCATGTATAACTTCTTAGAGAAGTAGATAGAAACTTTGTTGCTTGATCTACAGGAACCTCAGGAGAATTCAATTCTTCAGCTGTTTACTTGTGATTACTGGTGAGAATGAGCGACAGCAAAACTAGAATCATAATCTGTTCATTTAGCAACAAGACAAGAGAGGAAGAAATGCAGACACGTTCGGGACGTTGGGCATGCGTGTTTAAGTTGTTGGTAACAACCATGAAAACACCGATTGACTGGAGTTGTAATCGTGAGCAGTTTTTATCTCTGAACTTTATTCATCTTGTTTCCAGCTCTTCATCTGCAGGTTTCATTCAGTCAGAAGATAAACAGGTCGAGATGCAAACTCTCTGCTTTCCAGGAGCCGATTCTTCTCCAGGTGAAATTAAAATTGATGTTGGTGCGGTTGCCCCTCTCAACAGATTGGAACGAGCTGCTCAGGAAAACAAATATTTTTTGCCAACTGGCTGTGGTTGTGAAGTACATACGTCCCGCAGCTCTGATTTTACATCCTGTCACATTAATGATTCAAAGCACTCAATATAAATATTAAAAGTAATAGCTTCACTATTCAGCTATTACTCCATCATTCCCTGAAATCATCATAAAACATTCAGAGCCTTTTAGAAAATTTACACACTTGAATTTGATGGCAGGGAAGGCAGGCTGTCAGAGCGCGAGGTCCTGGAAGCTTAAATAATAGTGGAAAGCTGTTTATGGAGCATGCTTTATTTATTCATCGTCTCGGAGTAAGGTCTTCAGTTTAGACGGAGGAGGAGAAGCCGAGTGACAGAGGGAGGCCGATGGAGAGACGCAGGGAAACATCCAGAGAGGGAGAGAAATCAAAGCACGACTCGTGTGGGGAAAAAACTGAAACATAACTCTTCCCACAGTGCAATAAAAGAGGGAAAAATGCAGAGTCCATGAGATTCTCAGCACAAGGTCAATCAATGGAGGACTGCGGGTCCAGGAGCAGCTAATGGATTGTGAAGACGCGCAGCAGGGTTATGAATTTTTAAGCAGTTCCTCCTTCAGCCCCAGACCTCCATAAATCAATGACGACTTATTGGAGGGGATCAATTATGCAAACTTAAAAACATTTAATGACAGATAATGAAGAGGTCCCTGGAGGGAGGCTGGCGGCCGGAGCCCGTCTCAGAGCCCAGGGACCAGAACCAGGTCCCTCACACACAGGACTCCCTGGTTTGTTCAGACCTGATCTAAATGAATGTTTGTTGGTACATTAAGACTCTTCCTCTGATCCAGACTGGGCGTCGGAGGCAGAGTGAGGAAGACGCAGATGTGGAAGAGGACGATCAAATGAGCAAATGCATCATGGCTCAGGTCATTTGTGTTTACATCGTGACGGGGAAATTCATTTTTCATCACTCCGGGTACTGTATCAGTCCCACTGACAATTCCCTCCAGATGTGTGTGTGTCCCCGGGGCTGATGGAGGGGCTCACAGCCGCGCTCACATCTGTCCCCGTCACCGCTGTATTTCCTCTGGAAGGAACCTTTTCATCACTCTGACAGCAGCACAAAGTGCTTTCTGACTGCACTGAATTCCTCTAAGTACAGTACGTCCCGAGGAAGCGTGTCGTCTCTGAGTGGCGCGCCGGCCTGTCTGAGCGTCCTGAATGCCAGCAGGTCAGAGGCGGAGGCAGGTAGAGAGCCACTCGCCGCTGATGGAGCGACCTCTCTCTCTGCCCCATTTCCTCTCGATTTTTCCAAATGTGCCTGTGAGACATGAAGTCAGATAATTACATGTCATTTGAAATGACATTTCATTTGCTCGTTTGCTGTGTCATGTGGCAGATTTTCTTGCCTTTTGTGAAATCTCTGCTGCAGATACTCTGCAGTTAGGGCATCAACACTAATGCGTTTCCTGATGGAGATCAGGGTGTTGCAGCCCGGAGACGTTGAGACGTGAAACATGTAGATTCCAGTTTAGTTTAACAGCCAAATAAAAAAGCGAAGGAAAGTTTGGCTTTGGAGGAGACGAGGTGAGAGACTCGCAGGTGAAGTATCAGCACAACAATTAAGCAGGAGGCGGCGAAGCTAAGAGGAAAGTCTGCGGTGAGTCAGAGCGTCTCGGGGTTTGTGCAGGTACATGTTCATGCTCTGCTGCGCCTGGTCCAGACCGGAGAGCTGACCCAGAGTCAGGCCAAAATGTTTACTGGCAGATGTGTTTAAAGGAGCTCTCCTTAGCTGGTCATGGCAGCGGAAAATACCCTGCTGTTCAGTGCATCTACAATTCGCTGCTCTTCCCAATTCCACCTACAAAATCCTGACCTTTTAAAGAAATGATGGATGAGCTGGCCACGCTACTGTTTCTTCCCCTTTCTCATCTTTTTTCTCTCTTTTTTTTTCCATTCCATTGAAGATTGAAGCTCTGTCTGTGTAAGGCTCCGAGGCAGAATCTGCCCCTCCTTTGCTCGCTGTTTCAAATCACTTTAAAGTCTGATGCTGGCTGCGGCCTGAGCCCTTTGGCACTTGGCTTCTGTGCAGCGGTTCGCGTCAGGAGCTACGATTTGTGATTTGCAGATGACATGAGCAATGCCTCGCTTGTGGCTGTTGAGGTGGTTTTGTAAAGCGAAGTCAGTAAAGTGCGATATGATGTGACTGTGCTTCACATCTCCACCGCTGATAAATGGATCCTGAAAAACACCAGTTCTCCTCGTTTCTGAGGGCCTGCTGTTTACTGTGTGCGATGACGCTGTAATTTCTCTTTCCATCTCGTTCAACAGTTCGCATTAAGATATCGTCAGGATGTTTAATGCCTGCACCGAATTTCTCATCTTCTCCTTTTCCCTGGGGAGCCTCCCGTCAACATCACACATGAGGCAGGAAAACTCTGGCTCCGCTCGGCTGCTCGCTCCCTGCATGTTCAGCCAGTTCAGCAGCAGTTAGAGAGAGTTTTAAACTCAAAATGGAGCTTCATTTCTTTTTTAAATCAATACCACTTACAACATTAATGGCAGCACCGTCAGACTTAGGGGTGGCAAAGACCGGCTATGAAATGATAATCTGTGTTTTTAAGCTCTTTCCCAGATTAAAAGGTAGCGCGCTGCGTGCTGACTCTGCTCCGACCGCCTGAAGAAACTTCACACTCCGATGAACATCATCATGTCAGTGCGCTGAAGCTTCCTGCTCTGCTCGTCTTTTCCACCAGCTCCGGATCAGCTGCACGGAGGCACACGCTGCAGAAACATCGCCCAAATTCTCCTTTCTGTTTGTGTAATTGTACAAATGAGCAGCAGAGCTGTGATGACTCTCAGCAGCTTCTCAGCTGTGAGTCTCCGGAGCACAGTCACCTCTCACAACACACAAAGCAGAGGGGAGAAATGAAGCTGCACGTCGCAGCCGGATCAATGCAAGAGATGAACCGACGTCTCTGTTCAGCGTTTGAACAAGAGGGCGCAGGAGGCGCTGGCGTGAGGAGGAGGAGAACGGTACAAACACGGCAGCTCATCCAGATTAATTACATTTTTATTCCCTCTTCTTCTCGATTAATGAACTTTTCAATTTATTTTCACTCTTAATTCACCATAAATTAATGACATGATGATATCTTGATGAAACAGCTGCTGCTTCACAGGTGCAGGTGATGAATTAATGGATCTATAAATAGTGAGAGAACGACAGCTACTGAACACTGATCGTGAGGTTTTCACATCCAGGAAATTAAATAAGAGTCAACAAATGCAACAATTCTGTCAGTGAATAATTAATATTTGTGAGTGTTCCACTGTGAGAGCGTCGCTCTCCCCAGTGCGACGCTGCTAATGTCGAGGTGACTCAAACTAGCGAACGCAGACACGGACGCTCTGACCTGACAGTCGACACGTGTTTGAAGTCAGATCACACTTCGCCAGTGTGCCCGCACGCTATGCTAAACGAAGCTCATCAGTCTTTGGTAGCAAATCAACAAGAGCTTAGAACGTCTCAGTGAAAAACATATTGGATTTAGATGCAGTTTAGTTGAAAATCAATGTGTGTGCATCGATGTCTGACTGTGCAGTAGAATTCTGGGAAGTGAATCATATCTTACTTTGGCCGACGGCTCTCCGGAGGATACATTGTGCCCAGGGCATTGTTTAGCTTGAAAAATCCTCAACAAGAGCTTCACTCCTTCCATTGGTCCTGCTCTCAAAGATGGAATTGATAGAGCGTGTGAGAGAACCAGAGGGAGAGAGAGCGAGAGAAGACAGCATCCAGACGGTCCGTCCCCAGTGACTGTGTCCACTGATAATTTACCTTCAGGAGGAGATGTGTTTACCAAGGGTTACAATTGATGTGCTAAAATATTGATAGGGGACATTTCACGAGCGGAGGAGGCGGGACGATTGACCCCACACAAGAGCAGCGAGGGCAGCGCTGTGTGCACCGCAGCCCATTGATGCTATTACTGCAGCACAATATACTGCAATATATTGAGGTAGGTACACACACACACACACACACACACACACACACACACACACACATACAGCTGGGAAACACCTTCAGCAGCCTGACAATGTGAGTGACATTTAGAAACAATCCTGCAAATAGGAAAACTCAAACGCGGACCAACAAACACATGGCTGTGTTCTCTCTCTGCCTTGCTCTGCAGGTTCCTGGTTCTGGGAGGCGGGACAGCTCAGCTCAGCTCAGGGCTCGCTGTGCGGCTGTGTCTGCTGCTCTGGAGGGAAAGTTGAAACTCGCCGACTCACCGAAATCTCCCGTGGTGGCGTTTTGGTGCCTGGCTCCACCCACTGCTGCTTCCAGGCTGTTGCATCAAAATTCAGGAACTGTTAAATCCAGACCATGCACATATGAGCTCAAACAGTATAAGTGTGTATCTGTAGGACAGCGTCAGGGGTGATAGAGGCTGGGGCGCAGGCTGAAGGTCCAGGAACAGCAGCAGGTTGGAGCCAGGATCCTTCATCCCAGCACCGAGCTGCAGCCTCAGGGAGGAGGAACCAGGAGGACTGGTCCCTGAGTGACATCAATCTGCATCACTGCAGACTCATTTCCTTATATCTATGAACCTTTTCATTTGGACATTCTTCTCTGGCTCCACATTGAAAACCTACAACATGCAGTAATCTATTTGTCATGGAACTGATCATACTTTCATCTTCATCATCATCTTCATCACCTGGGTGTGTTGGAGGCGGTGTGCTCTGGTCTTCTCCTCTCAGGTAATTCCTCCTGACTGCGGCTCCAGGACAGCATTAGCCCTGCCTGCTGGGGCGCTCCCTCCTTATTAGAGGCCTCATCCCATTGATTTCCCTCCATCCGGCCTGTTGCAGGCCAACAGCTGCGTGTCGAGCGTCTGCTAACAAGCTGCAGCGTCGGAGCGGCTCCGTCCGCAGGACCTGAGGGATGAGCAGAGCTGCGTCGACGTGGTCGACGTAGCCGAGCCTGTGTAGCCGAGCCGCCGCTGCTGTAGCCCGCACATGGAGAGGAGCAGTGAGACACGTCCGGCCTGTCTGTCCTGACAGAGACAACAAATCTACACGTGTCTTAAAACATAAAGAAGTCACTGAACCTTCTGTCCTTCTATTTCCAACACATTTCCATTGTGTTAGTAGAAACCATTAGAATCAGCGTCAACAAATTTACAAGGTCTACATGTTATTATTGAGGATTCCTCAGAATGAGGAATGTTTCAAAGTTTCTTTTCCAACATGAATCCATCGTATTAACACAACATGTTTCCATCACTATCGACTGATTTATAAGATACATTTGAGATACATAACAGATACATAACATTTATGGTGTGGGTTCCTTAGGTATGTTTAACCTGTTTCATCAAGAAAAGACAGAAGTGTTGTGATAATAACGCCAGTAATACGAGACTTATCTGAGTCTTATTTCCAACATGTTTCCATCATAGTATCTCAAAATATTGGGACCACTATGAACAATTTAATATGGTATAAATATTTATTGAGAGGATTCCTCCTGTAATGACCTGCTCGTCTGCAGCATTTACACAACAGTGTTTATAGAGTCACACGCTGAGTTTTATATATTTGAAGTGCAAATGTATTTGCTACACATTTGCTACGTGATAATTTGTGCTGTCCCTGGTGTGATGTGTGGAGCAGTCTGTGCTGCTGCTGATGTGGAGATTAGCCTGCTCCTCCTCCTCTCCTCCTCCTCCTCCTCCTCCTCCCCTCCTCCTCCCGGGCCGTGGGCAGCGTGTGTGGACAGGCTCCGCTCCGGGCCGCTGATTGTATCCTTGATGTGTCACAACAGCGAGGAGCTGCGGCGGCGTGCCGGGCCGAGCCGTCACACTTCCAGACAGAGGTGGGCTGCAGATGTGCCCCGGCCTGCGCCGGCCCCGGGTCTTTTTGCGCCATGAGCTAATTGTGTATATTATCACACATTTTTGGTCTCTGTCCAGTCGACAGCAGCGAAACAAGCAGGACGCCTTTCAAAACCATTATTCCCAGGTGTGAAAAGCTGTCACCTTCCTATGTGTCACTTTTGTCTCTCCGCCTTGTCCCACTTGCTGGCCCATTTTGCCCGGGCAGGTGAAATATGTGCCACCTGCCAGTGTTCGCCCGTTTGGCCGTGGGACTGATGGAACACGTTCTGGGGGAAGGTGATGGCAACTGACAGGGTCTTTACATCATTCTGCACAGAGAAAAAGGGCCAACGACCATTAATCAATACTATTTTCACGCACTGAGCAGAAAGAGACAGGGCTGATTCTATTTCCGAAACCTTGCCCTTTACCTCTCTCATGCTACAGTAAACAAGCAGAAAGCCAGAAAATCAATTTCATCTTTATAAAGGACGATAATGTTCTGTCACAGGCGCCATGGTGCTGCGCTGCAGCGCTAATTCTAAAGACACCTCAGCTTGTTTGGTGCTGAGTCCTGGCCCAGCAGGACTCAGCATGTCACCAGTGGTCCACCCCAGCAGCGCGCACTGGCACCAGCCTCCTCCACTGACACCATCAGACTCCCTTTTACATTCCACTCCTTCGCCTCATTTCATTTTTCAGCCTAATGTTTGGGTCGAAGTGAGAGCTGCTGGAAGGAATTGCTGCGCTGAGCAAAATCCAATCTGTTGATTAATCATCGAGCGTTGCAGGCGAGATGACTTCCGCTCCAGCAAACCGTTCACAGAAAAGCTTTTGTCATGCTTTATTTAACAGAGAGTCATTCTGATTAGTGTGGATAGATACTTTGAGAGGCACAATGACTAAATCAGACCTGTCAGGAGCTTTAAGTACTGAGGGGGAGATATTGACGAGACAGGCGGAGGCAGCGAGGAGGAGGAGTATGTTCAGAGCTCAGACATCAGCATCAGCATCTCCACCGGCTTCATGTACAAATGACCACAGGGTGATTAGGAGCTCGTTAGAGGGAGCCGCTCCGGGCTCGTTAGAGGCCGAGCTGCAGCTTCATTCTACTGTCTGAACAGAACAGACAACAGTCGCTAACATGGACCTGGAGAGAATCTCTCTATCAAACTGTTTCCCTCTGTATCTCTGAGTCACCGCCAGGACAACCGCACAGTGCTGCTAACGCTAAAACAGCTAGCATTAGCATTAGCATTTGTAGGCTGGTAAGTGAATATTTGAGCTAAGTGCGTGTGAGGACGAGGTCTGATCCAGGTTTCTGGAGATGCATTTTTATGATTTTATGACTTTTTTTTAAAGTGTTTTGGACATGAATTAATTCAAACAGTCAAGTACTTTACACTTTAGACTATCTTTATCCTATCTTAAAGGTGTAATTTACCATGTTGGAACTAAATAAAATTTCATGTTTCAGGGCTTCTGTAGCTTCTCTGAATGCTACTATAAAAAGGGTGATATTCACCGTTCCTGCAATCAATCAATCGATCGTCAAAAAGATACGGGACGGCGGCTCGACGTTTATGGGTTTTGCTCAGTCAGACGGCTTGACTGGTCGCCATCGACCCGCGGCCCGGCCTCAAATGTCAATACCACCGCTTTGAGTTGTGTCACAGACAAAAAATCATCTCCATCGATCAGGGAGGAGGAGAGCAGGTGGCTCCCAGGTCTGATCAGGGTCCAGCGGGTCACCTGAGCGGACACACACACACACACACACACACACACACACACACACACACACACACACACACACACACACACACACACACACACACACACACACACACACACACACACACACACACACACACACACTGCCTCGCCTGCCGTAGCTCGTTGCTACAGCCATCCACACCTAGTGACGGGCGTTTTACTTCCAACCTGTCTCTGTTCACATTCACACGCTTGTTTCGTTTGCTGCTTTCTAAAAACCTAAAGTTTCTACATGAATAAGGATGCGATGATGTTCTAGGATTCACTCAACAGTGACAATGTCAAACAAGGTTTGTTCATTTCACATTTCCTCTAATAATAACAGTCACACACTGTCTGTGGATTATATGCAGGTCAACAAATATGAATCAAGATGGAGAGAATAAACTGAGGGATGAGAGCTCAGTCATTGGCTCCTCCTGTGTCCTCGTCGTTGGATGCAGCTCGAACTGGAGGAACAATGTCCTGACTTCAGCAGTAACACAGGAAAATCAATACTTCATTTCTGAGTAGCGTAGAGTAGAGTAGAATAGAATAGAATAGAAAGCTTTTATTGTTATTATGCAACAACAAGACGTGCTATAAGAACAACCACATTACAAAGGTTTTGTGTTTGGTCCTATATATCGTACTTATTTCAATACATATTTTGTAATTATTAAATAAATACAAAACCAACAACCAAACAAAACTGAACATAATACAACAGCACAGGATAAAACTACTGAGTTTGCATTGGACATGAAGTTCCTCCACAATGATGTGACATCGTGAGCGGATGCTTTGATCAAAGGAAGCAAGAGAAAACGGTTCAATCAGGAAGCAGGAGGATGAAATTAACAACCTGCTGCTGGAACATCTTCACCTCAAATCATGAGGACTCCTCCATGGCATTTAGCTACAGACCAGCAGGAAGGAGGAGAACCAGGGGAACCAGGAGGACCTGGAGGAGAACCAGGAGGAGAACCAGAAGAACCAGGAGGACCAAGAGGAGAACCAGTAGGACTGGGGAGGACCAGGATACTCAGGAGGACGACCAGGAAAACCCAGATGAGGCCGAGGAGAAGGACCAGGAGAACCAGGAGGAGAACCAGAAAAAACAGGAGCACCAGGAGGAGGACCTGGATGAAGGCTGGTGAAGGTGGAGCCTTCAGGCCTGCTCCTGCAGCAGCTCCTCAGCAGATGTAGCTCCTTGAGACGTTCTCCAGCTCGGAGCTGATGGCGCAGAGACACTGAGCCTAGTCTTCCTCCTCCTCCTCCTCCTCCTCCTCCTCCTCCTCCTCCTCCTCCTGATCATGGTGATCAACGATGAAAGTGCTCGTCCTCTCGAGTGTCATTCTGTGGAGCAGGAAATCTTCTCCACTTTAGATTAGGGTGTTTGAAGTCACTCTCTGTCTTCTTGTCTCATTAAACATAAAAGAATGAAATAAAATTCAAATGAACTGTTTACTCTGTTACTTTAAAATGTGTAATTTAGCCTCCGCTCAGCCACAGAGCTCTCAGTTACAGTAGGCTGGCTCTCCTCATCCGTTTAGAGTGTTTTCTAGAACAAACCCCTATTAATCATCTCAGAGATCAAAGTGACACTGCAGAAGAATTTTAAATATTTAAATCTGCACTATTCAAATCTTATATCACATCAAAGAATTCCCCTTTAATTTCAGGAGGCACATTGCCAGCAGATACAGAGACATACACAGAGATGCACACAAACTCCAATTAAACACTGCAGATTGCAGTAAATCTCCATCCTATTTTCATATCTGAGCAGAACTCACACTGGGAGCATCTGAGCCGCTGGAGGAGGCAGCTGCTCACGTGACGCTGGTCGCTCCTCAGATGTTACGCCGATGACAAGCGACTTAAAAGTATGTGTCACTTGTGATGGGACGACTCTTCCAGGGGGCGGCTCCACACTAATGCCTCTAATACGCCAGATGAGAAAGGTTTCACTGTGCATTTGTTCATCCACAGTTTCAAATGCCGCCACGTTTTCTCCATCGATGAGTTTTCAGCTGCAGAGTTATCTCAGGAACATGCTTTTTATTTGCTTCAGTTTTCAGTGAGAATGTCTATTTCATCTCATGGAAATGAGACTTTAACATCCACGCAGCCGTGGTGCTCACCATAGCTCTGCACTTTTTACACCTCACAATAAGTGACACTGTGAACCTCCAACACCACAGACACGGAGCTCTAGACTAATACAAACTCTCTAACTTTGCAAAACGTTACACTTTGTTTTGCTTGTATTTACTTATCATTTGTTCCCACTTCATTTATTTTATAACTGATATTCTCTACTCTTCATATCTCTATCCTGGCTTATCTTTTTAGTTGTGGGAAGAATAAGACATTCTCTCATCCTATCCTGTCTGGTCTTGTTTTGTGTGTAGGTGTGAGTCAACAGTGAACTGTGATGATTGAACGTTGGGGTCACAGACACGTTTCAGATCCAATCACAGACAGATCAGTCGAGGGCTGGCAGTGGGCGGAGCCTCCAGGCAACAGTGGGCGGGGCCTCTGATTGACAGTATTCATACAGGATTTCTACACTAGGTTCTCAATCACTCATTGAGTGAAAAGCACCAGTATTAAGACATTCCAGACCTGATGATCGGAGCAGGTCCTCATGGGTTCTGGCTCTCACCTTCAGCTCTGCCCTCCGTCCTCTGAGAGCAGAGAGGCTCCGACCAACACGCCTCACAAAGAAACTGCCGTCTCTGTCAAGCTGTCTCAAGCTATCGGTGAGAGCTGGATGGATGGCTCCCAGTCTGGCTGGATGGATGGCTCCCAGTCTGGCTGGATGGATGGCTCCCAGTCTGGCTGGATGGATGGCTCCCAGTCTGGCTGGATGGATGGCTCCCAGTCCCTCCGTCCTGCAGAGCGGCTTCTGAGGACCGGGACAGGTGTTTGGAGCTGCAGCAGGAGCAGACCGAGGTGTGCCACACAAACACGCTGCAGCCGCCTGGTGTGAGCGGTTCATCTGAGCTTTCTCCGTTTGTGATGGGAGAAACATTTTCCCAGCGGATCGGAGCGTTTGCGTGAGCCGGCAGAAGGAGCAAATATTGTTGACATTAAATTGTTGTTCTTTAAGGGAGCTGTTGTGACAAGGTGGAGCTCCCATCACTGGAAATAGCAGCTGTTTACAGAGGCCCCACAGCAATGTTTGTTTCCATTCAAACACTGGCAACTCTTCCTGTCTTTGTAATGAAAAAGCTTCTGGCATCGTATGTTTGCTCTCACATCTACTGTCACCGTGATACAATATTTTTGTAGCAGCAGCTTTGTGTTGCAAACGCTCGCCTTCTGCTGCTCTGATGAGGTTTAATGATCAGCGCCGGGCGGAGAACGTTAGGAACCGTCTCCAATGGACCAAACGCCTCAGTCTCATTGGAAAACAAGAGGATTTGCTGATTTTAATTGGGAGGATGATTTTCTCTCTTCAGAATAAATGGAAAGCAGCACAGTTTGTTTGTCAGCCTCTGAATCAGCTGATCAACGGCTCAGTGACTGATAAGAGCTCCTGGAGCTCCTGGTCCCCCCGATCCCTCTGGTCCCCCCGGTCCCCCCGGTCCCCCCGATCCCTCTGGTCCCTCTGGTCCCCCCGGTCCCCCCGGTCCCCCCGATCCCTCTGGTCCCCCCAGTCCCCCCGGTCCCCCCGATCCCTCTGGTCCCCCCGATCCCTCTGGTCCCCCCAGTCCCCCGGTCCCCCCGATACCTCTGGTCCCCCCGGTCCCCCCGATCCCTCTGGTCCCCCCGATCCCTCTGGTCCCCCCAGTCCCCCCGGTCCCCCCGATCCCTCTGGTCCCCCCGGTCCCCCGGTCCCCCCGATCCCCCCGATCCCTCTGGTCCCCCCGATCCCTCTGGTCCCCCCAGTCCCCCGGTCCCCCCGATACCTCTGGTCCCCCCGGTCCCCCCGATCCCTCTGGTCCCCCCAGTCCCCCCGGTCCCCCCGATCCCTCTGGTCCCTCTGGTCCCCCCGATCCCTCTGGTCCCCCCGATCCCTCTGGTCCCCCCGGTCCCCCCGATCCCTCTGGTCCCCCCGATCCCTCTGGTCCCCCCGGTCCCCCGGTCCCCCCGATCCCTCTGGTCCCCCCAGTCCCCCGGTCCCCCCGATACCTCTGGTCCCCCCGGTCCCCCCGATCCCTCTGGTCCCCCCGATCCCTCTGGTCCCCCCGATCCCTCTGGTCCCCCCGGTCCCCCCGGTCCCCCCGATCCCTCTGGTCCCCCCGATCCCTCTGGTCCCCCCGGTCCCCCCGGTCCCCCCGATCCCTCTGGTCCCTCTGGTCCCCCCGGTCCCCCCGGTCCCCCCGATCCCTCTGGTCCCCCCGGTCCCCCCGGTCCCCCCGATCCCTCCGGTCCCCCCGATCCCTCTGGTCCCCCCGATCCCTCTGGTCCCCCCGGTCCCCCCGATCCCTCTGGTCCCCCCGGTCCCCCCGATCCCTCTGGTCCCCCCGGTCCCCCGGTCCCCCCGGTCCCCCCGATCCCCCCGATCCCTCTGGTCCCCCCGATCCCTCTGGTCCCCCCAGTCCCCCGGTCCCCCCGATACCTCTGGTCCCCCCGGTCCCCCCGATCCCTCTGGTCCCCCCAGTCCCCCCGGTCCCCCCGATCCCTCTGGTCCCTCTGGTCCCCCCGATCCCTCTGGTCCCCCCGATCCCTCTGGTCCCCCCGGTCCCCCCGATCCCTCTGGTCCCCCCGGTCCCCCGGTCCCCCGGTCCCCCCGATCCCCCCGATCCCTCTGGTCCCCCCGATCCCTCTGGTCCCCCCAGTCCCCCGGTCCCCCCGATACCTCTGGTCCCCCCGGTCCCCCCGATCCCTCTGGTCCCCCCAGTCCCCCCGGTCCCCCCGATCCCTCTGGTCCCTCTGGTCCCCCCGATCCCTCTGGTCCCCCCGATCCCTCTGGTCCCCCCGGTCCCCCCGATCCCTCTGGTCCCCCCGATCCCTCTGGTCCCCCCGGTCCCCCGGTCCCCCCGATCCCTCTGGTCCCCCCAGTCCCCCGGTCCCCCCGATCCCTCTGGTCCCCCCGATCCCTCTGGTCCCCCCGATCCCTCTGGTTTGGACCAGACTTCAACAGTTCTAGAGTTAGGACATGTTTTGTTCCAGTGACCAACACAGAGAAACAACAACAGAGATACAGCAACAAGACTCAAGCAGCCGGACACCCACCAGTCGACTCAAATCAACGTTGTGTCTTTGTGGCAGAAACACATTGCATAGCAGCACAAAGAAATAAATTAATACAAACGACTTTATAAATTGTTGATTATAGAACCAGTAAAAAGAGCAAAATAACGAGTGCAAACACAGATGTACAGTCCGGCACCAGAGCTTCTGGTTGTGTCCAGTCCTGTGGAGTTTATTAACAGAGAGCCCCTAGTGGCCAGGAGTGTAATGGCACTGTCACTGTGGAGGACTGTGTGTGTGTGTGTGTGTGTGTGTGTGTGTGTGTGTGTGTGTGTGTGTGTGTGTGTGTGTGTGTGTGTGTGTGTGTGTGTGTGTGTGTGTGTGTGCGCGCCCTGGTCATTGCTGTGGCTGTCGGCGCCGTGACCAGCGATCAGTCCTCAGGTATTCAGAGCACGAGTCGAGGCCGCAGCACACACACTTCACAGCCTGAGCCGCATCACCACTACAAACACCTCCTCCTCCTCCTCCTCATGCTTTTGTTGTATTAACTTCATTGAAAGTGACAACGGAAGCAAAAGATAAATGCAGCGACAATCAATGAGCAGTGACTCTCGAACCTCATATTGATTAAATAATGACGTTTTCTGTTTCAGAGACGACCATTCGGAGGCTTTTATTGTGAAGGGCACAGTTTACACACAACATTTCCTGGTTTTCTCACACTTTCTTAACATGGTCAAATATACGTCAACATGTCAAGGTCTCAAAGAGCAGCCTGACTGTTCCACTCTGTGGCATCAGCTCCATTAATGACTGTGAATCACCTCAACTCTGCACCGTGTGATACTGATCATTGCCGCTCAATCTGCTGATTAGAACAGACCCGATGTCAGAGACAGGCTAGAGGTACTCAGTGACTGTTCATATCATCCAGTTACTAACCTCATGCCAATGATTTTTTACTTCAATTAGTAACAATTATCTCTTCACATGCAGCAAACTCTTCATTGAGTTAAGGAATAAATGAACCAACCCTGGTGTCTGTCCGTCCTCTGAAGCTCCGCCTCTTCCCAGCATGCTCTGCTCCCACAGGAATGTCGACTACTTCTGAATCCCTCCTGGAAAATCTCCTCATGTAACTCGATCATCCACAGGTTCAATAATAAATTCACACAGCGTTCGAACAAAAACCAGCTGCAGTCTTCCTCCTGAGTCTGGGAGCCGCTCCATTACGGCTTCTAATGGTGAACACCATCAAACTTTCATGACCCGTGAACTATTCCGCTTCCACATTAGCAGCCTGCTACGCTGAGCCCGCAACACTGCACATCCTCCGTCCTCATTAATGCAAAGCTGCAGCCGCAGCCACCATAGAGGAAGAAGATGCAGGGCAGGACGCCACATGCATGATAATGACTGGCGTCATCACACCAGTAAGTCTCATAACTGGAAGTTTCGCCGATAAGTAGAGTAGGGTGACCATACTTTGATCTCCTAAATCGGGGACACCTGGCCGTGTCTCTTTCTCTATCTATCTATCCATCTCTCTATCTCTCTCCCTCTATCTATCTTTCTCACTCACAACTTCTTTTCTCTCCCATTCAAGATCGGGGACACTTTCGGGGACAGTTTGAGCCGGGGACAGGGCAGCCGAATCAGGGGCTGTCCCCGGACATCTAGGACGTCTGGTCACCCTAATCTAGAGGCAACTAGAATCAGTCAAGGCTGCACTGATTTTGCCCTGAACCGCTGAACATTAACACCAGTTTGGCTTTTTATCTGTTTCTGAAAAAGAAAGCATGACTGTAGCGAGGGACATGAGGATGCTAATGCTAATGCTAAATGCTAATGCTAAAATCTTAGTTATTAACTGAAGTAGCGAAGCAATAATAAATGCTGTTTCTGATATAGGCTATGATGTTCATCGTATTCATCTTTACTCACTGCATCTTTCTTTCCTTCAGGTGTGAATATGACCAGCATTTGTTTGCCTGAGTTCCCTGTGAATGTTTCAAGTCGTACCCAGATGAAGAGCGTGTGCAGCAGCGCAGCGCGGTCCTCCGGAGCGGATCACTCACCCGCACCTGTCATGTCAGCCAGGCTCACGACGACAACACGAGACGGAGAAGCGTGTTAACACAACCTGTGAACAGCGGTCAGGCTCAGAACAGGCATCAGCACCCCGCCGCTCGTATTCCAACAGGATTAATGACGACAGGCTGCACGGATCCTAATGGAATCATTTATGTGCTGAACATGAAATACTATCTTGCATTAACAATGTAAATGCATCATTAGCACATTAGAAACAATGGAGTGTACGGCAGAAAACCACGACTTGTTACACTAATTGAATTAGCAGCTCTGTTAAACATGCATAAACAGTGACTGCACTCTAAGGGCAACAGCACATAACATTGAGTAGAGATTCCCTTTGTTGTTTCCTCTCAGACTGAACCTAACCTCCGCTTTCAGAGAGAGAGAGAGAGAATGAGAGAGAGAAATAGAGAGAGAGATAAATAGAGAGAGGGAGGGAGGGAGAGAGGAAGAGGGAGAGACAGAGAGACAGAGAGACAGAGAGTGAGAGAGAGAAATAGAGAGAGAGATAGAGAGAGAGGGAGAGGGAGAAAGGGAGAGAGAGAGAGAGCGAGAGAGCGAGAGAGCGAGAGAGCGAGAGAGAGAGCGAGAGAGAGAGCGAGAGAGAAAGCGAGAGAGAGAGCGAGCAAGAGCCACAGAGAGAGAGGGAAATGGAGAGAGAGAGAGAGAAAGACTTTTCTTACTGGGTACTGGGTCCCTTCAGACAATTATGTCACATAGGAAAAATTTTGACTGCCCCAAAGATAAAATGAATTAAAACCAGTCCTCCTCATACCTCAGCCCATAGATGTGAAGGGACACAGAGAACCTCTCCCCCAGAGCCTCCACCCGCTACTTTAGGACCACAAACAGGTTCCTCAGATGAAGACATTTGACCACTAGGTGTTAAAGAGTTTCCCTCTCTGAACAGAACTCTGAACAGAACTCCTCCCCAACGCTGGGATCAAGGTGAGCTCTGAGTCTGTTCGTAGCTATTGCTCGGTGCACAATCCTCCACTGCAGGTCAGCTACACGCCTCTCCACAGGAGGCTTGTCCTGGACCCTCCAGCTGCCCCTAGCAGAAGAGCCTGAAGGAAAGACCTCCGTCCAACCTGGACTCCCTGACCACTGAGAGGGAGCGGAAGTTCATCACCTTAACACAGACCTGATACAGCAGTTTCCCTCCATACATATTGAAGATGTCCAAAGCTGGAGCTCTGAGGGACAAGAGAAGACCACTGTCCTCACTCCATCCCTCAATAGCAGGGCTGACCTTCAGTGTGGGGAACTCCCAGTCTAGACCATCCGTCCACTGACCTACCAGCCTGTTGATGTAGCCCCTCTGTGCAGGAGAAGCTTCTCCCAAACCTCATCAGTGATCTTCCTCAGGACTGACTCTGGAGGACCTGATGTTCAGGAGATCACCAAGCCTTTCCACCAATGCTCCCAATGCTCCCACATGGTTTCTCCTGTCAGGACTGTCCGCTGTTACCCTAATAACAAGCCATGGGTAACACGGGAAGTTAAAGCTGTCCTCAATAGGAAGAAGGCTGCATTCAGGAGTAAAGACAGGGAGGCCATGAAGGCAGCACAGCAGGAGGTGAAACGCTCTGTGAGGGAAGCTAAAGACAGCAACAGGAGAAAAGTGGAAGGACAACGACATGAGGGAAGTCTGGGAAAAAGTGAGGACCATCACAGGTCACAATCCAATGACCAGAATCATAGAGGGGACAATAGAAAGAGCGAACAAATTGAACAACTTCTTCAATGGTTCAACCAACCACCGTCCCCCCAACCCCAAACCCTGCTTCCCTCCTCACACCTCCCTGACACCACAACAGCCCTGTCTCAACACAACCCACCATCTCAACAGAAACACACCTCACAACACAGCAGGTCAGTGACCAGCTGAGGAAGCTACGGCCCAGGAAAGCAGCAGGCCCAGACAAAGTGTGTCCAAGACTCCTGAAGACCTGGGCTGCAGAGTTGGAACCCATTACAGCAGATCTTCAACCTTAGTCTGCAGCTAGGGGAGTGCCCACCCTCTGGAAGGCATCGTACACCGTTCCAGTCCTGAAGAAGAACCGGCTCAGTGAGCTGAGTGACTTCCGACCGGTGGCACCAAGATCACATCTTATGAAGACGCTGGAGCGGCTCTTCCTCACCCCCCTCAGACCCCAGGTTCACCATGCCCAGGACAGCCTGCAGTTCACGTACCAGCCGAATGTTGGTAGATGATGCCGTTCTCTACCTGCTACACCGAGCCCACTCCCATCTGGATAAAGGAAGAGGCCCAGTGAGGATTCTTTTCCTGGACCGTGCCTTCAACACCATCCAGCCCCCCATGCTCCAGGACAAACTGAGTAGGACGGGAGTGGACCCCCACCTGGTAGACCCGTCTCTGCTCAGCCCCTGGCACAGCTCCTCCACTTTGCCTGACCTGACCCATTACTCCTGCTGCTCCTCCTGGATCTCCTCCCACAGCTCCTACTCTTCCTGTTAAGACCCTCACACGCTTCCGCGGCTTTGGTCGCGCATGCGCCCTGTGGAACTCGCCACACCAGTAGGCGGAGTCTAGAGACAACCAGGAAGAGCTCGTTTTTTTCTGCTACAAAGAAGCGTTGTTGTGATGGACACTCTAGACTATAACCTATAATCTATAACCCCCCTCTATAATCCAGCCCTGTAATCTATAATTTATAACCTGCCTCCATAATCCAGCCCTATAATCTATAACCCGCCTCGATAATCCAGCCCTATAATCTATAATCTATAACCCGCCTCTATAATCCAGCCCAATAATCTACAACCCACCTCTATAATCCAGCCCTATAATCTATAATCTATAACCCCCTCTATAATCCAGCTCTATAATCTATAACCCACCTCTATAATCCAGCCCTATAATCTATAACCTCTCCTGCTGCTTCTACTGTCTCCTCTCACATCTTCTCCACCTCCCACTGCTCCTCCTGCATCCTCCGCTCTTTCACCCCCTGAAGCTCCCAATCCTCCCACCGCTCCTGCTCCTCCTCCTGCAGCCTCTAGTCTACCCTCCTCCTCACCTGCCCAAAACGCTGTGGACCCGGAACAAACCTGGAAACACAGCATCCACAGGGACCGCACCCCGCCCCCGCTTCGCAACAGAGGGGGGGGTGGGGCGTTGGGAGGCCCCGCCCCATGCCCAGCTCACCAGGAGCAGCGGCCCCGGGCCCCGGGCCCCGGCGCCGCCACATTACCTCTGTGGGGACATGCCATCTTTTTGTGTCCCACATCTCCACACTCAAAACATTTAATGCTCCCTGAGCTGGCATACACAGTGTGGAAGCTCTCCTCGTGTTTCATACGGAAGGACACGTCCAGGGTCTGGCTGGGACAGGCCAGAACATCAGGACCTGTCTCCTCAGGGACTGGACGTGTCTCAGATTGGGGTCCCTGCCGCCCAGACGGACAACACACGGACACCGCCCGCGACCCTCCCGAAGCGGCGGAGCGGGGACACCTGGAGGAACTCCCCGCTCAGGCTCAGTCCACCGCTGACCAGCTCAGCGTCCAGCTGCTGCTTGATGTTCCCGTGGCCCACCTGCTCTCCCACCGCCAACAACACCTGCTCCACCGTGCAGCTCGGCTGTGGCATCACCCGGACTCCATGTCTCAGGGACAGGTTTCTGAGAAACCGGAGCCGAGTCACCAGAACCAGCCGAATGATCCACTAGTCTGATCCACTAGAAAACAGGGACACAGTTAGAAAAGAAAGAAAAGAAAGAAAGAAAACAAACTCACGCAATCACCAACTCCCACACCACACTCACCCACCAAACTCCCAGCATGTAGTGAGAGAGAGAGAGAGAGGAGAGATAGTGGTAGAGGGTGAGAGAGACAAGGAGAGACAGAGAGAGAGAGGAGAGAGAGAGAGAGAGATAGATAGAGGGTGAGAGAGGGTGAGAAAGAGAGAGAGAGCTAGATAGGTAGATAGACAGACAGACAGACAGAGAGACAGACAGACAGGCAGGCAGACAGACGGATGTTGTGGAGGTCTGCAGGCTCCATCGTGTTCCACTCTGTGCTGGAAGCGCAGACTTCAGTCTCTAATTAAATCAAACTGTGACAGAAATCTGAGCAGATTGGGAGCAAATTATTTCAGTCTCTACTGAGGGAATTTCAATGTTTTTGCAGAATCCCGATGATCCCTGCACAAACAGCTGCTTCCAGAGTGTCACGTTCCACATTAATCAGCGTCCTCTCTGCTCCGCTCGCCGCAGCACTCGAGTGAATTGTTTAAGTGTCGTCTTTATAAATCTGAAGGATAATTATATTTCCGTAATCTCAGAGCCGATGTCGGCCATTTTAATGTGAGGGATATGGAGAGTGACTGGTTTGGAGGGGTGCCTCAAGTGGCCGATCTGGCAACTGCACCCAGTTTGACCTTCGGCCTGTCAGCCGTGACAGTGTCCTGATCTGTGAAATTATTAAATGATCAATAAGCCATAATAAATGATTGAATGTGATCAGCCCTTGCAGGTGAACTTTGACGCCTAGCAAACATGGCGCTACATTCATCCATGCACACGTGCAGCAGCTACATGCAGCGGCGGGACGTCTCGGGGTGGTTTTAAGCCGACATCAGCATGACAATGTGCTTGATTATTCAGACTGGAGGAAGGAGGAGACGCAGCACGTTGCTCACAGTCAAGATCAAATCAATTTCACGGCCACCTCGTTTGAAGCATCTCCACACAATTGAGACATTCAAAATGTACAATTAGCTCTCCACGCTGCGTTTCTCTCAGAATGTCTCCAGGCATTGTTTTCCTCAGAAAAGAAATAAATAAGTAAAAGGAACGTGGCTCGGAGCCGCAGACCCTCCATCGCACGCTGCCGTCCCTGTGGCGCGCCCCCACTCGCTCTCTCACCCACTTCCACCAAACAGCGAAGGCCAGGGCCAAAATAATTTGTATCTGTTCAATAAAACATTAAAAGACCATCATGCCATGTCCTGCTCTCTCTCCCGCTCGCTCGCCCTTCTCCCCCGCTCTCAAAGGTCTTGTTAATGTTTCAAAACTGCACATAAGACAGACCAGCCAGACGATTAATTTGAAAGAAACCCACAGGGTACCTGCAGGATTTTCTCCTGCTCGTCTTGCTTCTGTAGTGTTAACACCTAGCTTTCTTCAGAACCAGAGTGGAGGGGTGGCAGGCCAGGAGAGGGGTGAGGGTAAAAAGCGTACAAAGTGTACCCTGCAGTTATAAAACAGAGCGCTTTTCAAAAACAGCCTTTTGATATGTGAAATACGCTGAAGCAAAATGGGATAAATGTTTTAAATGCAACAGCTTTTTATTTGTTAGAAGTGTGACGAGTCAGAATATCCACACTAAGCAGCATGTTGCCTTTTTATAAACCCCACTTTATGCTAATTGCTGGTGCTTTCTGCCTCCTTAACAGTGCTAATAACACGAGCAGGCGCGCTGCCACACTATTTATCCTGTGGTTGCGCTGAACTCTACGCAGACCGCTGTCCCACTTCTCAGCACCAACACTTCTGCAAAATAAGCTGAAAAGCATTTGACCTGATTAAATCCAATTAGATTCAAATACAGAACATCACTTCAAGAAGGTTTAAGTGGGAATAAACCCTGTCTCAGTGTCTGCTGACTCATGGAAAGCAGTCATGAAATATTAAGTATAAATGCTGAAAACATGCTGCAGAGAAATTAGACTTTTATTGCAGGACGTGGAGGTCGGGGGGGGGTGGGGGGGGGGGGTAAAGAAATGATAGAGAGGACTGCTGGTTTTCTCTCAGCGGCTGGAACATGCTCTGCCTTATTGACAGCGTCTGTGTCTCTCCGTAGGACTGCGTTGATTCCTCAGTTCCTGTTTTAAAGCTGCTCTAAATGCTGAGCGATGGAGACGAATGCAGGGTGCATTCATTTTAGATAAATAGTTTAAGCTCGGGTGAATAGATGATTTATTTAAACTCATAAATAATTTCATCAAAATATCCCAAAGCACTTTTTGCCTCATTGTACATCATTTTCTAAGTATGCTGGATGAGCCCTCATTTATTTTCAAATATCACACCATGTCTCTTGTAAATATGTATACTGGTCTTTCTACTTATTTATTTTACAGATCTGATTTTAATATTTCATCCTCAGCATAAAGTTCTATTTGTTTCCAAGGGCATGATACCATGAAATAAATATCACAAGTATAATTCCCAGTCTTAACATATTGGAGGCCATGAATCATTTAAGAGAAACAGATTTTGTACATAAAGCCAAGGCCTAATTTTGGGAGCTGCACAGTTTGAAAATGTTAATCAGTAAAGTGAGCGTTGTGTAGCCGAGCTGCAGCTCCGCAGCACGGTCGAGCTGGATGACTGGAGGGTTGCAGGCTCGCGCCATATGGTGACAAACCTGGTGCCGCCGCCCCGGGCCCAGGATTTACTGCGGATTGCTTTGGTAAATATTCCTCTTAACTGTATAACGATGCACAACACAGACCTAAAAGGAGGATTAACTGTTTGGACTCTGCCAGGAATGTAGCCAGCATGCAGCCGGCACCGGATCTGTTCTGAAGGAGACCACAGTATTCATCCCTTCTCTCTGGTGTTAACATCGAAGCTATAGAACTGATACAATCCTATTTATAGCCGTTCATGCTGATCTGGCAACCACAAAGGCTGCAATCTGATTGTCTCTCCGGGAGCTTTGCTGCAGCTATGGAGCTTTGCGGCCCTGACTCTCTAGTAAATGCATCCACACGAAGATGCTCCACATTTAGTTAGAGCTTGGGAGTAAAGTCATCAGTCAGCGTGTGGAGCTGCTTCTCAGCCGTTGACTTCTGCGGCTCTGAGGAGGAGGACGTGTTATGGAACAAACCAGATTAAATGTCCGAGCTGCTCCGAGACGTTTCCTGAGCGGCTACGACTCTGAGTGGGAGTGGGAGCGTCCACAGACCTGCCCTGAGTGGGCCTGTGTTTGAGCGGCGCCGCACACAGCAGGAGGCACAGTGTTAAAGGTTCTGGGAGAAAATGTGACAGAGAAGGAAAGAGACTCAATTTACAAGCTGACGACGAGTCAAACAGGACGACTGAGGGCACGTTCAGCGCTCGCTGCAGAGATTCGTCCAGACAAGTTCAGTCAAAGTGCCTCCTCGCTCAGCAGAGAAACAGCTCCTGGACAAATCACAAAACATCTTGTTTACATGTGTGAGCAGAAAACAAGGAGGGGAACAAGCTCAGTGTCGATGACCACGGTCATCACTGTGGAGCTGCAGCCATGTGAACATCATGTCTTTAATACTTGTTGGAGCATAGACGCTAAAACAAAGCTAGAAATGGAGAGAAGAGTTTTTCATGTTCACTTAGCCACAAATGCACTATTGAAGAGTTAGGTTTCTTGTTTCCATTAGCTACTGATACAGGGCATAGCTCTTGTTATCGCTCACATTTCTTCTTAGCCACAGAACCACTGAGAACACCCCTGTGTTAAAATATGCTGCTCGATCTGACTCACTGTGCTGCTACTTTCCTACTATTATTTTTTTTCACATAATTTGTGAAAACTGGCTAAAAACTTATCAAATTTCCCTCTAGAAATGAATGGGATGCTAACGTTAGGGAGGTCAGTATTCAGCTCAGCAGTTTGGTATCAGTCTGGAAGTTTATAGTTAGGAGGTGGTAGCAGCAGTATTAGGATTAGGATTAGCATTAATATTAGTATTACTATTACTATTAATATTAGTAGCAGAGTTTATATGACTTCATGTGACTTTCCATGACTGTCATGAGTCATGCAGTTGTCGTATTGGCAGTAGTACTTGTAGAAATGGAGCTTTTCTGGTCTTCAGCTGAAGCTCAGTCTGAGCTCTGGTGAAACCGGCATTAAACACAGCTCATCAACCTGAGAAGTGAAACACATGGTGCAGAGAAGTGTCGCTGCTCGCTGTCTGAGGGTTGAAACTCTCTCGTCTCCGTCTGTTTAAAACAGTTGCTGCTCTTGTTGCTTCCAACCCAACTTCTGAGTGCACTCTGGTGAACAAACTTCTAATAACCTCAGATAACCTCAAACACAGCTCATGTCTCTGCTACTGGCTGCTTCAGCTGTCTGTCTGGTGGTTTGAGACGTTTATTCAACTGTTTTTTCACAGCTGCAAATAACGCGTAGAGCCAAGCATTAAAAAGTGGAAAGTGGAAAGAGCTGAAGCTGCACCAGCAGCTGCTAAACAGAGAGAACTTGGTTTGATCCATTGTTAATATAAAACTATTGATCTGGTGCTTCAGGCCGTGCTGGACACACACATCTTGAATCTCTACAGGTCCATGAATGAAATTAGTATTGATCAATTAGCTCAGCAGACACATACACACACTCACCGAGCAGCTGCACCCCCTCAGAGGATCCAGGGCGGTGACAGTCAGGTGCCCCCACCTCATCGGTATCAGAGTAAAGAGCTTGAGTTAGAGCCAAGTCAGGGCGGCAGATTGTAAATCACTTATTGGACATTTCCAGGGCATTACTTCTGCTCAGCTGCATGATGAGAAATCAAAGCTTGCGATGTTCTCTGCTGCCTCTCAGTCTGACGTGTGAGTGGCGAATCGTTGGCTTCACAGCGAGGCGTCCGCTGCTTTTACACCAGCCAGTCGAGCTAAACGCCGTTCCTTCCAGGAGGTTTAGCTCTGCACCGTCCACAGGAAGAGACAGCCCAGCCTGGGGGTGCTGCAGCAGCCGGAGACAAACCTGCTAACACACACCTGCTAACACAACTGCTAACACACCTGATAACACACCTGCTAACACACACCTGCTAACACACCTGCTAATACTCACTTGCTAACCCACACCTGCTAACCCACACCTGCTAACATACACCAGCTAACATACACCTGCTAACACACACCTGCTAAAACACCTGCTAATACACCTGATAACACACCTGCTAACCCACACCTGCAAACATACACCTGCTAACACTCACCTGCTAACACACCTGCTAACACACTTGCTAACACACCTGCTACCTGCTACCTGAATCCAGAATCATACACAACTTTTCAATGGAAAGTGCAACACAAACTCACCAGAAATCAGCAGCATGTCACATAGACATCCTCAGGTAGACAAGCATGTTTGTGTGCAGCTTCCCACTGAGGTCAGAGGTCAGGTTTGGCCACAGGTCAACCTGAAGCAGGGTGTGCAGATGTGACTGCAGGTCTGAGTCTGTCTGCAGAGGACGAAGCTGTTGTTTGTGTCCCTGCTGCTTCCAGCTGAGGAGCTGCAGGATGAGCTGTGTCTGAGGGGCTAAATGTCAAGTATTTTAAGTTGAGGGCGCTCAGGATGACTGGAGGATATTAGGAAATTAATTATCCTGTAAAGTACATTTTTATGGCAGTGAGAAACTGACACATTGATTAATGGGCCTGAAGGTGTTTGTGTTGTTGGAATATCAATTCATCTTTCACATCCAGGACGAGTCATTAAAATGAATGAGGAGACCTTGACTTAGCAAACAAACACACAGGGAACCACAGCTAGATGGGATGGGGGGGCGCACCGGGTCACATGACCCCACCCCCACTCCCCCACACACACACACATACACACACACACACCGGCACACGCATGCGCACGCACGCACACACTCACACATCAAACCCTTACAGTGAGCCAATCAGAAGCTTTTTTGCCTCCTTAATGAAGCTCAATCACCATCTCCATATCCCTGGAAAAGGACGAAGAGCAGAGGAAAAGGAGCAGAGATAGAGGAGTAGAGGAAGGCAGAGGAAGAGGAGAAAAGGAAGAGGAGCAGAGGTAGAGAAGCAGAAGAAGAGGAGAAAAGGAAGAGGGGCAGAGATAGAGGAAGAGCAGAGGAAGAGCAGAAAAGAAAGATGAGCCAGATCTGAACAGAAACAGCATAATATTCCCACAGTTCATGCAGTTCATAGCTTCTATGCAATTGTGTATTTTTACTATCCGGCTCCCAGACACGTTCAGTGTCAGGCTCACATGTGAACCTGCTTCTCTCTCACCTGATCTGTTGTTTGCCGGCCTGCTCGGGTTAACAAAAGCCTTCCCATCATGCACTGCTCAGATTATCCAGGACAGGCTCCAGGTCACATCCCCACTTCTAAAAACAATCTCAATTACACCAGCAAGCAAGGTCTCCCTGGTCTGACAGGACCATGAAGCTCAGGCCAGGAGGAGCTCCAGGAGCAGCCCTGCTCTCCTGGGTCAGGAGGAGCCAGGAGGAGTCGGCTCAGAGAGCTGGAGGCCCAGCGTGACCAGGTCACAGACTGATAGGCTGCAGATGAAGTGGAAACAAAGCGGCTCGTCTCACTGATCGTCTTCATGAGCTGCAGCCATATTTAATATAACATGTGAGTTGTCACATTTGCATTTTATTGAATGAAGGAACGAATCAGTGCGAGAAAGAAAGCAGTGTGTTTCATGTCGTGCACAGACGTCTGTTCTGCAGCCTATAAGTCTGTGATAATGGCTGTAATCAGACGTAGAAGAGGCCAACAAACCCTGTGATTCTCTCTACAATTATACTGGAATTACTTTGATCTCCGGTTGAAGCGAGAGGCTACGTTACTATCAAGGAACAGACGATTTTATAGGAAGTAACACTGTCACTTATGTAAAAATATTCAGGTGTCATGTTCACATCAAGGCAGAGCTCATTTTTCAACATGTATAGCACAAAGGCATCACTCTAGCTCATTTCAGACATTAGTAGAATAACACAGGTTTGAATCAGGAAGCAGCCACAGCCCCGATTCTACAATAGCTGCTTCTTAGACTGTATTCATCTTCACTTCATGGAGATAAGTCAAAGTCAAACTCAGGTGTCTAAGAGCCTGAAAGAGCCATTCCCCTCATGGAGGAACCTCAGATTTGAAACACAGCAGAAAGCCGTGTGAATCAGAGCAGAGACATAACGTGACGTAGATGTAGAGTGTGACTCCACCCTGAACGCGTGTTTATTTCTTCCTGCTCCTGGGACAGAAGGAGGAGCTCTCTGAACCTGGCCCAGGTCCACTCTGAGTGCAGGGAAAAATCTTAAATGTGAAAAATGTAGGAAAATTGCCTCTTCTGCATTTGTTGATTTGTTGGCAGCACAAGTGGAAGTGCAGCTCTTCTTCTGTGGTTGTTTGAGGGAAGTTAAACAACTCTGAATAAAGCTCAGTGCATGTATATACACCTCATGATCACATGATTTGACTGTGTCCATGGAAACAGTGGTTTCAGATTTTCCAATCCCTCCATTTTGTAATCTGGTGAAAGTAAACAGCTCTGAGAACAAGGCTGGACCATTCTGGTTCCAGAGAACTCCTCGTGTGTCAGAGGCTGAGTCCTGAGTGCTGACAGGACGCCGCCCTGCTTCCAGCACTGCTCTGCTAAGTATGGTCTATATTTTTATCGTATCCATCATTGTTGGAGATCCACAGACAATAACCATGGCATTACTCGCACACCTCGGAGCCTCCACCTCTTGATGCAGAGCTTGTTTGCGCCTCCATCTCTGTCAGGAGCCTCTCAGCGCTGAGCCGAGCAGACGGCTCCTGAGGCCAGGGCCTGCCTGCGCCCAGCGCCCAGCAAAGCCATCTTAAATAAGCAGATACTTTAGCAGGGCCCTCGGTGCAGCTCGGGATCATTATTTTGAGGTGGAGAAATCCAGTTTGACAGATGAACTGCGGCCGCAGAGACACATCACCTGCTCGCCACATAACAAGATCTCAGAAGAGAGAAAGAGCGACTCATTACATATCAAAACAGAGCGGCAGCAGGATTTATTTGTTTTGTTGCAGCAGGTGATGATTCTATTTCACTGGAGGCAAAGCCACACGCCAGGTCCAGGGGTGTTATCACTGCCCCCCCAGTGATGAGTTAGTGAGCCCAAGACCAGACAAACCCCCCCAACACCCAGACCGAGGACATGGCGGCTGCAGCAGAGATGTCAGACCAATTTAACCGGTGAATTACCGAGGAGTGAAGCTCCTCAAACCTCTGACTGCTTCTTGCTTCTGTTCGCCACCAAACAAAAGGCCAAACCCAGAACTGACTCTTCTGTCTGGGTGAAAGCAGATGGAGAGTTTCACTTTGTTCTCTGGAGGAAACATAGAAGCTATGAGCTCTGGTTCCATCAGAGCTTACAGTCTGTTCTACATCCTGTTTGTAGCTGTGGGAATATTACGCTCTGCTCCCGCTTAGATCTGGCTCCTTTCATGCTGATCTGGCAACCACACAGGCTTCACTCTTCCAACGCTCACATGAATGGCTGAAGCATCGATAGTCCATTGTTTGTAATCTTCCTGCCATGTTGGACAAATGCAGAAAAAGCATCGTTATTCTTCCTTCATCATCTGTACTGTTTGGACGTCTGGTTTCCTACATGAGAACATTAAAGGTTCAGCAGAGGCCTTGTGGTGAAGGAACCTCTCCTCACTCAGTGATAGGAATGTCATATTTTATTTGTGATGATTCTACAGGTGCATATTCACATATACTGTATCACTAAACAAAAGGTTTATATTCCATCAACGTGTTCTCATGACTAATGTACGAAAACTAGAGACCAAAATTTAATGCGTTTTCATACGAATTTCTGGTGACACCAGTGCGCATGTGCACACTCCGCTCTGCACCCACGATTGATACCGCCATGGCTGTATTAGAAGACCTGGATAGGGCGCCACCATAGACTGTATCTAAAAGATGGACATAGTCTTCCTGCATGAAAAATGAAGCCTACGTGGAAGTGACTTTTCTTGCAGTACCAGGGAGATCCTCTAGGCCTGGCTCCAAAAAAACACTTTCTCCAATACACACCCAGTCAATAAACGCCATTTTCAATCATGAAATACTCATTCAATCTTTTTTTTTTCATATCTCACTCCGGCTTCAGCAGCTAAAGTTTCCTGTGCCAGCGTGTAACATGGAGGTCGATCAGCAAATAATTCCATGATTAATAAGATATCAGAGCTTAAAGAAATGAATGAATGTGGACGGGTCCATTTGATTGACAGGGAGCCTCACAGAGGAGAGAGAGTCACATTTACTGGACCAGTAGACTGTGTTTACCTGGTTAGTATGGCCAGGTTATTCTCTGATATCCAGTATGGATCGTATGGATCAGTGGGGGTGTGGAGGAGGACGGAGGTGAAGGGTTCTATCCGTTTTCAGTGAGTGTCTATGAGCTCTAGATCCTCATGGAGAAGCTCTCTGTTTCACTGTTTGTCACGGACACATATACAAATAAAGTTGTGCTATTTGTTGACGAACCTCTACATTTACTCATTCTCAGAGCAGAGGCGCAGGAATCTCCACTAAACTAGCACTACAAACAGCATGTGTTCATGTTTACTAGCGTGCTATTTCTCACTAAATGAACATGTATGTCATGGTTACACGTCCACCATGATGGATTCCTTCAGGCTGATGTCCGTGCACGGGTTGATTTGTCTGTTTTTTTGTCAACATTTTTCTATATGAATTGCTTATAAGCTTTCACTCTAGGCTTTGGTGATTTTTCAAAGTCATAATGCAGATAATGTAAATGATATTGGTCAGTAACCAGCGCTGAGCGCACCGGTCACATGACCAGGGCGCTGTGACAAATAATCTGTAGCAAATACTATGAAATTTGGAGGTTTAGAATTTGTATTTTTTGTACAAAAGCTGAGTGAGAACAGGTTGATTCCCTCCAGCTTGGACAGAAACGCTGTGAGAGCGACGTGATGTGATGTTTGGAGCAGTAATGACATCGTCACTTACTCCTCAAAGTTGGTTTGGACAAAGTTGGTTTGGTCCTCAGTGTCTGTGACTTCTGTGTTTCTCACATCCTCTGAGGGTTGTTGGAGATCCTCCTGGAAATTCTTGATATTTTTCCATGTTCACATAGGAGCAGGGTAGTGATGTGCATGGGATTTTTCTTGTGTATGCAGGTTACACTGTCTCTGGCATACAGAGCAGCTAGAAAACGAAGGGAATCCCGTTTAAGACATTCAAGACATTTTGTCTTCCCTTTTGCACACAAGGAATTCCTTGTAGTTAGCCACTGGCTGATAGAAAAGGTTCTGATGCTGATTTTGGTTCATGTCGCATGTGTTTTTCTATCCTGATCTCTGATGTCTGCTCCACAGTCATTCTGAGCCCGAACACAAACTGTGCTCTGTCCAGGCGTAAATGTGCAGTTTAGAGGACGATTACTGTACCTAGGAGCTTCTCTGTATCCAGACACAAACATGACCAGAGGAGAGCGAGGTCTCCACCCAACGTCCGTCATCACTCATTAACGTCTCGTCTGAATCAAAACGCCATTTTCCTCTCTTGCTCTTTCTCTCGACCCCGCTCCGGCTCTGCGCCGCAGACCTGCTGATTGTCATCGGATGTGACGGCGCTGAGAGTCCCAGGGTCAGTCTGTGACTGCAGTTTAACCTTGCTCCTCTCTGCTCCTCGTCCCCTCGCCCCCACCTTCAGCATCCAGCAAACCAGCCAGCACCACCCAGCAAAACCCAGAGGGACGTTCTCTGCTAACATAGAAGCTATGAGCTCTGGTTCCATCACAGCTCAGTCTGCTCTACATCCTGTTTGTAGCTGTGGGAATATTATGCTCCATTCCTTTTCAGATCTGGCACCTTTCGTGCTGACCTGGCAACCACACGTAAACTTCACTCTGATTGGCTGTTTCTGCCTCCACTCACATGAGTGATCAGGTGACTTTACATTCAGTGTAAACAGCGTAACTTGATTCTGGTTCCTGTGGAACACAGACACAGGTGTTGCCACAGGGCCAGGTGTGGCCAGGTGTTGCCAGGGCGTATCCAGGGGTGGCCAGGTGTTGCCAGGGGCGTATCCAGGGGTGGCCAGGTGTTGCCAGGGGCGTATCCAGGGGTGGCCAGGTGTTGCCAGGGGCGTATCCAGGGGTGGCCAGGTGTTGCCAGGGGCGTATCCAGGGGTGGCCAGGTGTTGCCAGGGGCGTATCCAGGGGTGGCCAGGGGTCTCCCGACAACTGATCACTGGCTGCTGTCACCCATGAGGTGCGTTCAGGTACTCTCGGAAACTTGAGAACCTGACAATCCTGGCAGTTTTTAAACTATACGGATCGAGAGAAGTTGTTGTCAGAGTTGAAGTGGGAAGTGACCACACACACTGTTAACTACACACTGTTAAGTACACATGGTTAACTACACACAGATAACTACACACAGTTAACTACACACAGTTAACTACACACAGATAACTACACACAGTTAACTACACACAGATAACTACACACTGTTAACTACACACAGATAACTACACACAGTTAACTACACACAGATAACTACACACAGTTAACTACACACAGATAACTACACACTGTTAACTACACACAGATAACTACACACAGATAACTACACACAGATAACTACACACAGTTAACTACACACAGATAACTACACACAGTTAACTACACACAGATAACTACACACAGATAACTACACACAGATAACTACACACAGTTAACTACACACAGTTAACTACACACAGATAACTACACACAGATAACTACACACAGATAACTACACACAGATAACTACACACAGATAACTACACACAGATAACACAGATAATTGTGCAGCTTCTCATCCGTAGAAACATATTCAGCAGTTAATAAAACATTGATGTGATTTTGACTCATCAAGGAACAGACCTGGTTCTGGAGGCAGGTCAGACCTGACTCACCTCTGGAGATGGTTGGTGAGATGTTATTAACTAGTTGCGTGCTGCGGTGGATGAAGTCAACAGAGACCGTTTAGTTGTCGGACAGGGAGCGCGGCCCCCTGCTGTCAGAGCTGCGTGTACACACAATGTGCGTTTTCTTTTAACCACAAAGTTTTTCCCTGAACAACTTTATCCTTTCAACTTTACTTCTAATAGTTTTTTAAATTGACTTCCAAACACTCTCACACCCTCAATTAAACTGGCAGGGCCTTTGATTTAAGTTGCAAGGTGAGAAAAAAAAGACTTCTGTATCAATCAATGTGCCTCATTCCTTTCATTTGTAAAAGAACATGTAAAATACACTCTGGCACCTGATGGTGGGGGAGCGGGGCTAAATCAAAGTGTATTAATAATTAACTCTAATTAGCAGCGTGTGGGAGATGTGATGCCTGCTACGATGGCAGCGCTCGGCTCCTTCCTGAACCTGCAGATCATCCGCTGAGAGAGATGACAGGCTGAGAGCGAGGAACACACAGAGCCGGGTCAGAGAGGCAGGACGAGCTCCTCCAACGCTGCTTTTTGTTTTCTGTGCTGAGTCCAGGAAAGAGAGAGAGGAAACAAAGAGGGAGAGCCAGAAACAGCAAAGATGGAGACAAAAGTGTAGCCATTTGTTACGACTTCAAGTTAATTAAGGCGCTTGTTGTGCGGTGACGGGGGCACCTGCACATGAAGGTTTTCACTGAGCGGGAGCAACGCGGGGGCAACTGCTGAACACTGGAGCTGAAAGCAGCTTTAATTAACGTCTCAGCAGGGTGGAGGAGCACGGAGACGCTCCAAAACCCTCACAGGCCTCATCCAAACTGCAGCTCCGCCGGCTGGGGGGGCGCTCCATTTCAGGGGGTTGCATCATCACGCATTATCTAACAAGCACAAGTGTCACTAAGCCGGTAAACATCTCCAGGACCTCCAGGGCTAAATTAGCCTCTTTCCTCTCACCCAAACTGTAAAAAGTAATAAGAGGATCCAGCCGCACCCCTTTAAACAGCAGCGACGACTCCCCTCAACACTTTAATTAGAGCTGCGTGTTTGTTCCTCTGTTTCCAGATAGTTTCACTAACAAAGACGATTCATCTTTTGTTTGGGGGGAAATGTGATCGCAGCTCACACTTTGACCCTCTTTGCTGTGATGAATCGGCCGAGTCCTATATGTGGATCTTGATTTATCTTCCTGACCTTTTCTATGCAAAGGAGACACATTCTGTAGAACCGTAATGTGACGTGTCAGAAAAAGGGGTCAAGCCCGTGAAAACACAACACCGGCCATTGTTTCCTCCACGCTGCTCTATTCTGCTGAGCTCTGGAAGTTTACGTCACCCCCAACTTCACTCACAGCTCCACCTTCTAAACACCTAAAATTTACTGTCTGACATGTCACCATGCACCATGAGGTCCCTGTCAAAAATACTACTGATGAAAAAGGTTTTGTTTCTTATCTGTATTTTTAATCACAACATTTGATCTGTTTTAGCCAGTCATACAAGCAAGTGTAACAAGACAAATCAGTTTTAAGTTTTTAGTTTTAAATCATGATAAAGAGGTTCTAAATCACTTCAAGTTCACAGACTAAGATGACTAAAATGTCAAGTTACTGAGTCTAAAACTGGATGAGTAAGGTTAATCAGATCTGAGAACAAGGCAAATTTTGTGGCTGATCAGTAATTAAAAAAGGGAATATTTCAATTTTGTTTTAGATTTTCTTGTACTCATCAACTCAAATTGTTTTGTGAGTGCAGCTATTAAATTGGTCAAACATGGTGGCATGATGGTTGTGGTCTCAGGGAACCCAGTGTCATCATGCTTTCTGTTCCTGTTTGTTCTGTTTCCTTTCACCAACATGAGGAGTTCAAATTGAGTCAGAATCCAGCTCAATAACCAGCTGGAGTGTTTATGAAGCAGCAGAACCACATGCAATGTGTCTTCAGTGTAGAAACAGGACGACGCAGCCTTGCTCTCAGAGCCGCTCACGTTTCAATGTTTTACCAACTCATGCATCTCACAATACATACAATAAACTTTATGATAAATCCAAGATCAGACTGGATTAACTTGAGGAAACGTGTGTTCATGTGTGTGTGGGGGGGTGCATTAAATATTAATGGGGTTTTCTTCTCGCCATACTTCAAAAAGGCGACAATAATGCAGCGCTGCAGCGGCAGCTCCCTCAGAGGAGACGTCTGTGGAGAGGCTGAGAGGAGGAAGAGTGTCCTGCTCCAATTAAACATGCATGGGCACTTTTTTCACAGACGCTGTTTGTTCCGCTGGCCTGGGTTTTGACAGGACGCCAAAACAAGCCCAGGTGGAACTGGGTGTGCAAACAAGCTTGTGAGTACAGGCATGAAACACACAAATTAGCACCTAGAACAGATGAATATGCAAGTGGTGGATCAGGGCCAAGCCGCCGTCCCGTGATCAGAGCGAGTCAGGTGAGAGTAAACAACAACAAAGACCAACGATCCGGCAGGTAACACCGCCTGCTCCCAGTCTGAGGAAGGTTTATCAACTCAAAACTGGATTTAATGGAGACTTTTGTTTTGTTTTGTTTTTTTGTTCCTGGTTCTTCCTCAGGTTCTTCCTCAGTCTCCTCCTCTGATTCTGGCTCCAGGAGAACAAGCTGAGGAGCTACTGAGGAGCAGGAGCAGAGACGCCTGATCACAGCCAATCAGAGGGGAAGCCATCATGTAGTTGCCAGATCAGCATTAAGGAGCCAGATCTGAGCAGGAACAGAGTGTAATATTCTCACAGCTACAAACAGGATGTAGAACAGAGTCTGAGCTCTGATGGAACCAGAGCTCATAGCTTCTATGTTAACTCCAGAGCGGTCAACAGTCACTGACAGGCGAGTTAACGCCGTCACTCTAAATCACTCATTTCTCAGAAAGTGCAGCTCAGAAAGCAGGTTATTAAAAAAAAGATGAGGCTGTGGCCTTTGGTGTGTGATTGGCTGCGCTCAGCTCCGCTCGGCCGCTGCTGCAGTAATTGATGCAAGAGAATCTGAGAGAGGAGGAGGAGGAGGAGGAGGAGGAGGAGGAGGAGGAGGCTGCAAACCTTCAGCGGGGACAGGATAGAGGAAAACAACAACAGGCAGGACGGGAAGACAACAGATGGACGTGAGCGTTGGCTGATGGATGTGACGGGGCTACTAGGGAAGGTGCAGAGGGAAGAAATTAGGCTGAAAAAAATTTATAGAATGGAGAGAGAGAGAGAGAGAGAGAGAGAGAGAGAGAGAGAGAGAGAGAGAGAGAGAGAGAGAGAGAGAGAGGAGGCTCCGGGTCCCACCAGAGAGCTTGTAAAGTGAGGCTGAGTGAGCGAGCAGCTCCAGTCCAGGGACATCTCGCAGGTTTTTCGGGGCCGGACACTTCGGAGAGCATGTCAGGTCCCCGGGCTCCTCCTGACAGAGGAGCAGCGTGCTGCCGTTAGAAGGTCGGGAAATTGCTCCCTCTGCACACAGGCCTCCTCTCCCTCCTCCTCCTCCTCTCCCTCCTCCTCCTTACATGACGTGACCTCTCCCGCTCCCTCCTCTCTGGCCGCTCAGAGATTCAGCTTTTACACTTCTTAACTCTTCCACTTGGCGGGACACGGAGCCGGCGCAGCACAGCAGACCTTTTTCCACATGAGTTTACCCGTTAAGGCTGTTCTAAAATAAAGCCCTCTTAGTCACACATGAGCTGAGGGTGAATTATGGATGGGGCCTCAGTGATGAAGTTGTGGGATATCTTAACGACACCCAACACGTCTCCCTTTGACTCCCAGGCTGCCGCGAATTAACTAGCTCTCATAATTAAACCGAGGAGCGAACAAGCTCAGTCATCAATAAGTCATCGCTGGCAGCTTCAATTTACTTGCCTGCACTCACTGATTGTGTCGTCTAAAGTGATGCCGCACGCTCCTCGGGGCGGGTCGGCGCTCTGCCCCGAAGCCTCCATTCACTCACTAATAAAACACAGAGAGAAGGAGTCAGAGTGTGTCTGTCGCCGGGCCAGGCACAACACAAGTTTCTCAAATGGATCAAGGTCAAAGTACGATAAAATGTACATTGAATAAAATTTGATGTGTCTGAATAACAATAAAAAAAAGACAAAACATCAGTTTACACTGTTTAGCTCCGCCCACATCACCTGTGGCTCCGCCCATTTCTGGCAGCTCCACCGATCTCGACTTCGGAACAAACAGGATCCGAGGACCACGTCCATCTATTTGTATGAGGCGACCAGATGCCGTGTCCTAAATAAGTTTGCAGTGTACACCTTGGCTCCATCTAACATTCATGTCTGCTTTTTATGCTTTTATCACCTTGGATATTTCCGAGCCATCCGACCGTGGGCGCTCGCCCCATCTGCCGGCTCGGGGAACGTCGAGCGACCCGCCAAAGTAAAACACATCCTGCGCCGCGCGTACGCGACTTCGCTTTTTAGCATTTAGCGACACAAACATCAGGGCGGATCACATGGCTGCCGGGGAACAACACGGGCACCGAGGGGATGAGTTGTTGTTCTCTGCACAATGTGCAGCTCAGTGTGTGTGAAGTCTATCAGAGGTGACGTTTCAGGAAAGACTTTTAATGTCTGGAAATGTGCTAAAATGCTGCGTGAGACTCTGCCTCCCTCACTGATCTGGGTTCAGTCTGGACTGCGACTGTGTCCCACGACCGAGCAGAGCAGAGCGGGATGGCTGAACGTGGCCGTCTTCAGGGAGGGGGGAGTACACGTGCTGATCCTGATCAGGACCTGTTCCTGCCATGTTAGGCAGCAGGAACACGCCGGCGCGGCCCGCCGGACACGCTGCGGCTACATTAGTGGATAATGTTTTCCAGCGCGGGACAACGTTTCTATTACGCTCCACATGCAGGAGGAAGAGGAAGCTGTCACTGTGAATTAAGCACGGAGCGCGCCACGCTCACACATCCCGGATAATTGGAGTAAAAAAGTGAGCGAGGGGGAGCCGGGAAGGCTTCTTAGAACAACACTCCGGCTCCCGCACATCAGCCAGACGCCGTGTTGGAGACATTATGAAGCTTTTAGCAAACTGTCCACCTCCAGGACAAAGGAGTCCTACGCTCCGTCCTCCGGAGGCGCTTCTATTTACTCATTCTGCAGCGGTCTGCGCCCGGCCAGAAACAGCTTCTGCTGCTGTTTGTTGGCTCTGAGCGCTGCTGCAGTGGTCCTGCACTAAGAAGCCAGAGAAACGCCGGCCAGTTTACCTGATTATATCGACAGCTCTGCTGTAACATCTCCCGGCATCAGAGGTCGTACAGGCGATGTTTTCTTATTGTCTCACTGCGTTCGCTTCCATCTAGAAGAGAGTAAATCTCAGAGTGGAATCACTTTTCTGACAATAATCTATAAATTATGCACTGCTTGTGTTTGAATTGAGAAAGGCTTTCATATCTCTTCCATTAACTCAGATTAAGATTTCATACTGATGCTGGGGAGAATGCTAGCAATATCCCCGTCTCATTTCAATGAAATTTTTATTAGTGCTTTTTTCTGTAGGACACTCCTATTGGGATGTCTGTGAATCTGAAGCTTGGCTTTGGACATGAACTCCCCTCAACCTGCCTGCCAGTGGCTCTGAAGGCTTCAATATTTTATGGGCTCCGGCTCAACTCAGCCGTGAGATTCCAGCTGCAGAGATTTAACTCTAATGTAAAAACTCTGAACGGATGAAAACTGGGGTGTCATAAGTAATACATCTGTTCCAAGAGGTCGTGGTTCCACATCATCCATGAACGAAAAAAAAGAAGAAACACAACAACCAATAATAAAATGAAATAAATAAAAGAGGAGAGTAGAAAAAGGCATTTAGGGCTGAACACTCTGCTCCATTCTCCCTCTTTGTGTTTCTAAAATGAAAAGACCTAAAGCTATGGGGCTAAAACATATCAACCCTAATCTCCCTGAGCTTCAATTGACTCCTAATTGTGTGCACTTTTTTCCCCTTTTTGTGCAGCCATCAATAAAACTGGTCCCCTAATGTCGTCCTCCTGGAGAAATGGGCATCACGCCACTTACACTTTATAGGCCAAATCCATTTCTTTCAGCATCTTGCCTTTTTCCTTCTCGCTCTCCTAACGGAATTCAAAGCATTTGGAAAATCTGTCTATTCAGCGTTCGCATCCCGGTGCATTCTTCCCCAGAACCCAGCGAGGTCAGATGAGATGGGTCTGATGAACTTTCCCATTTCTCCCATCCCTGCAATCTATAGCTTTCTCCCTGGAGCCATATGTTGTCCAGCGGAGTCAAGACTGCCTGTAATGGCCCTGCGAACAATGCACTCTTTGTGCTGATCTGGAGAGGAGAAAGCCTGATGCCGAGGGGCAGCAGAGGAGAAGAAACACTTTTAGTGCCTGCTTATATATCTTTTTTTCGTTCCATTATACGAGTGGACTCCGCTGGAAATATTTGTCTTGACAGTAGTTTAGCATCGCTCCCCGCGCCCCCGCCCGCGCTGAGAGATTAAACTATTGAAATTGTCATAAGCACAGATGCCGCGCTCTTTTGTGCTCAGTCTGCAAAGTCCTAAACCAACATTTCTGCACAAACTTATTTGTTCACTTCAGCACAAAATGCAAAATGTTTTTTTTATTCTTCTGAAGGAAAAATGTGCAGCAACTCTCCAAGGTGCCTCCACCCAGCGGAGTGGAACTTGTGCGGAGGCATACGTTCCCCTCACACTGTATTTATCGCTTCTTATTACCAATAATAACACGGCTCCTCTGGGAGCTCAGGGGTAAGTATGCCCCCCAGCGCTGCAGCCCTTTCACACTCGCTCCGTACTGGACTCAGCACAGTCCTTGCACTTGCTTACAGATCAGCAGCTGAACGTCCTCAGAGGAGTTACACACAGATTTATCTCCAGAAAGCTGCAGTAAATTCTCCTGAATATTAGATTAAATGGAGACAATGTCTGTGCACACTCACCAGCCACTGATTTAAATGCGATAGAAGCAACTGAGAAAAATTAGACTCTAATGCATCTATTGAAGAAAAGCTGCACAGCTGCAGGTTTTGATCTGAGGAAACGTTCACTTTATTCTCCTCAGAAACTTTGGGACAAACAAGAAAAGAACAACAAAACGACAGAAACGTAGCAGAGATTAGGTTTGTAAAAAGCAAAAAAATATTCACATTAAAAATACAGAATTGTAGTATTTACATTTAAAAACCAAATATCTTAGATACCAAATATGTTTGAAACAGGTCAAGAAATGTTGGTAAAATTTATGAAATCTGCAAAAGTTATTATTGAGAAATGATGATAAAATAAAAATATGTTCATAATAATCAAAATCAAAGATGTGAGATGGAAGCTGTGTTTCAGAATAAAATAGAAAATCAAAGAGAAAATATTAAATTTATTCTGCAGGTATGAAGTCAATTTATAGCCACAATGAGCGCACGCACACACACACACACACACACACACACACACACACACACACACACACACACAGCTGGTGAGCTAACACTATGGATCTGAGATAATTAACTAAAAAGTATGTGTATTATACATATATATATATATGTATATATATATATATATATACACACACACACACACACACACAAATTAATTCTATATATTATTGTAGTGGAGCAAACCTGGAGCTGAAGCTTGTGATAAATCAGGGAAAAAGAGCAGATAACAGCGTGCAGTGAGCGGTCTGAAACCCTTCAAAAATGTTTGGAGAGAATAATTCAAAGCGCCTGAGAGGACAGAGACACAGGATGAGAGCAGTGTGTGGACAGAGCTGGGGGCGGTGGGAGCGAGGCGCTCACGTTAACGTCCAGGTCAGCGTGTAAACACGGCTCAGTGTCTGGACACGCTCGTTATCTAAAAGTCATTTCCATCATTAACACAGAAGGACACACGTCTCCTCTGGGAGTAGACGGACAGCTCCGGGGTTAAAAGGCACATGCTGAACTATCAATAACTTCCACTAATTGTATGCTTTGTAATTAGAAGCATAATCAATTATGAAATGGCTTGTTCTGTCACGAGGACGACGTCTGGATGTGCAAACGCTGACAGAAAGCGTCAGAGGAGCGCAGAGCAGAGCGTCCGCGCCTCGGCCTGGAAAACAGCCTCTGTGTGAAGCGCTCGGCTGTGACAGAACACAACTTGATCGTTTGACCTCTACTTTGCTGAACTGCAACTGATGCGCTTAATCGTCAGCTGTCACTTCCTATCTTAATTAATCCTAATTGACTATTGATGCGACACAACTGTTAGGCTTTATAATTAGTATTGCAATTTAGACCGGATAATCTAACAGGGCAGTCCAATTACTCCAGAGGAAATAGAAAGCTGTGAGGCAATAATTATGGAACAGTCGCTGCACAATGAGGAGAAGGGAAAAAATCAAGGGCTTTTTTCAGCTGAAAGAGAAATCCATGCATACATTAAACAGTAAATGACAGAACACTACCTCTGCTAATCTCATCAGCCATTCAGCGCACAAGAGACAACTAATTGAATTGATTGCTGCTATCAATAGCAAACAAATCTGTTGGGTTGTCCATGCTCATATAATCTGACCTGATTCCTTCAGCTGTCACAGTCTGTGAGAGCGCTGCCACGCTACGCTCGGCCCGTCAGGCCGGCCCCTGCACATGTCTCTGTGGCCGTGGTGATAGGGCAATTAATAAAAGATATGTTAATAGGAGCTTAATTGTTTTACAAGGGTGGTTTGACGAGGCTGAGGCAGAGGAGACTTGTCAGCGAGACGAAGAGTGCGGCCACTCTCGCCGGCGTCGCCCACAGCCCAACATATGGTCTCCTTTCCAGGCTCCAGCGGCACCACAGAAGAAGAGGAGCCTGCTGTTTATTTTTGAAACATTAGTGATGTCACTACTCCTTTTGTCTCCTCAAGACAATAGCTGCTGTCTCCTCCTCGCCAGCAAGACAGGCGCCCCCCCATCTCCCACCCACCCCCCATCCCCCATCCACCCCCCATCTCCCATCCACCCCCCATCTCCCATCCACCCCCCGCCCCCAAATATGACATGTGAATAATAACAAACCCATGGCTGAAAGCTAAACACACATCTCAATTACAGACAGGATACGGGCTGATCACAGGCCCATAGGATTTCTGTTCACCTCAACAATTAACAGATCTCTATCTGCTAATTATTACAACAATATTTATTTTGTTTTAACTGTGTTTTTACATTTTATCATTTCCCTGAATATACATAAAATGCAGCAGTAAACAGACAATGCTGTGTGACAAGCAGTGATTATCTGTGACTGAGGCTCTCTCTGAAAATTTGTTTGACAAATATAAAACAAAGAAAATAGAGAAAGTGTCCCTGGCCATCACTGCTGCTCGGCTGCTGAGCGGTTCTGGATAAAAGCTGCTGGAGCGCTGCAGCTCTGCTCGGCTGCCTCTGTTTATGTGGGTTAGTTTCTGTGTTTCAGAGCCCAGCGATGCCAAGTGATTCATACACAAATGACCTGAGGGAGGCAGCAGTGCAGCGAACAAATGTGAGCACAGCATCTCACACTCTGAGTGTGCTTTAAAGGCCATTTACATAGTGAAATCTAATTACCCTGGCTCCATGAGAGAGTATTTGATCTCAATCTTAAACAGAGCAGAACATATTATTAAGAAAGGGGGGGGGGGGGGGGGGGGGCAGCGGCCCCAGCTTAGATGAAGGTGGTTTCCTGAACAGAGGAATCAGCTTGTACACAATTCAGCCCCAGTTTTAATTATTTTCCAACACAGATGAAAAGGGGAAGAACAGAGATGTATTTGTGTCCTGGGAGACGACGAGACACAAAACCAAACAGAGGAACTAGTGTGGATGAGGAGGGGGGGGTGAGGAGAGCGCCCCCACCCTGTGGTCAGAGTCATGACACCTGCACCAGGCTTCATCAGGGAGCGACAAGCTGTTTCCATCAAGGTCTCCAAGACAGCGTGAAATGATTTCACTGATTTCACTGAAAAACTGAGAAAGTCTTTTGTTGTAATCTAGTGAACACAGAGTTAAGAACTAGTGCTAGTTACTGTGGGAGTTCTTTGACTAAACATATCTTAGTCTTAAGTTCAAGATAGAAATAGATAGAAATTTTGCTGACTGTATAAATGTTATTCTTCAAGGTCCTTTTTCAATTTTTGAAAGAAAAAAAGAATTAGAGAAGTTGACATTGTGTGGCAGATGTTGTGTAACATCAATCATGTTCTAAACATGTTGAAGGTGTTCACATCATGGTGCAGACGTGAACATCAGATGGTCGTATTGTTTCCTCCTCAAGGGGAGAGAGACTGTGGAAGTGTTGAGTCTTTAAATACAGGATGTTGTTTACATTGTCCGTGTGTGTGAGTGTGTGTCCTCTTGCTCCTCCTGCTCCTCCTGCTCCTCCTGCTCTCACCTCCTTCCTTTGTTGTGTTAATGCAGTTCCAGAGCTGCAACAATCCCAGACTCCACAGTCGACCCGAGGCTTTATCCATTACTCAAGGATCGTCCAGTGCTCGCTCTTATTTTCTATTACAAAATTAGAGCTTTCTAAAAAAAATTACTGCCTGAAAAAGGGCTGTGCTCTTTCACTTCTTTGTTCTCGCAAGAATCACATGTAATTGTAGTCACTCCATGAAGATTTTTTAGCTTTGACCTTTAGTAGCAGCAATACAGAAAATGATGGGGAGCACATCTCCTGCCATCTTCCTCCAGCTGCAGCTGCTCCTCTTCGTCGTCCTCCACCTGCTGCTCCTCCTGGTCCTCTTTCTACTCACACTGCTCCTGCTCCTCTTCTTCCTTCTCCTCCTCAGTCCACATCCTCCTCAGTCCTCTCGTCTCTAAAGCTTTATTGACCATGTATTGGTATTAGCATTAGCATTAGCATTAGTCTGAGTATGAGTATAGCATAGTATTAGCATTAGTATTAGTATTAACATTAACATTAACATTAACATTAACATTGACATTAGCATTAGCATTAGCATTAACAGTAGCATTAGCATTAGTCCGAGTATGAGTATTAGCATCAATATTAGTATTAACAATAACATTAGCATTAGCATAAGTATTAGTATTAGTTTGAGTATGAGTATTAGTATTAGTATTTGTATAGTACCGATGTTAAACTGCAATAGTTGTACTGTGTGTTATGTGGGGTTACGGTTAGGGTTAGGGTTAGTTAGGGTTAGGGTTATGGTTAGGGTTAGGGTTAGGGTTAGTTAGGGTTAGGGTTATGGTTAGGGTTAGGGTTAGGGTTAGGGTTAGTTAGGGTTAGGGTTAGGGTTAGGGTTTGTTGGGGTTAGTTAGGGTTGGGGTTCGGGTTACGGTTTGTTAGGGTTAGTTAGGGTTAGGGTTAGGGTTAGTTAGGGTTAGGGTTAGGGTTAGGGTTAGGGTTAGGGTTTGTTAGGGTTAGGGTTAGGGTTAGTTAGGGTTAGGGTTAGGGTTAGGGTTAGTTAGGGTTAGGGTTAGGGTTAGGGTTAGGGTTTGTTAGGGTTAGTTAGGGTTAGGGTTAGGGTTAGTTAGGGTTAGGGTTAGTTAGGGTTAGGGTTAGGGTTAGGGTTAGTTAGGGTTAGGGTTAGGGTTAGGATTAGTAACCCTAACCCTAACCCTAACCCTAACCCTGGCCCAGATCTGATCTGAACAACATCATTTCACTCACTTCGAATGAGGACTACAGTGAAATCTTTTGGACCCAAGATAAGAACTGAGTTCTGCTGAATTATTTGAATAAAAGAAACTGAGAGGATGAACTCATCAGACACAAACCATCAGAACCAGCAGCAGAACCATCAGAATCAGCAGAACCACCATCAGAACCAGCGGCAGAACCATCAGAATCAGCAGAACCACCATCAGAACCAGCGGCAGAACCATCAGAATCAGCAGTTCAACGTGCTCTTGTTACAATAATTGTTACAATACTTTAGTAAGATGTGTTTTCTTTTTTATTTTATATCATCCCTGCCTTACTATATGAATATATACGTATAGGCATATAGTAAGGCAGGGATGATATAAAATAATATATATATACATATATATATATATACACTTCATTTTCTTCGTTTTAAGGTGCCACACAACTAAAGTTTATTGATGATTACTAATAGTATGACAGTCATCAGATGAAGTGTCTCAAACACTCCTGACATAAAGGAGGTCCAGCCTCCACCCAGGGAGGTGGGTGTCCAGCCTCCACTCCTCTGCTCCGTGGAAACACATTCCAGGGGCTCCTCAAAGCAGCTTCCGGAACCAGACAACCAGCAGCTTTACGTTTTGGTTTCCTGTTTATTACGTGGTGTGTCACAGTTTGTTCTGTTTCTCAGCTTTAGTTTCTTTGCGTAACTTAAAAATAAGTTCTGCCTCTGTACTAAAAGTCAAAATAATTAGCAAAAGTACAATACCCTACATCTTTACATTATTAATTTATTATTTCATGTTCTGTTTGAGTTATGCTGAGCATTGAGGTGACAAGTGTTGTTTAACACATCACGATACTTCTACTTCGCTAAAATCTATGAATCTGCTGGGGACAGATCTAAAGCTGCAGTAAACAGAGAAATGTGAGGTTTGTGTGTGTACTGAGCTGTAATGTAACTGATGACTTTTCACTAATGGCTCTTTCAGGTCGTATAATGAGGACTTACAACATACTTAGCGAAGATTGAGAGGTGTTGAGGCTGGGAGCAGATTTGAAAATGTTAATCATTTTATTTGCACGACCTGGGGCCAACTGTGACCAATGAACTGAGGCTTAGAGAAGTTCTCGCCTGGACATTGGTTGTTTTTTTTTTTCTCTCTTTCCTTTTTTTTAAACCGAGCAGCAGAAAATCCAATTATTAGCAACAACCCAATTACTTTCCCCTCTGAGTCAGAGGCTCAAATCCAAGGTTGGATTTGTGGATTAGCAAGGTTTACTGATAGACTCCTAAAAGGGGAAGCAACAATGTCGAATTTCCTGGCCGCCTGCGCTCTTCCGGGATTTGGAGTCAGAGGGCGCCATGATCATTGAGAGGTGGGATAATGACGGGAGGGTGGGGGGGGGGGGGGGGGGGGGGGGGGGGGGGTTGGGGGTGGGGGGGTCTCTGGACAGTAGATCAGTGAGTTGAGGTCAAAAGTGCAAAGAGCCGCAGTCGATGGAGTCGCTGCCACTCACTTGTCCTCAGCAGCTCTGAGTAGATGAGAGGACGCTGTCCTCAGCCTGACAGGACCAACCAGACTCTGACCTCTGACCTCTGACCTATGACCTCACCTCAACATCTGCAGACACTTCAGCCGCAGCTCCGAGGGTTCACTGACCACAGAAGATTCTAATGAAGCAGCAGAGTATTTATCCTCAGTGACGCTGTTCTACACTTTTATCCATGGTTCACATTAATCTGGACCTGGAACATGCCTCCTGTTAACATAGAAGCTATGAGCTCTGGTTCCATCAGAGGCACTGAGTCTATTCTATATCCTGTTTATAGCTGTTGGAAGATTACACTCTGTTCCTGCTCAAATCTGGCTCCTTTCATGCTGATCTGGCAACCACACAACACATGGTTTCATCTTCCTGTTAATAAAAAACAGGAAATCGGTTTCATATCCAGTTCTGAGTTATGTGTTGTGAAACTAAACAAACTGAACAGTAGATTAACTCAACTTTCATTTCATTTTTTTCAACTCACATTTTTTTCAGCTGCATTGTAAAATTCAAAACTTTTGCTGATGTTTTGGGACCTTTCAACAAACTGGAGGGAGAACAGTTTCATTGCAGGTCCAGACGTTCAGACGCTGCTGAACTGAGACCGAGACACACTCCAGGTTATGAAATGACAGCATTAAGAACCTTCTACCTCTACTTCTGTCAAAGTGGGTCAGAAAGTAGCAGGAAATGAATTACTCATTAAATGAAACACTTCAATCTCTCTAATAAGGAGATCCATGAATGATATGTGCCACCTGCTAAATTCGCAAATATCCCCTCTAAAAGCTTTGTAAGCTTCATCAAACTAATGGGAGTGGACAGCCACCAAATCGAGTCTGTTCTGAATTCTCCATTTGTGACGGAGCAGAGCAGGTGAAGTCTTTTGGCAATAATTGCCTGGAAGGTTTTCCGCTCTCTATTAATGTGCAAGGATTAAATTTAACACCCACCTTATATCGTTGTGCGAGGAATCATATTGCACTAAAGCCCACAGTAACCTGCAGTATCTCTTTCATTATTGCCTAATTAACCTGCTAATAGCCATGTCCTCAGCGCTTCTTCTCTTTAATTACCCGGCGGCTGCAGCGCGTTCACACAGAGATTAGAATAGTGTCAGTCAGCTCTCTGTCCTGTCACATCTCTTATGAGATCAGGTTCTGTTGGCTTTATTCTAAAAGACACTCTTTTATTAGCAGCTCGTTCCATCCATGCTGCGGATGCTGCTGCGTGCAGCAGGACGTCGTCCGCAGTAACGTTCAGAGGTCTGAGCGCGCCTCAGCGCCCCGAGCGGCGAGCGGCCAGGCCACAGCTCGGGTCGCCTGAGTCACCGAGACGAGACGCTGTCGTTAATCGGAGTAACGAGTGAGCGTCAGGTGTCTGATTCACCGCCGACGCATCAGGCCAACATTCTGCTCGCTCAGCGTTTCAGGGAGACTCAACTTTTCACCCCCACGGCTGCTTCACCAGAACTGCTGCTGTTCAGAGGCAGAGACAAACACACAACTTTATCAGTCTTTAATAATCCATAATATCTTTATCAACTGTCAAGAGACAAGAGAAGGTCTGCTCGAGACCACTGGCTTTGTGTGCTGTTCACTGCTCTATCAAATCGACTCCACCCCACCATGATGAGTAGCAGTCGTACGGATGTAGTAATAATACAGTTGTTACGTAGTAGTGATACTGTAGTGATACAATAGTGATAAAGTAGTAATACAGTAGTGATATAGTAGTGATACAGTAGTGATACTGTGGTGATATAGTAGTGATACAGTAGTGATACTGTAGTGAAACAATAGTAATATAGTAGCGATACAGTAGTAATACAGAAGTGATATAGTAGTGATACTGTAGTGATACAGTAGTGATACTGTGGTGATACAGTAGTGATACTGTAGTGATACAGTAGTGATACTGTGGTGAAATAGTAGTGATACAGTAGTGATACAGTTGTGATACTGTAGTGATACAGTAGTGATACTGTGGTGAAATAGTAGTGATACTGTGGTGATACAGTAGTGATACTGTAGTGATACAGTAGTGATACTGTGGTGAAATAGTAGTGATACAGTAGTGATACTGTGGTGATACAGTAGTGATACTGTGGTGAAATAGTAGTGATACAGTAGTGATACTGTGGTGATACAGTAGTGATACAGTAGTGATACTGTGGTGATACAGTAGTGATACAGTAGTGATACAGTAGTGATACTGTGGTGATATAGTAGTGATATAGTAGTGATACTGTGGTGATATAGTAGTGTTACAGTAGTGATATAGTAGTGATACTGTGGTGATATAGTAGTGATACAGTAGTGATACAGTAGTGATGCTGTGGTGAAATAGTAGTGATACAGTAGTGATATAGTAGTGATACTGTGGTGATACAGTAGTGATACAGTAGTGATACTGTTGTGATATAGTAGTGATACAGTAGCGATATAGTAGTGACACTGTGGTGATACAGTAGTGATACTGTGGTGATATAGTAGTGATACAGTAGTGATACTGTAGTGAAACAATAGTAATATAGTAGCGATACAGTAGTAATACAGAAGTGATATAGTAGTGATACTGTAGTGATACAGTAGTGATACTGTGGTGAAATAGTAGTGATACTGTGGTGATACAGTAGTGATACTGTAGTGATACAGTAGTGATACTGTGGTGAAATAGTAGTGATACAGTAGTGATACAGTTGTGATACTGTAGTGATACAGTAGTGATACTGTGGTGAAATAGTAGTGATACTGTGGTGATACAGTAGTGATACTGTAGTGATACAGTAGTGATACTGTGGTGAAATAGTAGTGATACAGTAGTGATACTGTGGTGATACAGTAGTGATACTGTGGTGATACAGTAGTGATACTGTGGTGAAATAGTAGTGATACAGTAGTGATACAGTAGTGATACTGTGGTGATACAGTAGTGATACAGTAGTGATACAGTAGTGATACTGTGGTGAAATAGTAGTGATACAGTAGTGATACAGTAGTGATACTGTGGTGATACAGTAGTGATACTGTGGTGATACAGTAGTGATACAGTAGTGATACTGTGGTGATATAGTAGTGATATAGTAATGATACTGTGGTGATATAGTAGTGCTACAGTAGTGATATAGTAGTGATACTGTGGTGATACAGTAGTGATACAGTAGTGATACTGTGGTGATATAGTAGTGATACAGTAGTGATACTGTGGTGATATAGTAGTGATACTGTGGTGATATAGTAGTGATACAGTAGTGATACAGTAGTGATACTGTGGTGATATAGTAGTGATACAGTAGTGATACTGTGGTGATATAGTAGTGATACAGTAGTGATATAGTAGTGATACTGTGGTGATACAGTAGTGATACAGTAGTGATACTGTGGTGATATAGTAGTGATACAGTAGTGATATAGTAGTGACACTGTGGTGATACAGTAGTGATACTGTGGTGATATAGTAGTGATACAGTAGTGATACAGTAGTGATACTGTAGTGATACTGTGGTGAAATAGTAGTGATACAGTAGTGATACTGTGGTGATACAGTAGTGATACATTAGTGATACTGTGGTGATACAGTAGTGATACTGTGGTGATACAGTAGTGATACAGTATTGATACTGTGGTGATGCAGTAGTGATACATTAGTGATACTGTGGTGATACAGTAGTGATACTGTGGTGATACAGTAGTGATACAGTAGTGATACAGTATTGATACTGTGGTGATGCAGTAGTGATACAGTAGTGATACTGTGTTGATACAGTAGTGATACAGTAGTGACACAGTAATGATACTGTGGTGATATAGTAGTGATACAGTAGTGATATAGTAGTGATACTGTGGTGATATAGTAGTGATACAGTAGTGATACAGTAATGATGCTGTGATAGTGATGAGAAACTGGATCCAAAATACAAAATATTCAGACGTTTCTCTGTTAATTCCTGAGTTGTTGAACCTGACAAATATAGAGAGCAGTGATTTCCTGAGCAAAGATCATGTGGTGTATGGAGGCAGGGTGGGAGCTAACAGTGGCAGTAAACATGCAGCTATCTGCTGTCATCTCCCTCTAGACGTACGACCAGTGGAGCATTTAAGTCGCTAGACGTGCAGCCTCGACTCAGACAAGTGAATTTGTGTGTTCAGTTGGAGCCCCCGCCCCTCGCTGTCTCAGAGGCCCAGTGCAGATCGTGAGTTCCATTAGGAATTTCAACTCGAATTAAGGTGCTTGGGGAGGACACATTAACACATGTGCCGCTTCTGTAGTTAAATGTCAGAATGGGAATGAGGCCTGTGACTTTATATTCCATTAGCCACAGCCTCATGTTTCCCTGCTGTGTATCTAAATAAATAATCAAGACAGCCTCCAAAACACGAATCATCTTTTCACAATAATAGAAAATTAATGGCTCTGCTTGGGTAAGTAAATTACACCAGGAACATCCCACAGCCTGAATCACTGCTCAGAGAGCAGGACAAAGGATGCATTATAGGCCACGGGAAGGAGGAAACCACTCGGCCAGAAAATTCTGAAATCTGAATAAAATGTCGAGGCTTTCAAGCTCTTTACAATCACCTTGCATGAAAGTCTAATTCAGTTTGGCTTCTTATTAATTCATAAGCCATTAGTAACGTATTTCTCTAACAAAAAGCCCATGACAAAGGAAAAGGAGTGTGTTTGGGAGAGGTATGTGCAATTAACATTTAAGCATGGGCGATTAAAAACAAGACTGCAAGAAATGGCTGAGAGTGGGTCCTGAAAGATTCAGGTGCAGAACTATTTTATGGGGCATTAGCCAGATATATTTAAATACAGCTGAAGTGTATTCCTGCCATACAGTGAGTACCACAGCTGTCACGGTAAATCACATGCACACCCAGCCACCATTCACATAAACACAGTGAGAACAGGGACTAAAGCATTAGTGACTGGATCAGCCAGCGGTTAACCAGCAGCGGGGCTGTGACGGGGACTCCCAGTCTGGACCTCACATAAGACTCAGGTATTATATAAGTTGTGTTAAACACACCAAGTTATTTCATGTTAATAGCATTTTCAGTGATGTTTCAATAAGTGGTGTTTCAATAAGAGGCAAAAGAGAAGAAATTAAAAGCCAAACATCTGGATGCAGCTGTTGATGTGCATCCCTCCAAAAAAGATCACATTAGACATAAAATATCCCAAAATACCCTGTATATTAAAGGCATGGTGCCAATATATAGTGAAGTACTGAGTTTTAGTTGTGTACAATGAAAGACGAGATAAAAGAATTAGAACAAAGTGAGACCACTGACCTGGTGGTGGCGCTAGAGGGAAAACAAGCAGCAGTCACTGGTTCATCCTCAGATGAAAACAGTGAAAATATTTCAGTGGATGAAATGTGCCTGAGATCCTCTGAGGGCCATGAACGCACCGTGGCGATCCAGCCAATCACAGCGCAGATGTGTCAGTCTGACCTGTCACGTGATGTTATGATCCACAGATTAACTAAATATTTTCAGCCTCTTTAACAATTTAGGTCTGAAAATGACTGTAAATTAAAACTCTGGTGTATGCAGCTTCTTCTAAATAAACGAGGATGTAATTGACAGATTATTTGTTAATGAGCATCATTTGTAGCTGCAGAAAGCAACACGTCGTTGCCAGTTCTGCTGCGTGTGCTGACCTCCAGCGCTCGGCGCTGCAGCGTCCGGCTGCAAATTAACACCAGCGCAGACATTCACACCTGAGAGCTGACACATGCTACCCAGCTTTTTTCTTTACGCTTTGACTCTTTCTGCCTAATTAGAGCGAGGAAATGACCGCAGGAACAGGAACAACCGGCACGTCTCTGCTCTGCAGAACAGAGGCAGGAGCGGCACTAAAGCGCCTCAGGTGAAGCGTGTGTGGTTCAGCCTGCTCAGACCTTCAACCAGAGCTGATTCCACAGCGGCCGAGGTGTTAATGCCATCTCATTTCCCCACATAAACACCTTTCTCTCTCCCCGTGCATTAATTATTAGCACAGATGCAACCTGCTGTTTACTTTTTAAAGAGCGTCTGAGGAGGCAGCGCTCCACCAGGCTGGAGAGGCAGCACCAGCACAGTCATGAATAAGTCACGCAGCCTGTGGACCTTCCTCTGAAGGCTTTCATCTGATGGCTGCGATGTCCTGCAGACGTGCTGATGCAGATACATGCAGCAGGAGATGCAGTCTGTCTGCTCAACACATCACAGGCCTGTGGATCAGAGCAGCGTCTTCATTCATCCTCCAGAGACCCAGTATACCCCCCCCCCCCCCCGGCGAGGCCAGGCCGGTGTCAGGGTGCCAGGTGATCCTGCCTCCAGTTCACATAATGACTGTAATTAAGCAATTAAGACCTGTGATGCAGCATGGTCGGAGCTGGCTCTGCCTGCATGTCCAAACAGACAGAGGACGAGGACTCAGCGGGGATACTGACATGATGATTGCAGCACATGCCCCCCCCCCCACATCACAGACACACAGATGATCGAGGTGGAACCAGGTGGAACTGATTCTCTTAAAACTACAGAATCATTCTGAGGGATTATTATGTCTGATTAATGTCTGTGGCTCATGTGAACCTTCAGGATTATGCATCAGGAGACCTGGAGCAATGGACCTGGAGCAGTGGACCTGGAGCAGGAGACCTGGAACAGGAGACCTGGAGCTGGAGACCTGGAGCTGGAGACCTGGAGCAGGAGACCTGGAACAGGGGACCTGGAGCTGGAGACCTGGAGCAGTGGACCTGGAACAGGGGACCTGGAGCTGGAGACCTGGAGCAGGAGACCTGGAACAGGGGACCTGGAGCAGGGGACCTGGAACAGTGGACCTGGAGCTGGAGACCTGGCGCAGGAGACCTGGAACAGGAGACCTGGAACAGGGGACCTGGAGCTGGAGACCTGGAGCAGTGGACCTGGAACAGAGGACCTGGAGCTGGAGACCTGGAGCAGTGGACCTGTAACATGGGACATGGAGCTGGAGACCTGGAGCTGGAGACCTGGAACAGGGGACCTGGGGCAGGGGACCTGGAGCAGTGGACCTGGAACAGGGGACCTGGAGCAGGACCTCAGACTCTGTTCTACTTCCTGTTTGTAGCTGTGGGGATATTACACTCTGTTCCTGCTCAGGTGTGGCTCCTTTCATGCTGATCTGGCAACCACATGTAGGCTGCACTCTGATCTCTGCTGCCAAACACATGGATGAGGACGTGACTTCATGTAACTGTGACTTCTTTACGTGACTCTGCATGAGTTTATGACCCTTGCAAATTGTCTACTTTCTTGACTTTTATTTCGACTAAAATTAGACCTAGAATGTATCTTGTTAAACAACGAAGCTGATCAACTTTTCCCTGAACTGAGTGATCAAACAAATTCCAAACAATAATGGAGCTTAGCAACTTTCTTTGCTTCTTTAGATGGCTCTCCATGATGATAGTCACATGCCTTCATTTAACACTATCTACGTCACGTTAGGTCTCTGATCAGATTCACATGGTTTTTAGCTTCATTTTCCATATTTTAGGTTTGGAGATGATGCCGTTATACAACAAACCGTTTTTGCTCTTTAAAGCAGCGAACACAGAGCTGCTCATGTTTCCAGAGTAGTTACAGAATAAACTCTGGGTCAGGGAGGGTGCTCACTGAAGCTCCGACCTGAGAGGCCGAGGGTTTTCTTTCTTCTCTCTTGGCTGCTTGAATCGCCTTTCAAGGACCGCAGTGAGACACTGGGCAGCAGCGATGAGATATTTGGCATTTTCAGGTAGGAAAAAGTCCAAGCTGGCCTTACATTCAGAAATAACACAAGTTCTTAAACTATTGACTGCACTGAAGCAGTCGACTTCAAAAGGTCCTCCTGACCTGTTTGCTGTGGAGCCTCAAACCAAGTTTTTTTTTTCTACTCCTCCTCTCCCTCCCCAGCTCGCTGCGTTTCATTATTAATTTGTTTTTTCTCAAGTTTCTCTCTGACCCAGGACATTAAATAAAACATTGTATGGTTCATGAAAGATTATGAAAGAGCAGAACGTAAGCAGCAGGAGGTGTAAACTCAGCACAATTCATTCTGGTATATAATGTCAATGCCAGCAACCCCCCTCTCACCCTACCTCCATGCCCTGCAGGCATATTGGCGGAACTACCAATGGATGCTAAGCTTTTTCCGACAAAGCTCCGAAGATAAAGTATCTTCCTTTTATCCCTTCTGCAAATCAATTCTGGGCCTTACAGCAAAATCCCATAAAATAACTTCAAACACCACTACTTACTCCAAAAATTTGTATTATGGCTATATCTCTTTGAACCCGTACCAGTGAAGTTTTGGAGGAAAATGATTTAAGTGTTATCTGCTAAGACATCAGCATGTCAGCACTTCACCTCAGTTTTTCTTCACATGCCAACCTGAACCTCGTATTTCTCTCCTTGTGTTTGGTTTCTGATTGCTCCTAACCATCCAGGCCTGGTGATAAATACAAATGCTGCTTGTAAACTTAATGGCTGCGGTAAGTGCAAACACTCCAGAGTGAAACCCTGCCGGTGCTGCACGCTCGCTCTGCTGCTGAAATATTCATCCAGCCTCACTCTTCTTCAACAATGAGAAATAAACTGAGGCTGAAAAGACGAATCACTGGAAAGAAGAGTGTCAGTCAAGCTGGGATCACTGGAGACGCCTCGACAAATCCACCATTAACTACCTGATGTCAGGGCTCATAGAGAGACAGAGAGAGGGAGAGAGAGGGAGAGAGAGAGAGGAGAGAGAGAGGGAGAGAGAGAGAGAGGGAGAGAGAGAGAGGAGAGAGAGGGAGAGAGAGAGAGAGGGAGAGAGAGAGAGAGAGGGAACGAGAGGGAGAGAGGGAGGGAGGGAGAGGGAGGAAGAAACAGATGGACAGACAGTGAGAGAGAGGGAGAGAAAGAGGGGGAGATAAAGAGACAAACAGAGAGAGGGGTTGAGGAGGTTGAAGAGGAGAAGCAGACAGGTTGAGGAGCAGCAGCTGATAAGTTTTGGAGCAGCAGACAGGATGAGAAGCAGCAGTCAGGTTGAAGAGGAGCAGCAGACAGGTTGAGGAGCAGCAGACAGGTGGAAGAGGAGCAGAAGACAGGTTGAAGAGGAGTAGCAGACAGGTTGAGGAGCAGCAGACAGGTTGAAGAGGAGCAGCAGACAGGTTGAGGAGCAGCAGACAGCTGTAAGAGGAGCAGAAGACAGGTTGAAGAGGAGTAGCAGACAGGTTGAGGAGCAGCAGACAGGTTGAGGACCAGTCAAACCAGTCATTTCTATCAGCTCAGCTGTTCTCACACTCCCGTGAAAACACAAATATAATCTCATCTGGAGGTGTCTCGTTCTGTGCAGATGCAGGTGACCTTTGACCCGGGTTGGTCTTCTATGTAATGACCGAACTGACTCAGCCTGTAAACCAGCATCCTCAGCCGGAGTGGAGACTAAACTAACTATGACTAACTCTGAACTATGAACGAGTCTGATATGTATTAATTCACAAACACAAGGAAAATAAAAACAAAAACAAAGCAAAAACAAAAAATCAGTGAGTGTGGAATAGACACACAACATACTTATCTCATATCTATTATTTATCTATTACCTCTATCATCTTGTTTATCTCATCTCCATGTCTCTATGTCTCCATGTCTCTATGTCTCCATGTCTCTTTGTCTCCATGTCTCTATCTGTCTATGTCTCTATGTCTATGTCTCTGTCTCTATGTCTCTATGTCTCCATGTTTGTGTCTCTTTGTCTCCATGCCTCTATGTCTCTATCTCCATATCTCCATATCTCCATCTCTCCATCTCTCCATGTCTCTGTCTCTATGTCTCCATGTCTCCATGTCTCCATGTCTCTGTCTCTGTCTCTGTCTCTGTCTCCATGTCTCCATGTCTCTACATCTCCATGTCTCCATATCTCTTTGTTTCCATGTCATCATGTTTCTATGTCTCTGTCTCCATGTCTGTATATCTCGTTGTCTCATGTCTCCATGTCTCTGTTTCTATGTTTCCATATCTCCATGTCTCTATGTCTCTATGTCTCTATCTCCATGTCTCCATGTCTCTGTCTCCATGTCTTTATGTCTCCATGTCTCCATGTCTCCATGTCTCCATGTCTCTATGTCTCTATGTCTCTATGTCTCCATGTCTCCATCTCTCCCTGTCTCTATGTCTCCATGTCTTTATGTCTCCATGTCTCCATGTCTCTATGTCTCTATGTCTCCATGTCTCCATGTCTTTATGTCTCCATGTCTCCATGTCTTTATGTCTTTATGTCTCCATGTCTCCATGTCTCTATGTCTCTATGTCTCCATGTCTCCATCTCTCCCTGTCTCTATGTCTCTATGTCTCCATGTCTCCATGTCTCCATGTCTCCATCTCTCCCTGTCTCTATGTCTCCATGTCTTTATGTTTCCATGTCTCCATGTCTCCATGTCTCTATGTCTCTATGTCTCTATGTCTCCATGTCTCCATGTCTCCATGTCTTTATGTCTCCATGTCTCCATGTCTTTATGTCTCCATGTCTCCATGTCTCCATGTCTCCATGTCTCTATGTCTCTATGTCTCCATGTCTCCATCTCTCCCTGTCTCTATGTCTCCATGTCTTTATGTCTCCATGTCTCCATGTCTCTATGTCTCCATGTCTCCATGTCTCCATGTCTTTATGTCTCCATGTCTCCATGTCTCCATGTCTCCATGTCTCTATGTCTTTATGTCTCCATGTCTCCATGTCTCCATGTCTCCATCTCTCCCTGTCTCTATGTCTCCATGTCTTTATGTCTCCATGTCTCCATGTCTCCATGTCTCCATGTCTCCATGTCTCCATGTCTCCATGTCTCTATGTCTCCATGTCTCTATGTCTCTGTCTCTATGGCAGTAGAGAGCACAGGAGGCAGCTCCAGCTTGTATTGTAACTCACACTCAGCTCGGAGCACTGGGGCGGATGTTCTCCCCTGTCTTCCTGGGGCTCTTGGGGGCGTCTCATCCCATCCCCCGGCTGGAAGCGGCTGGTTTACAGTAGAGAGCGAGGCACAAAGAGCGGCGTAGAATAACGGACAAGCACACCCGGCGCTCACAGCCAAATATGAAGAGTCCTCGCTGCAGAGTTGAGTCAGAAATACAAAAGAGGATGTGTTACTCCATTTAGATAAGTGTTATTTGCCATCAACAGCGTTGTAAGCTGCACGAGTATTCATGAGAATGCATCTGAATAATTCAGAGAGCTCTTGCCAACTGCTCAG